>SJYA01001560.1:565479-666502 GCA_006410615.1 Neotragus moschatus | reverse complement strand
TGGGGTACCGGGAGAGCTCTCTTCTCTCTGCGCCTGTGGTGGTTTCTTTTTTTTTTCCTCCTTTTCCACTTCCGGAGCAGATTCAAATAGATCTAGAGCCTTCCCCACCCCCAGTTCCCAGGGCCCCTGTGCCCTTCTCTCCCTGCTTTTGATTTTGTTCCTCGATCACCCTTTCCTTTTTTGTGTACGAGTGTGTGCGTGTGCGTGCGCGTGTTTGCATCCATGGCGGTGGGCACGGTGCCAGCCACCGCACAGCCATCTGCGATGCCTTCTGCAGCCTCCTCTTTTCCTCCCTGCCACCTCCAGCCCCCAACTCCTCTGCACCCCAGCTCTCTACTCCCAGCCCCCAATCATTAATTAGCTACTGAATTAATTAAACCATGAATGCTAATTAACATTCCTAAAGGGCAGGCTGCCAGGCTGGGGGGACAGAATGGGTGTGAAGAGGAGACTGGGATGGAGGAGGAGGAAAGAGAGCTTGTCTGCTTAGGAGCACAGGGGGGCAGAGGGAAAGAACCCAGAAGAGGAAAGAGAACAGAGTGGGGAGACAGGGACGTGGAAATCGGCCTGGAGGACCTGAGTCCAGGCGAGAGCGACCCAGGCTTTCCTGCCCAAATGAGACGCGGCTTACTGCCCGGCCCCATCCAGCCTGGAGAAGCTCAGTCTATATTCCTAGGGTGGGAGACTCTGGCCGCTTTTTTCCTGTCTCTTAGAGAAAACCAACTCCAAACCAGTCAACAGCTACTACCTCTCCATCCAACCAATATGACCCTCAGATTAGGTCACCAAGACCAGACTCTGGGCTCACAGGAGCCCTCTTGACTTGGCCTTCCCTACCCCTTGTCAAGGTGGAGGGAGGCACCCTGTGAGCCTCTGCTGCTGGGAAACATGCAGCAGTGGACGGGGACCCATCAGGGGTGTCAGTTTCACAGGAGTCAGCGGCAGCTCGCTGAAGGTAAATGACTGCCTGCAAGGCTGCCCTAGGAAGACTGCGACAAAGACAGTCCCTTTAGGGTTCCAGAGGAGGAGAGGTGGACACTCCTACCCACCGTGAAAACCAAGAACTTGGGGGAAAGACAGCAGGGGTACTTTTGAGTTGTTGTTTTTAAAGAAAAAGAGATGCCAGTATAGCAAAACTTCTGAGGGCACTCTATGACACGCGAATCTGGTGAGATGCAGCTCAGAAACATGGATCTCACTATCAAATTATTTGGGAAATGCTCTATATTCTCCCTCTTCAGAGACTCAAAATGTATAGTGGTGTGTTAAAGGCGCTGAGAAATTCTGTAAAAAAAAAAAGTGTCGAATGCTTTTAACCCCGATTCTCAAACTCACTGGGACCTGGAGCTCTGATTTAAAATCTTTCTAATGTAATGTATTTATTCCCATAGAAGCAGTGCCCCACTTCGGGGAAAGCTCTACCAAGTGCTCAGGGCTGGTCCTGGCCCGGAAGCCGGCAGCTGGACAAGCTGGCCCCAGGTGTGGCATTCCAGAAAGAAAGCAGAAGGCCCAGGTTCCGGGCTTCCAAGTGCAGTGCAGCGAAGCACCAAACCAACTCACAGCGGAGAAACGGTATCACTCTTAGGGTCACAGACCTGTGTCTTCAGACCTGGAAAGACACCTTAGCAACCGTTAAGCCTAATCCTTTCACTTCAGAGTAATCGAGAGAGAATCGAGACTCAGAAAGGTGTAGTGATTCGTCCAGGGTAACAGCGCCTGTCCCAGGCCGCTGATGCCACTGATGCCAGGGCTGGGATTTTCTGACCTCTAGCTCTGCTCCTCTCTTTTCTGCCATCAAAATTTCAGGCGAGGCCAGCACAGGTTTTATCACAAACGTGTATCTGAAAGTTTCACCCAGACCCCCTTCTTCCTCTGTGACTAAGGCCTGGGCCTGTCTTTCCCACCCTGCCCTGGCCCTCACGGCTCCCTCTTCTAAACCTCCCCCCGGCCCCGCCCACTTGTCAGAACCCACAGCATCCACCTGCCTTCAGAGAGTGTATTCCCTTGCAAGTGCGGATGGGTGGCAGGAGTTCGCATTTTACAGACTCGCTCCAAGTGTTCCTGATATCCTGGGTCCACAGCATCAGCTCTGAGCCATCTCTGCCCTCCCTTCCAGGACACCCCAACCCCACTACTGGTATCGACCCCAGGCTTTTACTCCCATCACAGACTCCACCCTATCCTGGTCAGGAAATCCCAGATGTCTCCGGGACACCTCCTGCTATATTCCTAGCAACTTTCCCTCTTCCTGTCCTTCTCACTGTGGCACCTGCAGTCCCCAAGGTTGCCTGGCCTTGCCATCAGTCCTTAGGAGGATGGGCTGTCTTCAACCTGCAGGGACACATGGCTCACGAGAGTAAGGAGAGCCCAGAGCCAGCCTTGGAGATGTGCCAGGGCCCCCAGCCCCCCAAGTTTCTGAACACCCTCCCTCTGCCACAGCCTATCTTTTCCAGCATAGACCTTTGGGGAGCTGGCGGACAATGGAGATAGATGGGGTCAAGCACATCTCAAATGCTGAAAAACAGTATTAAATTGTGGGGGGTTTTTTTGGCCACCCTGCATGGCTTGTGGGATCTTAGTTCCCCAACCAGAGGTCAAACCTGAGCCCTCGGCAGTGAAGTATGGAGTCCTAATCACTGGACCTCCAGGAGAGTCTCACTATGTGGGAATATATAGGGGAATATGGGTCCTATTAAGGGCTTCTCCAGCGGCTCAGAAGGTAAAGAACCCCCCTGCAATGCAGGAAACTTAGGTTTAATCCCTGGGTTGGGAAGATCCCTTGGAGAAGGAAATGGCAACCCACTCCAGTATTCTTGCCTGGAGAATTCCATGGATAGAGGAGCCTGGCATTGGGCTACAGTCCATGGGGTCACAAAGAGTTGGACATGAATGAGTGACTTTTACTTTCTTTCATGGGTCCTATTGTTTGAGTCTGGCCCAGTTCACAGCCACGCTTCCAATATATAAACTTCCCCACAACTACACAAGAATGATGGCCCTCTTAACAAGATAACTCACCACACCATTTAAAGACAGAATAGCTTTGATAATTTTGATTTGCTTAAGAGATAGACATCCAAATTTGCAGACATCACAAGGTCCCTCGGAGCTCTAATCTCAGAATCTCTAAATGCACGGGCTGACTCTTCTCCTTCCCTCCCATGTGCCCAACAGGATAGCCTTTCACCCCTGGGCTCACAGAGCCACTTCAGAGTGTGCCCCACTGTCCAGCTGCTGGCTACGCCCCCAGCTGAAGAACGATGTGATAGAGGGGGACAAAGTAGAGTCAACTATCCAACTAGGGTGGGCAGGAGGTAAGACCTAGATGTGGTTACAGGTCCCCCCCCCCTTTTTTCACATGGTTTTATAGAAACCATTTGAGGGCTGCTTTTATCCCTGGGGGACATCTCTGCTAAATTCTCCCCTTTTAGAGATCAGTGAGAGAGGCCAAAGCCCAGCTTTCCAGGGTTATGGATCCCAAGCCAGTTCACTCTCCCTTCTAGTTTGTTTTATCTCCCCAACACCCAGGCACTGAGTTGCTGTCAGTAGCAGGGGCACTCTGAGCTGCAATATAAATGATGATTATTCTATTATCAAATAACATTGCCAAGCCTGGCCGGCTCCCTCCCACAGTGGCAGCAGAGGCGAGCTACAAAATTCAATATTGATAAAGCGTATATTGTCTTCTAGAACCATTATTCTGCCTGACAGCCACTCTCTAGGGCTCCCACCATTAGCAGCAAAGAAGCGAGAGAGATTGGTTAGCAATGGCCTCTTGGGGGGAGGACCCTCAGGGAAGATGAAAAGTCCTCTGAATCCACCACTTCCACAGCCCAACGTGAGGGTTAATCCCAAACAGAACTCCCCAGAAAAATCTAACACCGTGAACGGGAAGGGGCCCACAGCCTGGTCCCACCTCTGCCACTCCTTCAGCGCAGCCCTGGATGTCCTGTATTCTGTAAGAAGGGAATGAGCCAGAGGTTCCTTCCAGCGCTGACCTCCAATTCTGCAGCTTAGCCCATGCCTACTAAGGCTACTGTCACTTTCCTTTTTGGTCCCAAGCACAAAAGAATTAGGGTCATGGTAGTAAGTTTCCTAGTAAAAGGGCTTACGACTTTGAGCCGCAGACCGAAGGGCACACCCCATCTGCTCCCCTCTGCAGGCCTGTGCACTGTCTGTTCTCTAAGCCCCGGGCACTTCCTTAGACAACTGCACAGCCAGCTCCCCACCCTCCTCCTGCCCTTTACACAGGAGGTCTCCCACTTAATACTGACTCCTGACCCCACCCAACCCTTTTACCCTGCTCTACTTTTCCCTTTATCCACTGCATTTGTTACCTTCTATCGGACTTACTATTTATTTTCTACTTCTCACCTCCAGCAGGTAAACTCTACAAAGGTAGAGATCTTGGCTTTGTTCATGAGTGAACCCACCAATAATACTGCCTGACACATAGGTGGAGCTCAAAAGGATTTGCTGAATGAAGGAAGCTAAAGCTAGAAGGGTGTATGTTTTGGTCAGCCCCATCTGAGTAGTTCCATCATTTGGGGTTGCGGACAAGGAGAGATGGGTCATCATTTCAGTGCTCTCTGCCTTCCAGCAAGATGGCTAGCGGATGCCCCATCACAGCCTCTAGAATATGCCACTCAGGCAAACCTGGATGTTAAGTGGGATATTTTCTGCCGAACCCCAAGCACATTGCTATCTGGTGCTCAGTCAGACTGCTAAGCCTTCCTCCCAAGACTTCAGTCCCCTGCTTCAGAGTGCCCCAGACTAAACACCAACCTCTACAGCCCTGATTTTCCAGCTTGAGTAAGCACAGGAACCACCAGATAAACTGGTTTACAATGCTTATTCCCAAGCCACCTTCCCGGAGACTCTGATTCAATAAGACAGGGGAAGGACCCAGAAATATACATTTAACAACACTCTCCATTCCCCAAGGTGATGGCAGTAACAGCAATTTTTTGGGCCACACCTTGAGGAACTCTGGTGCAGACTGATGCTATTAATAGATTAAGTGAGCTGTATTTCTGTTTCCTCTGCATCTCCCTAACTCCAGGATGTGGCTCTAGCACCAGAAGAAATGGACCTGTGAGGTGGGTTTGCCATTTTCCTTTCTACCAGAAGCGCAAAAAATTAAAACAGCACTTTGGAGAAACATGGAAAGAAGGAAGTGCAGGAAGGCAGCAGTGTCGAGTGTAGAGCTAAGGTAAAGCGCGCCCACGTCCCAGTGTGCTGACCCTGTACCTCACATTCTGCACAGCTTCTTTAGCCGTTAGGTTCGAAGTTTAAGTATCTTGGAAAGTAAGCAGGTAAAAATGACCATGTCTAGAATGATGGAACCATCTGCCTCTGTCCATTTTATATGGAGAAATTCAGCATATATATCATGGCAGTGGCCTGGGCCTGAGCTCAGCTGGAGTGCCTCCAAGTACTGGGTCCAACATACACTCCTGCCCAACAGGCTCTAATGGACGGGGCTGAAAGGGACTCAGTGTTCCAAGCACTGAGGCCACTGCTCCCTGGGGCAACTATGCCTGTCCAGGAAGGGTAACTGCTAAGCAGGCGTTCCCAAAGGGATGGCACAACCACCAATCGGACCTCAGCAGAGACTCCTGGATTCTCTAGGATACAGGCCTGGGAGAAGAGAAACACACCAGGAGCAAGAAGGGATATCATGGCCATCCCAGGGTCCAAGGAGCAGCATGAGGGCTCTGGGAGCCCAGGGTACAGCATCTAAGAGGAAGATGCAAAGAGAGACAGGGAACGCCCTACGGGCTTCTTTAACCCCTGGTCTCTTTCTTCTACTCTTCAGGAACTTACCAGAGACAAGCATTACTCATGTCCATTCCAATGAGTCACTCAGATATGATTCGCTAGGTCAGACCCCAGGACTAGGAAAGGAGCCCTCAGTTCCTTCTATACCTCTGCTAAGTTAAACTCATAATTATCTGTCATCTGGAGGTCTCCTAAGGCCAAATATTAATATATTTCCTTCAATAATGACAACAATAATAGCAACCAACATTTATTTGGTACGTCCTCTACATCAGGAACTATATTAACTCATTCAATTTAACAACTATGTGAGATAGGGACTGTTATTACACCCATTTTACAAATGGAGAAACAGAGGCAGGAAGAGGTTAACGATAGGGAGGAGTTCCAATCAGGCAGCTTGGACTCTGGAAATCATTCTCTTAGCTCCTTTGCTCACTCACTGCTTCTGGGCTTGGGGATGGGATGGGATTTGCCCCAGGTGACAGATTTAAGATGAGGTCTAAGGGTTCTGAATCTTAGAAAAGAGCTGAGACTCAAGTCCTGATCACAAAATCGAAGAGCAGAAAAGAACCCTGGCAGCCCAGTGGTTAAGACTTGGTGGTTTCACTGCTGTGGGCTGGGGTTCAATTCCTGGTTGGGGAACTAAGATCCCGTAAGCTGTGTGGTACAATTTTCTATCAGTAGAGTCCACACTCCTTCTCAGTTGGGGGAACTTTCGGGCTGAGTTGGTTCCCTAGTATCCTATTCTAGAAGCTCCAGCTCCGGGATACTTCTGGTTCAGTAGGTCTCGTATTTATACTATTCACTGTCATTTGACTAATGAGCGCTTATTCTACTCCAGGCACTGGACTACACCTGCAAAAAAGCAGCAGTGAGCGCATGGGACCAAGAGCGGATTGTTGCTGAGCAGCATAAAGTATAAGACACAGACATTCAGGAGAAGGTCCAGAGGGCTCCTGTGAGCACCATATTAAGAAACCTCAGTGTTATTCTGCAGCCTATTAAGAGCAACTGAAGGAGTTTAAGCAGGGGGATAATGCTAAGATTTGTGCTTCAGAGAGATGACTTTGGTGTTTAATTGGAGGCTAGATTTGAATGACTCAGGGGTAACTGGAGGTTGTGGCTGGTAGACGTTAGAGCCGATTAGGAACTGAAACAGTGGAAACTGAAATAGGAAGGGGAAGTAGTAAGGGCTTTCCTTAACTGAAGGCATACAGGGGAGAGTGGAGAGAAACATCCAGATGATGCTCAGGTTCTGTGATCAGCACCTGAGCTTGGGTGATCAAGAAGATAATGGAACTGTCTCCTGGGAAAGTGAATACAAGAAGCAGATGAGATGGCGACATGACGAAGCTGGCTTTAGAAATGTTATGCTCAAGTTTGTTGGATCATCCAGACAGAGATACCCAACAAGCAGATGAATACAGGGGTTGGAAGCTCGACAAGAAATCTGAACTGAAGATAGAGATTTAGGAATTATTAGGAAATTCATGGAGCTGGAACCTTGGGAATGAATGGTATCACCCTGGGAGAATACGTAAAGTAAGACATGAAGGGGAGGACAGACTCTTTAAGATATCTTAACATAAAGGGGTGGGAGAAGTTGCTTGAGCCAAAAGAGCCCAAGAAAGAACAGAGCGACCCAGAGACTAAGGGGAGAGTGTGGGTCACAGAGCCAAGGGAGATGCATTTCAAGGAGAAGCAATCAACAGGTCAAATGCTGGGGTCAGCTTGGTTCAGGCAAAGCCCAAGATCTTCTAACCACTCTGATCTATACACCTCCCCACTCCCCAGCTGTTGACAAAGAACACTGCTTAGGACTGCTGTGTTTTATGATCTCCATTTTAATACCACTGAATAACACAATCTATTTATTTATACATCTTGAAGCTCAGTAGAGAAGCAGTTGTGCCCCAAAGAATACCCAGGGCAGCGTCACCTGGAAGTCTCCTGAGGGCCAAGGGCCACGTCTGAGGAAGGAGCTCATACAGCAGACCCAGAACCCTGAAAAAGTTCCTGACTTTCTAAGGATAAACCCCTGGGCCTCAGTTCCCTTGTCTGGAAAGCGGTTGTGAAGAATATCTGAGTTAATTCTCCCAATGAAAACATCTTATGCTGTGGCTGACATTTGTTTAGTTGCTAAGTCATGTCCGACTGGTCTTGCGATCCCGTGGACTATAGGCCACCAGGCTCCTCTGTCCGTGGGATTTCCATGGCTGACACTTAGGAACCACCAAATAAGTGCTAATTAATATTCCTTGTCCTCCTTCCTTCAAAGGCCTTAAAGACCTTTAAACCTGTCATGATTCTTACAACCTGAAGAAACACAGGGAAAGCCAGCCTTAGAGAACTGACATGCCTTCCATAAAGCCACCCAGAAGATGAGCTGCCGAGCCAAGATGAGAGCCCGGGGCTGCTAAGTCTCAGGCGAGGATTCTGGCATCCACAGCACAGATGCCCAGAATCCTTTCCTAAGTGAGTAACCCCTCCCTCAATAACCATCACATCTTACATATATCTTAAGTTTATCCATAACTGGACAAACCTGTAGACTTCACTCTAGAGAATCTGAGCCCTCCACGCTTCCCTCACCACAGCAGAGCCCAGGACCAAGCACAGGATAAAAGGAACCCAAGAGTCCTACCACCCATATCACTTCTTCCAAATATTATCTACTATTAGCTTTGTCCATGACCTGAAGCTGAGCTCAGCTAAGCAGACTTCCAAGACTCTTCTGCGCAGCAGAATCCCTTTTCAGACAGAAGGCGAGGCCCAAGACTGACAATGTCTTGGCTCACTCTGATCACTGTATTCCTTCCTCGGTTTCTGAAATGCCAGCCTAAAGTGTGCCAATAAGGCAATGTTCAGTAGGTAAGCCCTGTCTGCTGCTGCTGCTAAGTCGCTTCAGTTGTGTCCGACTCTGTGCGACCCCATAGACGGCAGCCCACCAGGCTCCGCCGTCCCTGGGATTCTCCTGGCAAGAATACTGGAGTGGGTTGCCATTTCCTTCTCCAATGCATGAAGGTGGAAAGTGAAAGTGAAGTCGCTCAGTCATGTCCGACTCTTAGCAATCCCATGGACTGCAGCCTACCAGGCTCCTCCGTCCATGGATTCTCCAGGCAAGAGTACTGGAGTGGGGTGCCACTGCCTTCTCCGAAGCCCTCTCTAAGTATATATAAATGTTAGATAGTGACAATGCTGTAGAGAAAAATAAAGCAGAGAAGGGGAATTGGGGTCTCTACATAAAGAGAAGGGCAAGGGGGCAATTTTGAATGGAGTGATCACAGAGAAGACAACATTTGCCTAAACATCTTTCTCAGAAATAAAGAGAGGGTCAACTCAAAACATAATCTTTCTCGGCTTTTCTCGGCCTCAGTTACTTCACCATGTACTGTTTGTTATGAGATGTGAGATGCCTATGTCTTCAGTTCAGGCCACATGGGGTAGAGAAAAGTGCCTTGGATCATGAACGACAAGACCTGGGTTCCACGTGCACTTCCACCGCTTATCAGCTGGGTGAATCTGGGGGAGTCAGCCCGTTTTTCAGTTGCCTCATCTATAAAGAGGAACTAATATCTACCTACCTATGTCTGTTTGTCTATCACAGAAGCCTTTTTTAGTAGCATGGGCCAGAGTAACGATGGCATTCTGCCTTTAGTTCACCGTCTCCTCCCAAGTATCCCAAAGTTGAGGGAGATTTCATTTCAAGGGATGCAAATCACTTAACCAAGGTCCTCAGAAATTTCTTTCCTATGGCACTTCCCTGGTGGTCCAGTGGTTAAGACTCTGAGATTCCAGTGCAAGGGGTATGGGTTCAATCCCTCGTCCAGGAATTAAGATCCCATATGCTGTGCAGTGCCGCCAAAAAAAAGTATTAAAAAAAAAACACACAACTTTTCTTTCATTGATCTTACTCAATCAACTATTTATTAAGAGCTTCCCTGGTGGCTCACTGGTGAAGAATCTGACTGCCGATGCAGGAGACGCTGGTTCAGTCCCTGGGCTGGGAAGTTCCACTGAAGAAGGAAATGGTAACCCGCTCTAGTATTCCTGCCTGGAGAATCCCGTGGACAGAGGGGCCTGGCGGGCTACAGTCCTCGGGGTCACAAAGAGTCAGATACGACTGAGCGACTAACACTTGCTCCAAGTAAAGAGCTACAGAGCACTTATTTAAAAAGCAAAGGAAAAAAGACATCATTACTTGTAACTCAGTTCCTGCCATTAAGTTCTTTTAACAGTGATTACTAAACATTCACCCTTCCTTTTTAGGTCCTACAAGCTTTGCCCTGAACTGTGGCCACGGGCTTTTGGGGTCAAGGAGGGAGTCTGTATGTCTGTTTCCCATATCCACTCTGCACGTGACTGGTGCTCATTAAAGTTACTCTCTGGGTAAGAGCGTGCCTGTAGCTCAGACAGTAAAGAATCCACCTGCAATGCAGGAGACCTGGGTTCGATCCCTGGGTGGGGAAGATCCCCTAAAAAAGGGCATGGCAAGCCACTCCAGTATTCTTGCCTGGAGAATCCCATGGACAGGGGAGCCTGGAGGGCTACGAATCATGGGGCCGCAGAGAGTCGGACACGACTGAGCAACTAACACTACACTATTGCTACTAGCTAAGAGGCCTGGACGAGATATGAAGACCGTCCCTACCCCTGAGTGTGACTGAACAATGCTATTAAGGCTTCTACTCCAAGAAAACTCCTCTCAGATGCCAGGCTGTGCTTGTTCCAGCATAAACTGCCCACAAGAGTTCTGCATCCACCACACTATCAGGTCTTCGTAAGATTCTGAGTCCACAGACAGCAAAAGTGAGCCTCTCCATGGCTACCACCAGGCCAGGACTGAGGCCCTGAGATCTCCGATTAATGGATCTGCTCAGTTGATCTCACATAGGGCCGCATAGAAATGGTCTGCTCCACCACACACTCTATACCACAATGACCATTTTAGCATGCCTGCCTCCTTTTTTTTCCTTTAATAACTTTATTTATTTTTGGCTGTGCTGGGTCTCCGTTGCTGCCTGGGCTTTTCTCTAGCTGAAGCGAGCAAGGGCTATTTTCTAGTTGCAGTCTGCAGACTTCCTATTGCAGTGGCTTCTCTTGTAGAGCACAGGCTCTAGGGTGCACAGGCTAAGTGGCTGTGGCACACCGGCTTAGTTGCTCTGCGGCATGTGGGATCTTCCCAGATCAAGGATTGGACCCGTGTCTCCTGCAGCGGCAGGAGGATTCTTTACCACTGAGCCATCAGGAGAGCCCCTGACTCCCTTCTAGACAGGAATTCCTCCATGAGGGCTGGTGTCTTCTCTCAGCGCCTGACAGTACCTAATAGAAAAGACTGGGTGCCTGCCTAGCAAACGCTGCCCGCTGCAGACACCATGCCACCCCCGTGACCCAGGCCTGGGGTCGTCCCCTCAGGCCTTCTGCAGGCAGATGCGCTTCTCTTTCCTAGGCTAGGTCATGGCATCTGGGACCTGGGAAGGATACCATGAGAAACCAAACCCATTAGCAGTGATTAGCTGATTTCACTGTTTCATTGTCTCCTAACAAAAATAAGGCTTTTTGCGAAGGGGGGTGGGTATGAAAAAATAAAATTTGATCCAGAAAGGCAGGTAAAGGTCTAGAGCAGACAGTGCCACAGTGATGCGAGTTCTGGCAGCCATGCTAATCAGCACAGGATCCAACAGTCCCTGACACAAGCTCAGGAAGGAGAGTGCGTGAGCGTTTCCGACTCCCTTCATCCAGGGCAAGGTCTGTGCAGAATCTGGCCATAAGGGAGCCATGGATTCCCAGGCATTCGCATCTTCTTGCTGAGATCAGAGCCTCAGCCTTGAACGTTCCAGTTTCACCCCCTCGTATACCATTTTTTCCCTCTGCAGATTGCAGAAAAATCGCAGAGTCCAACCGCACATCTTCCTCTCAGCAGCTCCCAGTAAGCAGGAGATAGAAGTGACCCATAGGAGGCTGGCTCCAATCAGCCTCACCCATTTGGCAGTCCCGGCAAGCACAGCTGGCAGGAGCGCAACAGGAAAGAAGGGAGGCGCTCCAAGTGCATCCTCACCACTCAGAGTTGGAGCTGGACCCAGCAATACCGGTTTGCGGCCAGTTCTGTTAAGCTAGTCAACGAAGCCTCTCCAACTGAATACTGCCTCCTGTCCTGTACTTCTCAAGGGTTTCTGTCCCAGTTTGTCTCTCCACACCCAAAGAAGAGCAAAGAATAAGTATGCGGGAGAGGGGAGAGGAGCGTTGGTGGCATGTTTTTTTCTTTTTCTACCTAAAGAATGAATGGGTTTTCCCCAGTGGCTCAGTGGTAAAGAATCTGCCTGCCAATGCAGGAGACACAGGTGCAATCCCTGATCCAGGAAGATCCCACTTTCCTCGGAACAACCAAGCCTGTGTGCCACAACTAGTGAGCCTGTGCTCTAGAGGCTGGGAACTACTGAGCCTGTATCGCAACGAGAAGCCCGCACACCAAAACTAGAGAAAAGCCCTCGCAGCAACGAAGACCCGGCACAGCAAAAAATAATTAATTTTTTTTAAAAAGAATGAAAAAAGACTGCGTTGTGTGGTGGTAGAAAGGAAACTGGGCTAAAAGTCTAGAAATCTAAATCTGGGGCCTGGTTCTGCTACTCACGAGCTCATGAACTTGTGCCATCCACATCACTCCCTGAACCAGTCTCTGCATGCAAATGATGGTGCTGGTCCATGTGACAACCACATGTACAAAGTACCTTCAATAAGCAAAGGAAGCAAAAATGAGGCTCAGAGCGACTTGCCAAAAGTATGCAGCAAGGGAGTGGTTGAATGTCAAGGTCAGGATTTTTCAGATCCCCAAACCCATTAAACCACATGTCACTGTTAAAACCACCTCTAAACTTCCTTTCAGCTCTAGTGCTCTGGAATTTCTTGAATGACCCCTCACTGTCACTTTTTTTTTCCTTCATCAGTTCATGGCACCAAGATTTGAAACCTAATTTATCTAACTGCTCTATGGTCATAAAGGCAAATATGATAAATTATTCAAGGACATCCCCTCACATAAACACACACCAAGATCCCTAGGGCTGCAATAGCGCCTACCCCCTCCATATACTTATCCTTCCATTACTTACAAGGAAAATAATCATGGAAGGCCTTAAGGAACAGAAAGTGAAAGTCACTCAGTTGTGTCGGACTCTTCGTGAGTCCATGGAATTCTCCAGGCCAGAAAACTAGAGTGGGTAGCCTTTCCCTTCTCCAGGGGATCTTCCTGACCCAGGGATGGAACCCAGGTCTCCTGTATCGCAGGCGGATTCTTTACCAGCTGAGCTATCCGGGAAGGAAACAGAAAGTTTCCTGAATTCACCTGTCTCCTTTCTTTTTTCCTCTAATAACTACTTAGGGCAACTACTAAAGAACATTGTAATTAGCAAACAATGATTATTTCTTCTCATTTACTTTTAGAACTGTTTGTTTCTCTTTGTTGTCTACTAATGCCTGCTTTATGATCCAAAAGTCAGCAGGGCAGGCACAGTTTGAGTCTGGGTGCCAGCCAAAGGTACCTTATAATTAGGAGGCCTTTAGACGAGCTGGTGATGATCTTGCCCTCTGGTGGCTTCCACTCAAGGTAGGCCGACCCACCCATTCTAAACAGATCACAAACAGCAAATAACAGTAGCTACCAAACAAAATAGTAAAGCAGAAAATAAGCCATGTGTTAAAACCAAGTGTCATGTAATTCTTCAACTTTCTTCTCCCTGTGCCAGTAGGTAGTTGAGAGAAATTATTCGGGCTGTAAGCAGGGTCATGCCTAAACCAGGCACAGTATTAGACTGCAAGAGGGAGATGTAGACAGGCAGTGAGGATGTTCCAGAAGAGACACACGATTTAGACAATTAGACTCTTAAAAAAAAAAAAGTCTGTATCTCAGAGAACAGGCCCAGAGAACAGGATGGAGGTCAAAAATAATAGGGGAAAAGTTACCCTAGAGTTTAATCAAAAGAGATCTGTCAATATTTGGCTTGTGCTGCAAGAGACCATCCAGGAGAAGCAATTAACATAAAGCAAATTCAGGGGAAGAGCTGTGGTGTGTCCTGTACTGGCAAGGGAGCTGGCACTCTCATGGACTGCTGGAAGAAATATAAACTGGCTTACTATACTTTTTGAAGGGCAACTTCAGCCTCCATTAACATTTAAAACTTCTATCCAGCAACTGTAGGCATTCATCAGAACACTCTTTACAATAGCAATGTTTCCGGTGACTCCCATCATTTTTAGGGAAACAGTTACATAAACTATAGACATTACAGAGCAGTGAAAAAATTGAGAAAGATCTTTAGGCGGTGATATAGAAAGATTTTTCAAGATATATCATTGAGATAGAAAAGCAAGTTATAAAACCCTATGTATAGTGTGCTCTCATTCATGTAAAAATAAAACAATAACCATAAGACCCTCACAAGGGCTTCCATGGTGGTTCGGTGGTAAAGAATCTGCCTGCTCATGCAGGAGACACAGGTTTGACCCCTGGTCCTGGAAGACCCCACATGCCTCAGAGCAACTAAGCCACAACTACTGAGGCTGTGCTCTAGAGCCCAAGCAGAGCCCCAGGGAACCTCACCGCCGAGCTCACGTGATGCAACTACTGGAGCCCGCATGCTTAGAGCTTGGGCTCCACACGAGAGAAGCTACCACAACAAGAAGGCTGCACACTGCAACTAGAAGATAGCCCCTGCTCAGCACAAGTAGAGAAAAGCCTGCACAGCAATGAAGACCCAGTACAGTAAAAAAAAAAAAAAAGAAATACACACAAAACCAAGAATCTAGAAGATATATATGACTTCGATTATAGTGGTTATAAGAATTAGGGAGTGAGGATCAAAGGGGGTCTCCCTTATCTGTATTATTTGAAATTTGTTTGAGAAATGTATTTTTGCACAGTAAATAATGATTAAAAAAAAAAAAACCTACAAATGAGCTAAAGTATAAAAGCCACCTTTATGTATGAAACGAAAGATGTTCTAGCCACATTTTTAGTGAAAAAAGCAAGTTAACAAACACCAGGTATGGCATAATCTAATGATGGTGAATGAACATCAGCCTGGAGAAGAGAGGCCTGAGTTCAAATCTTCACTCTGCCACTTAACAGTCCCTTGATCATGGGTAAGCTGCTTAATTTTTCCAAAGCCTTGGTTTAAGGATTACCTAGTTCATGAAGTTTAAGTGAAAATGTATAAAAAGTACTTTTTACAGGGCCTGGCATAGATAAGCACTCAGTAAATGGTAGCCATTATTTGTATTAACAATAATAAATTCAGTATCAAAAAGCTGGTTCTCAGGGAGCATTTCAAAGAGAATCTTTATGATATATGATGATTGAGTCTTAACAGTAATCAATATTATTTTTCAAATTACTAATTCTGTGAGTTCTAGTCATTAAGTTTTAGAGCTGGAGAGAATCCCAGGAATTCATTTAACTTGATGGTTCCTAACTCTTGCCGATAAAGGTCCATACAGTCAAAGTTATGGTCTTCCCAGTGGTCATGTACGATTCTGAGAGCTGAACTGTAAAGAAGGCAGAACACCAAAGAATTGATGCCTTCGAACTGTGGTGCTGCAGAAGACTCCTTAAAGTCCCTTGGACAGCAAAGAGATCAAACCAGTCAATCTTAAAGGAGATCAACTCTGAAAATTCACTGGCAGGACTGATGCTGAAGCTCCAGTATTTTGGTCATCTGATACAATTAGATGACTCACTGGAAAAGTCCCTGATGCTGGGAAAGACTGAAGGCAGAAGGAGGAGAGGGCGTCAGAGGATGAGGTGGCTGGACAGCATCACTGATGCAATGAACATGAACTTGGGCACACTCCGGGAGACGGTGAGGGACAGGGAGGCCTGGTGTGCCGCAGTCCATGGGGCTGCATAGAGTCAGACACAACTGGGCGGCTGAACATTAACAGCAAAAAATCTGGGTACACAGGAGAATTAGCGAGAAAGCTTTAGGGGAGGAAAACAGACATTCCAAAGACTCACTTCAGACCACATTAGAATTTCTGGGAGGTGGGACTGATCTCTATATTTACAAACCTTCCTCCATACACGTGCTTATACATGCACAGGACACCTCTGGGAGGGAACTGAGGGATGAAGGTGGTAGGAGATTTCATTGTAGTACCTACTCCCTTTTGTAGTGTTTACTTTATTTGCCTACTCAAAAAATAAGTTATTTTAAAAAATAAATAATAAGCTCCTCCAGGGGCAGGTACTCCAGAGACCAGAATGATGTTCTTTATCCCTTGCCCCTGAAATTTCACTTCAGAACATTGCAAAAGATTTCTGTATAAAGATGTGGGTGTCCATCATAGAAGGAAAATACAACAAACCTGCAAACATACTATATGTCTAACAAAAACAAATGGCTTTATAAATTACAGTATATCCATGATTGAGATATTACACGTTCATTTAAGCAGTTTTTATTTTGAGAGAGATCTTTATTTGCTTTACACAGCATTAAAAAGTATATATTATACACTGCGTGTGTGCGGTGTTCAGTCACTAACTCATGTCCAACTCTTTTGTGACCCCCTAGACTGTGGTCCACCAGGCTCCTCCGTCCATGGAATTTTCCAGCCAAGAATACTGGCGTGGGATGCCATTTCCTTCTCCACATTAAGCATCCTTTAATCTGATTTTTTAATTGCATAAGAAAATGCGATACAATATGAAGTGAACAAAACAGGATACAAATGTGTACAAGTAGCCTAATCATAATTTTGGAGTGGGAAGATGGCGAGCAATGTCTATAAAACCATAAAAGGAAATACAGGATATATGAAGACAAGCCTGTGCCCTTTACTCTTCACTCCACCACCTCTCCTCAGCCCTTGCCCCTCTTCAGAAACTGGCTTCAGTTGAGGAAGGACCTCCCTGGTGGTCCAATGGCTGAGACTCCATGCTCCCAGTGCAAGGGGCCTGGGTTTGACTCCCGGTCAGAAAAACTAGATCCCACATGCTGCAGCTAAGAGTTCCCGTGCAGCAACCGAAGAACCTGCATGCTGCAATGAAGGTCACTGCAACTAAGACCCAGCACAGCCAAATAAATAAATATATATTCAAAAAACAAACCCTACTGAGGCACCTAAGCCACATTATACTGTGGAGTGACCTCCCTTAAGTCATCATAGAATTATCTTACTCATCATACTTTTTGTAACTTTTTGTGTCCTCCATCCAGAGGACAAATACTTGCCACAACTGGGAATGTCACTGACTCTAAAGAACTAAGACACCTTGATATGTGGCTCTATGCCAATCAATACATTTGCTGAATAGCTGGGAATTGTCAGGCGTTAGGCTAGCGCTACATACACTTCACTCTAAAGACCTGGATTTCTGCCCTTATAGAGCTAGCATCTCATCTCTGTGGACAGCTAAGACACACATACACAAGAAGGAATAAGTAACAGCACTGTTGTTATCGTTTAGTCATTAAGCTGCGTCTCTTTTGCAATCCAATGGATTACAGCCCACCAGGCTCCTCTGTCCATGGAATTCTCCAGGCAAGAATACTGGAGTAGGTAGCCGTTTCCTTCTCCAGGGGATTTTCCTGATGCAGGGATTGAACCTGCATCTCCTGCATTAAAAAGCAAGATTCTTCACCACTGAGCCACCTAGGAAGGCCAAGTAACAAACAGTACAAGAAGACCCAAAAGCAGCACACGGAATAGCTGCTACAAGGAGTTTGCACAGAGACACAGAATAATTTCCCACCCTTTATTGTATATTCTCGTATATTCTATTTTCTCCCGAACCAAAATATAAACCCTTTTGATGTGACAATTCTATCTCATCCCTTTTTTTCATATCTAAACCTAATGCCTTGTGTATCCGGCAGACAGTAGGCGCTTAATAAATGTTTCTTAAATTTATGATACTCTATGCTCTGTATAGTGAATATGCAAATATTGAGTGAATTAATTACTGCAGTATGAATAACAGTTGGAAATACCATCTAAGTGCACAGTGGTTAGGAGAATAGAAAAGATAGGACTTGCTCCTGGTATATTTCAGACTGAAGAAGGTTGGGAAATGTTGGGGTGGCTGCTGTTGGGAGGCTCTGCTCACCCAGTGGCGTCCTCACAGACTTCAGTTCTTTAGTGAAGGGCTAGACAGGGGAGTCTAGATCTGCACTGAATAGTTTCCTTCACTCTTCAGAGGAGAAAAACAATGACAAGCAAGCTGTCCCTCTTTTTTCCAGCTTGGACCATGGTAGTGACCTTAACAGAGTCCTTGGCACCAGCTACAACACACCCTTGTCAATCCACACCCCAACCTCTCTTCTTCTGCTCCATATATATATCTCCAGTTGTTCTCCTATTCTCCTCCCCAGCCCTCTGTCAAGGACAGAAGCCATGCTAGTCATCAGAGAGTCATCTCTTTGAAGTCTTAGCTAGGAATCAGTGCTCTAAACCCTCCAGGGAAGCAATTATCTTCTTTGCAGAGAAGTCTCATCCTTAAAATGTTGACAGACCACAAAGATCAAACTCAAAGTTCACCCTGAATGCCATGAGGAAAGGGAACTGAGAATGCACTCTGAATGTTCCTATCCTGGATCTGCTTGGTTCTCTAGGACTCAGTACATATTTAAGGATGACTCTGTCTATCTGGAAAAAACCTTCCAAGTTCATCTGGCCTGGGGAAAACTTTAACCACTCTAGGCAGATATGCATCTGTCTCCTAAAGAGGTCCTTCACTAGAGCATGTCACTGACTTGCAAGGAGGAAGTTCTCCTTCATTTCTGACCTAAAGCACTCCCATTAAAATGGATATTTATTACTTTAGAAGATGCTCAGGGCAGCAAATCGGCATCCTCTGTGTCATTCTCTCTCAAGCTATCCAAGCATGCTAATGTTTGCAACCCACAGCTCCGCCTCTAACCTTTAGAAGCTTCAAGATACTCTCATTTCTCCAATGCTACTAATCATTTCCCTCTTCAATAAGTTCCACTTTTCATGATTTCCCATCTTTGTCTCTTTACACCTCCCTCGGATTTCTTTCCACTCTTAGGCTGTTCTTCCCTCTTCAACCCTTCAGCCTCCTTCCTCCTACCTGCCCATCCCTAAGTTTCCCATCCTGAATGGACAGAAGCCCTGTTTTATCACCTCCTACTTTTCTGACCTAGCATTCTTCCCTGTAGGAATGTTAATTAGCACGCGGGATTTAATTAATTCAGCAGTTAATTAAAAATGGGAGAGAAAGAGTGGGCGAGGAGGCGGGCGGGAGAGGCAGAGCCCGTCTCAGTGCAGAAGGCACTGCAGATGGTTCTGGGTTGGTTGGCACCATGCCACCGCCCTCCAACTCCCGCCCCAACAGCACGCACAGTGAGGGGGAGGGGCAAAAGTGAGGGGCACAGCCTGGCAGAGCCTCTAGATAGACTCATTCAGTCCTGCCGCCGCTTTGTGCTGGGGAGAGATAGAAAGAGGGAGAAAGCGAGAGAAAGAGTGGGAGAAACGAGGACAAACCACAGTCAGGAAGAGCAAAAGAAGTGGGTGTCGGAGCCAAATGACTGGGAGAAGCAGAGAGCTTGTTCATCCCCAAGAGAGGCAGCGTCTTGGGGCTCCCTGGCTCCTGAAGACCACTGAGGACAAGATGGGAAAAGACTGCCACACACCCTCTGGAGAAAAAGGGATTGTCTATTCTGACAACCAGGGACCCACTCTGCAGCCATTCTGCCCCTCACATGCTGCTTCTTCAGTATGAGCAGGCGATGAGGAAGATAGCTACTGAAAACGAAAGATGGGGGTGTGGAGGGAATGGGCACAGATGGGCAACGGTGAGCAAGTGGACGAGGAGATTTAAAGGAAGAGGAATGAAGGGTATTCATGAAGGGAAGGCAGAAATGTGACTAGATGAAGAAGAAATAATGGGAAAGAAAAGGAGGAAGAGGGGCAGAGCCACGCTTTGTTTGCCAAGAAGGATGAAGAGGGCTGGAGTGTCTGTGCAGAAGACTTCCACACCTGATCTCGCTTAGCCTAGGTCAAGAGGGGGTCCAGCGACACTGCAGGGAGGGGTGGGAGCAGATCCTTCTGAGGGTCCCCACTGGAGATGGGGGACTAATCCCGAAGATCTTCCTAAATTCTGGATACTTCTGCCAAACCAGGACATCATCAAAAGCAATGGAGAAAAGCTTCCAAGTGAACAGAAAAGGAGGCTAGGATAACAGGAGGCTGCAGAATCCGATTCCTGGAGCTCCAGCAGGGAGATGGGTGAGGAATGGGATTTTTAGCAGCACCCAGCTGGCTCTTAGAGGATCCATTTGAGGATCTGAGGGATGAGAAAGACAGGGAAGGTTGGGTTTCAGAAAGCACCCTTTTGGTGGGAGGCATCTCAGAAGCTTTGGCACTTTAAGCCTTGGGAGGGAATAAAAGGGCAAGTGAAGTCTGCCATCAGTGATAGATTACTTAAGGCTTGACTGAAAGAGACTGAGAAGGAGGGTGTGAAGCCAGATGAAGCTTCTCTGGTGTTAACTGCCACAGAAGTGAATGCAATGCCAGACAAGGGTCACTGTAGCTAAGAGACAGGGTTTTCCTGGCTAGGAATTCTGATTTGATCTCTTTACCACCTAGGGCTTCCTGCAAGAGCTAGCAGTGAGTGAATCGAAATTGGGAGAGAAGAAGTAGACATTCAAGGGCTTTTTATTCTCCAGAGTTCAGCCGTGGAGCTAAACTCAAGGCTGGCAGATGAGACAAAGCCAGTTCTCAGAGTAAGCTGCTACAGGCTCAGTCCAAGTGGAAATATGTGAATGCTTTCTGAGCTTATTTTTTCAGCCTAGGCTTTCATTAACAACACAAACTGTAAGAACATGTAATAGAGGCAGAGTGATGGCTTTACAGTAGACAAATTCTTTAAGATTGAAGATGATCAGCACTAGCAGGAGGAAGAAGGTGGTCTACAGCGCCTTTTATTTTATTGATACCGAACCCAAGAGTTAGTTGAAAAGGAGCAGGAAGGCGAAAACAGAGACATCAGAGCTTCCGGGCCACCACCGTGTGCTATCCAGTCCTGAGATAGTAAGGGGGGTGAAGGCTTAGGGGAAGGAGTATATTAGCAGTAAAGTCAAATTAAAATCTGGAATGGGAAAGAGAAACCAGCAGTTTAGAAATTTTCCACCTTTGGGAACGTCAAGGCACTTCCACTAGGCTGCGCTGTGTAATACCTGAGGGAGTCCCAGCCCTTCCCAGGGAGCCAGGCACCTGGTCTGCCCCACGCCCCAGCTCTCACACTGCTGACACCTAACCTCAGCCAGGCGGCCAAAACTGTCTTCACTACAAAACCTGTGCGGCTGGCTCCAAAGCGGTCAGTGAATTTGGGGATGATATGGGAACACTGGTTTCTGTGGGGCAGTCAGCAAAAAGTCAGACCCAGATGTCCAAGAGGATGTGGGTTCTAATACCAGCTCTGCTAATGACTTATCTGTACGTTTTGGACAAATCACTTCTCCTTAAGTGGAAGAAAACAAAACTTTTAACCAAGACAATTTTAGCTGCAATAGTTAAAATTTTACAACTCTTAGAGAAGGTACCAAAGCTAAAAAGTCCCTACCATTCAGGCAACAAATATTTACTGAGCCTTGCTTTTAAAAGAGGGACCTTGGGAATTCCCTGGTGATCTAGTCATTAGGACTCATCACTTTCATTTTTGGGGGGGCCCAAGTTCAATTCCTCATTAGGGTACTAAGATTCCACAAGCTACGTAGCACAGACAGAAAAAAAGAAAAAAAGAGAGGGGGGGGGAACCTTAACAGGTTTCATCTTTCATCGTCTAAGTTATACGAGTCCACAACCCTAACTAGAGTCCCTCAGATAGGGTGAAGGTCTCTGAAAAGGGCAGCATGAAAATCAGCTGAGGAAACAAAGAGACCACTGGTCCATTTGCCTCCGCCGACATACACACCTCAGGAAGGCGGGAGAGGCAGGCAGAGGTTTCCATAGGTACCTCCAAATCCCAGGCAATAACGTGAAGGATGTGGAGTTTTGAATTGTGGCTCTTTCCAGGGCTCTGCCTTGCAGGCAAACGCTGCCTGGCTCCGTAGTCCAGGAGTCAGTCTTGACTCACACAAGCATGGGAAATAGAAGCCAGTCATTCTGAGGGTGCCCATTTAAGCTAAGAAAGATCTCTTCCCACCCGGGGATGAAGGAAAGAGGCCACACCATCCATCTTGTGGACAATTCCTAGGTCATACACAAGGCAAAGACTCAATACTATTTTTCCAAGGAGCTACCAGGATGCTTTTAATCCATCAAAAAAACTCAGTAAGTGGAAAATAAGCCATCCTAGAAATTGGGTAACCTTCCAACTAACTGGAAGGTTGCTAGCTGGCTAGCTGAGGGCCTGTTTTGGTCACACACTGAATGAGTGGTCTCCAGATAAAGTTGAGAAGCAAGGCAGTGCACGAATGAGGGGACTGTTTGGTGACTCTCGATTATATTCTGGAAAGGTTATGGCTGAGTGGGGCAACCCCATAAACTCTGCTGAGATAAAGGACAGGCATGGAATGACAGGAAGAAGTAGGAAGTAGTGGCAAAAGACAAAAAATGAGATCCTGCAGTCAGAATTGTGCTCAGTAGAGACCAGACAGCCAGGGTGCCCATCAAGTAGGCTTAACAGCTGCCCTGGTGAGGACAGGACTCAAAAGACCAAAAACAGGACATTTCCTAAGGACCACAGAACAGGTTTTAGGGTGTAGCTTTTCTCCAGATTCTATAAAATATAGGATAACAAACACACTGCCATCCTCAGCCATCTAAACCAAAAGTTTTTGGATGAAGCCCTTATAATCTGAATTCATGTGACTCCCCATCTCCTTTTCCCAGCAAGTGGAATTTTATAGATTCAGGTAACACAGTGTCCCTGGTCAGGTGAACTCTATTTAAAATCCAGGCACTGAACAGACCTGAACAGCACAGGGTATCTTACTTTCCCCTTTCCATGCATTCTCCTGTCTCTGCCCTCTCCTGACCTCGCCCTCAACACTCACCCATGAGTTCCTTGATGCTGCCCTTTCCTAACCCACCCTCACTATGGCCCCCTTTCATTAGGAGAGTCCTCTGAAAGATGCCAAGGGCAGAAGAGATAAAGAAAAATCAAGGGGTAAGGAAGTGTGTGGTCTGAGATAGGGGAATGAGATGAAAATCCTGCAGACAGACAGAAAGAAAGAGAAATAGAGAAAGCAAGGAGTTGGAGCAGGGGGAGGGGAAGAAGATGGCACTGCGGGGGGGAAAAAGAGCGCCACAAAATTAATTTGAGGAAGGGAACAGTAGAGGAGACGCTGGCGGAATAACAATCAGGCAGTAGAGGGCTGGGGGAAGGGGGAGGGCGCCGCGTGTGGGGAGGACCCTCCGTGCTGAGCACCAGCAGCACCACCTATGGGCATGGCGGAGGGTTACAGACAGCAACAAAAGAGGCCCCCCGCCTGGACACGCAAGCCTGGGGTGCAGGTGGGGAGGGAGAAGCCACATTTCTGCCCTCCAAGCCTCTCAGTAACACAACACGCAGGCTACAAGAATACATTCTATGCGGCTCTCCTGGGAAGATAGGGATTTAACAAGGGGGGGGGGGCGGGGAGGGCGGTGGGCACGGACAGAGAAAACTCCTGGCTTTTTCCATTCCAAGGAGGTTTCCCTCTCAGAACTCAAACAGTAGACAAGAGAAGGGTAAGGAAGAGGAGGAAAGCCAGGTACTGAAGGCAACGTGTGCACCTGCTTCTCCCTTCATTAGCTGGACAGAGGGTTTTCTCTTTATTTCCAAGCGATTTCCTTTCCCCACTAGAGGCTGGAGTGCAGCTCCCTCCCTGGGGCACTGGCCGCCCCTCACTCAGCTGCTTCCTCCCAGCACTGCCCAGAAACTCCCAACCGTCTTTAGAAACCCCCAGGGACCACTGAGCTCTGAGAAGGGAAGGGAAGGGTCCCCCTACCGAACAGGTCTGGGGTGGGGTCTGGGACCGGGGAAGGGTGGAAGAGAATGAGAGAGAATGCAAAAGCGCTGCAGAGAGAGGGGAGAGAGAAAACGAGATCTGTTGTGCTTTCAGGGAGGAAGGATCCTTCGTATTTTTAATAATAATAAATACATGAAGACAGATTTGCCAGCACTGCTCCGGCTCCTCGGGAAGTGTGGGGGAGGGGAGCCAATGCAGCGGCAGCACCGACCAGTATCTCCCCGCCCCTCCCCCACTACACAGGCTCAGTATTGCGGCTCCCCTCCCCCTCCCACTGCAGTCCTCCCCATCAGAGCCCACCCTTTCTGTGGTCCCTTCGCACAGTTCTGCCCCTCCCTCCTCCACCTCTCCCTACTCCCCTAGCCCTAGACTCAGTCCATTCAGCACGGGTCCTCACTGAACAGTCTCACTCCAGCTCTGAGACGCCCTGGTACCCACCTCACACTCCCTAATCTGAGGCCCCGCTCTTTCCTACCAGTGCCCTTCACAGCTGATACACAACACCCCACAGAAGTAAGCCGGTACATTTCAGGCTTTCCCAGATCCCACCAAAAGGGACTGCTTTTCTCCCCATTTTTATTTCAATGTGACCTCCTTTCTCACAACCTTAAATATAATGGCCATCAAATGTGCTCAGAGGGTGTCAGGGCCTCAGGACTAGGTAGACTACCGCCACCTATTGACCCAAATTTGTTCAAGATAGACCTTTAATAACACTTCTTACACAGTGGCACTCTGTTATTTCAAAAGCATCAATAGCTTAAACATGCAGAGGCATGGCTCTTGGGGCTTCTCTGAGACCCTCTGAACAATGAGATCAAAGAAATACAAAAGCGAGACTGGGCAGAGAGCCAGAGCAATGACGCCTTTCTCCATGCAGAGGCAGAAAAAGAGCCTGAACCCAAGGAATGAAAAGCAACTTCAAGTCTCCTCAAGGGTCTGGAAGCAAAGAAAAGTAGGGGTGAGAGTTTTTCTCAAGGGCTGTTAAAAAACCTTGTGCATCACAATATGAATTATGTTACCAATAGAGCAAAAGGCAGGATTTCACTCATACGCCACTATCAAGTTGGACAAATCCTTGGGTAAGTCTCAACATGAATCTGAAGTTTACACACCTAATAGATTGCAGGGAGTATGGGGACACTCAGGAATGCTGCTGCCTCTCACTGAATCCATACCAATCAGAACTGGAGATTGAACAGATAAACTGGGCTATGCAAAAGGGCAGGTCTACACCAAGCAGCTCAGTGGATTGGTTCAGCTCTGTACCTTCCACCAACCCAAGGCAAGGAACACAATGAAAAGGCTTGCGCTCTCCATGGTGCTGAAAAAGGATGTTATGGAGCCCTCAGAAACATATTCTCCTAGTAAGGTATTCATTAAGACTGCTGCATACTCCTGAAAGACATTTCCCAAGCCCTCATAAAATCATAACAAAACAAAGCTTTAGAGGCAAAAACAGGCCTTGATCAAACCCTCTTCCCTCCCCCTCAGATAACAATACTAGGGCAGAGATGCTAAAGTACTTATCAGTACTAGATAAGTAATACTGATACTTATACTACTGATAAGTAGTACTGATACGAGAGTAAGTACTCTCTTGCTGGAGTACAGCTTCCTCCGTGGGGCAATGAACTCACTCAGCTGTTTCCACCCAGCACTGCCTTGAAATTCTAACCATCATTAGAAACCCCAGGGAGGCACCAAGCTCTGAGAAGAGAAGTTTCCTCCCACTAGAGAGACCTGGAGGTCGGGTGGCAGATAGGGTGGAAAGAATGAGAGAGACTGCAAAAGGTCTGCAGAGGGACAAGAGAGAGATGTGATCAGTGCTATCTGTTGTGTTTCTAGGGAGGAAGGATCCTTCACATTTTTAACGGATAAAACTGAACAAGTACTCATGTGCACTGATGATATACCTCACTTAATCTTGGAAGTGATGCAGTCTTTGCACTGATCAGATCTGACATTCATGTGGTCTGACCAGAGAACTACATCTGGATAGAAAGAAGGGAAAGAAGAAAAGCGAATGACAGCCATAAAGAAACCCTGAAATCTTAATTCTTAGCTTCCTTGCCACACTACTGTAAAAGTGACTTTGAAATTACATGCTGTGGAGTTCTTATGGTTCCTAGGAGCTCCTCAGCAATCGTGGGAGAAGTGGGCCATGAGAACATGAAGCTCTAGGAACCCTCATTCCCACTTCAAAGAAACCTCACTTGTCTTTTTTACAGGGTGAAAATCCAAGCAAAATTTTGTCAACAATGTACTTTAAACATTGATAACTCTGGTGAAAATATTCTCAGAAATTACTCACGTTTTGGTTGGAAACCTCTTTCAAATAGTACCTGTCTTCTAGAAGGCCAGGGATAACAAGATTTCCTGAGATTAAAGACTGGACTGAATTAATATAAGATCCACAAAGGCAGGGATTTCTGTCTGTTCAGTTCTCTCCTATAACACAAAGAGGCCAGAACAGTGTCTGGAACTTGTGATTTCTTTGAAGGCAAGGCCTTGAATAGAAATGGTACAGTAAGGAGAAAGCTAGAGGTCATAAACTACCTACTTTTTTTTTAAGGAAAAAGAAGAAAAACAAAACCTTGAAGACGTTCATAAACCCAGGACACTTGGCCACCCTTCTCCTCTATTTACCAAAGCACTGGCTCTTTAGCAACATAACCTTGGACGAATAACCCAAGCGTCTCAGTCGTCTCATTATGATGACGTTTTATAAGGATTTATAAAGCACTTAGTTCAGTATATAACACAAAGACAGACCTTAGAAAACAAACAAAAAGAAAAGCACCTCCTTTCCCCAACCCAAAAATCTTAACTAGAAGCAAATGCAATAGCTAGTCCTAAAGGAGAATGTAGTGGTCCTAACCTCTTGTCTGGTTAGTTCAGCCAGAAAGGAAAAAGGCAGGCTCTGGGTACAGACCTGCCGGGGACTAAGTCAGAGACCCCAGCAGTAAGTGCATCTTGGTATTATCCATAAGAAACTCCTCTAGGCTCCTTGGTTTGCAGGAAATCTCAGATTGAGTCTAATACATTTATTTTTCAACTGAGGAAAACTAAAGGCCAGAGATGTCAAGTATTTGCAGAAGATCACACAGTTAACAGTAGACAGTACTAGACTGTCTCTCTTAACCACTTTCTATCCAGCTATAGCTGACTGAAAGCAGGCCCTGCCCCAGACCAGCGTAAGTCCAAATTCATAGGACTTAGAATCAACAAGGTTTTAGTGACAGAGTGATCCAAATTATATCCCTCTCCATGACACATCATTAATTCCAAGGAATTATTTCTACAGACTCAACTCCCTTCCTATTCCTCTTCTCATTTTCTGTATTATCCAAGGCCAGAGGGATCTCTAACAGAAGTCATTCTTTGAACCGAATGTAAGATCTCAGATATATAACTTCTACCAGTCTCCTGACTTGGGCTGATGTCTGTGGCATTTTCATTCTTTTGATCTGTTAGAGTTTTCTGCCTGCCTGCTCGTTGGCATTACTTCACAAGGTCTTTGTAACAGGACTGGCCTTTACTAACTGGTAACTGTAGCCTTTCTTGAAGAAGCATCGACAAGTCAGAAAACCACAAGACTATCCTGATTCCTTACACTCCTCTTATTCACTTTATTTTCTCTAGATACACTCTCTCAATAACTGACCTAAGGGCTGACCTATTTTCATGCTGTTTTAGAGAAAAGAAAAACATTCAGAGAAGTGGAAAAAAGAATAACTTGGTAATGAGGAAAGGTTCCATTTAATAGTATTTGATTACAGTCAAAACCAAAGGTTTTCTGAACCACTAATGCCATCTGGTGGTCAAAAAGATACATTGCCTACGTGCACAGTCGTGACAGACTCTACCACCCCATGGACTGTGGCCCTCCAAGCTTCTCTGTCCATGCAATTTCTCAGGCAAAGATACTGGAGTGGGTTGCCATTTCCTCCTCTAGGGGATCTTTCCTGATGCAGGGATTGAACCCACATGTCCTGCATTGGCAGGCGGGTTCTTTACCACTGAGCCACCTGGGGATTCCCCAAAGATACATAATAAATCTTAAAATGTCCATATATTTCAGATTATCTGTATTATCACTACAATAAATCATACAGGAACTTAGGGCAACATGGGGGTGAAAAAATGTATTACACTACTCTAATCCCTCAATATTTTTTGACTAGCCAATTTCTAGTTTCTGGGGAACATATTTATCAAAGAAAACCACATAAAGCCAAACTTTCTTATTCCCCCCAAGATCCCCTCTTCCCCTTTTCCATCACCCTCTCACCAAAAATACCCACACCCAGAGATTCCAGTCATATAATACATGTGCAAAAGGGGCTTGAATTTGTTAAGTAAAATCAATTTTATTAATAAAGATCTTTCCACATGTCCAGAGTATATGATTAATGAATTCCAAAGAAAAAACCTACATACAATGAAATTAGAAGTATCCCGGATGACAAAAATAAATTAAGTATGTACACCCATAATCACCGCCGCCTCCGAAAACCTGAAAGGAAGGGAAACCAAGAATAAGGCAAAGGACAGTTGGGAAAAACCAAAGAGACAGACAAAAAGACCATCTAGAAAAAAGAGCTCCTTAGGAGTGGGTTCCCTCGGCAGTACTCTGTATCCTCCCAGGATGAAAGACTGGAAGGAGGACGGAACTGACATTGGATAGCAGTTCCTTCAAGTGATGCTTTTATATTTACATAAGCAAGCCTGCACAGGAGCTATGGGGACTTCAGAGACAGAATCCAGAAGTCTCTTTTGTGAACGATACTGATTTTCATCTTGGAAAAGAAAAAAACAAGGCCCACATCTAAAGAGACTAATGTCCAGTATGGAAGATAGACTATAGAGGTTGGTAAGAACTAGAATGGCAAATCCAGAGCTGGTATCTCAATTTATAAAGCCCACGCTGCGCTTGATCACCCAGGTCTGAGCCATTCACTAACCTTTCTTCTTCCGACCTTTCTTAGGTATCTTCTTCCGCTTCTTAGTAGGATTTTGATCCTGGAGATGCACGGAGAAGGGAATGGCTGTGCGCTTTCAAGTATTAGTGTCCCTTTCCAAACTCCTCGTGGTAATAAGCCCACATACACTTAGCTAGAAGCATGAAGGTCGCCTCCCACCACTGGACCAGCACCTCACCTCGTCAAGATGAGGGGTTCCTCCTGTCAGAGCGCTGATGTCACTGAAGTGTGTGAGGGAATGAAGCTGCGAGCTCATGACAGTTGCTCGTTTTCGCCGTCCTTTCTCCCGCTTGCTGACACTTAAACGCACCATCATGCTCTCCTCATAGTTAATCCTACAAGAGAAACACAGACAGTTTCCAGCATGCTCAGTCCACTGAGGCAGAAAGCTGCAGCCAAGAACCTGGCCCAGGTGTTTACTCAGCCATCATGTAGACAGGTCTCAAGAAATTTCACAGCTAGTCACTATAGTATTTGCTGAGCTGATACTATACGCTCAGTACTCAATGTTCAATGAAATGCTCTTTGTGCTAAAACCTCCCTCCTCCCCAGAAATGAACTCACAGCCCATCCACAGGAATATGTAAATTATTATATAAAAAATTTTGTTTCCCAGCTTCATAAACAGGATCCCCTACATGGACCCTCTCACTGACATCTATCGACTGTAGAGATAGTCACCTAGGCAAAGTTGACAAATCTGTGTTCAACAACTGCTTTTCTACTTTTCTTCCCTGAACTTATCTAAAAACCTGATTTTCTTGCTTTCTTCACAAAATAAAGAGCAGGGATAGTGAAACAGAACTTTAAAGCCTTAGTCAGTGGCAATGCATCTTTTTTCTCCATGGAGCATTTGCTCAGCTTGAACGGCTTGGGTCAGGGGGGGGAGGGAAACATATTTCCCCTAGTCCCCATTCTGTACTTCAAAACTCTAACTCTTAGAAATCATTAACCCAAGTTTAGTGCTCCATTTCCTACATCACACGGGTTCTCTTGGAATCAGATTAATCATATTCATTCAAAACAAAAGGACAAGCCCCTATAGCACAGAAACAACTTCTAATGCACCTGTGTTGATCCTCCTGACTCTGGCGAGTAACGTGAGGATGCCGAGCATCTCGGATTTCCTCTGGAGCATCTGAATACTGCTCCTTTAGCTCACGAATGACAGAGCTGCTCAGCGCCCGTCTCTTGGCTCGTTCTAGGCGCTTCTTCTCCCGCTCAGCTTCTGTTTCATCTATGTGATTAAAAATCAGCAAGGGTTATCCCAGAACAGAGACGAGAAACACAATTCACACAGAGGAAGCAGCAGCCACAGTTCATACCATAATGAACTGGAACCAAGCGTGGTGGGACGTATTTCTTAGCTGTTCCTTTTCCAGATTTCTTCCCTGAAGCCCCAGACTGGCCTTCCTCTCCTTCATCTTCCTCCTCATCCTCAGAGCTCAACTATAAGAGGAACATAACGTCCACAAACTTAGGAAGAGTTAGTCAAATAAGTGACAAGGAAATCGAAAGCTGAAGTACCTGGGAAAGTGGGAATACAAACCAGAGGGACAAAGGGGACTCTCACATTCAACACTCTTAGGCACAAGCTGGGAGTCAACAATAATAAGAGAAATCCCAGGAGGTCCAGGAGCACCACAAGGCTTACTCAGGTTTAGATCCCTCAGGAAAATCAGGGTACTGCAGCCTCTTACCTTGCTTATCATATTGCTGGGATGAGGCTTAAAACGGAGTGGGTCATTCTCACCTGCAATAAAAGATGCAAGAGATTTTACAAGACTTGGAACTTTTTGAATGGTCCCCAGAAAACCTTACAGTTTCCCCTACTTACTGAGGCTGCCTGTCACTGCAGTCTTGACCAATTTGTCGATCTGATACTTCAATTTTTGGTCCAAAGGACGAAGCTTTTCCAAAACCTATAATGTGGTTAAATACTATTACATGATCTTCCCCTAAATAAGCACACACCAAAAGTTCCTATTTTAAGCTGCCAGATAAAGCCCCCAAAATATGCAAAAAGTAGAAGAAATGAAAACAAAAATGCTTTTTCTCCATTTGGTTTCCTCATTAAACGTGAGAAAAATGAAAATAATAATAATAAAAGTGTTAGTTGTTCAGTCCTGTCTGACTCTTTGCAAGCCCATGGACTGTAGCTCGTCAGGTTACTCTGTCCATGGAATTCTCCAGGCAAGAATAATGGAGTGGGTTGCTATTCCATTCTCCAGGGGATCTTCCCGACCCAGGGAACATGAGAACACCCACTTAAATGAGAGCGATCATGTCACAGTCCTGGAGGTCAGGATTTAGCAACTTAAAGCCCATAAGATGCCAAATGCTTTGTACCGTGCGAATCTCCACCAGTCTCAAAACTGCAGGGTGTCCCTGAAGAGAACCTCCTGAGGCTTTGTCCAGGATGAGATGGCTCAAATCCATAAGGTACATGAGCAACAGCTGATCTTTTACTTCCAAAAGGCTGAGACCCTGAGTTGAATCATAAGAGAAGCAAATTCAGTTTTAACCAGAGAATGAGGAGAGAGAGCCTAGGGAAAACAGGATAATTTTTTCCAAGTTCCAGTTTCTTCCAAGCAGTTCACGTAAAGTATCGAGAGTAGTCTCAAGGAAGTGGCTATACCTAAAATGGCCACAGAGAAAATTATGCTAACATAACGGAAGCAAAGCTCACAGAATTATGAAGACAGGAAGAGCAGGAAAATCAATAAAGTATCCCCCAAAATCACTACAGCAAGGTTTCTCAAACTCAAGGGCTACTGATATTTGGGGACAGATAATTCTTTACTGTGAAGCACCGTTCAATCTATAGTGAACAGAGGAGGACTAGAGGGCATTCAACAGCTGCCCTGACCTCTACCCCCTGATCTCACCCCTCAAGTTGTGACAATCAACAATATCTCCACACAGTGCTGAATTTTAAATTAATTTAACCAAAACAGCCACTATGATTTTATAGCGACTGTTGAATCACTACAGTGAATACATATCATATATAGGGAATACATGATTTACCCCCATATGATGAAATTATACATTACGGGTAAAAACAAGGATCTATACCTAGGGACATGCACTTAGTTCTAGGTCAATACACTTCTACCTACGTAGAAAGAGTGAATAATGTGGTTCGAATTGAGGAGGTGAGAAGTATAATACACATATTTCACATGTACAGAAAAATGAAGATAACACAATTAGCAACTGCTACCCCTGGGAACTGAGATGAGGAAAAGGAAAAAATGGAATATACTATAAAAGTGATTTCCCATCGAGCACATATTACTTTTATAACAAACAAAGTTTTTGAATGTATCCCAGTGGTTATCTCAGGATGGTGATTACGCTGATTTTTTAAATTTTCTTCTTTGTGATTTTATGTATCTTTTCAACTTTCTAAAACTTAAAATGTATTACAGGGACTTCCCTGGCGGTCCAGTGATTAAGACTCTGCGTTTCCACTGCAGGGGGAATGGGTTCACTCCCTGGTCGGGGAACTAAGATTCCACATGCTGCACAGGGTAGTCCACCACCAAAGAAATGGATTACATTACAGTGTATTATGATTTGCTAATCATAAATTATAAGTGCATTCTTTTAAATAAAAAAGTAACTTGTGTAAGCAGACTTAAGGTATAGTTATGGGGAAAAAAAAGTCACTGTGACTGCATAAAACAAAACTGAAAAAGTCCACAGCCCTTGGAAGACCTACTTCAGACAGGTTAGATAAATAATCTCTGCCTAAGATAACATAGTAATAGGGGTAGAGCTGGGATTCAAACTCAGTCTGACTCCAGCACCCAAGCCCTGGGTATCTGTAAACCAACATGCTTGAGGTCAACACTAGCATGATACAGGAGGACCAGCAAAGCATTTAAAGACAGACAAGCTGAGCTCAAGTTTTGAATTAGGCATTCAACAGTTAAATATTGGGTAAATTATGACCTTCGTCTCCTCAGCAATAATATGTAACATGAGGCTCAAATAAGATGGGAAAGTACTTTGTAGCCTATAAAACACCTGATAAGGGTCTTAGTTACTAAATAACTGTTCAATGAATATATAGTGATCTAAGATACATGTGAGCAGCTCATCTCAAAAAGGCATTAAAATGCATAAAAGCATCATACCCAGAATAAAGACAGCCAAGAATGTGAGAAACAGGATCTTCTGACATGCTTGGGCATTGTCAAGCTTATGAGTTACAAGTGTATGGGTTATGAGCATATAAGACAAAAACAAAAACAAAACGAGAAGCAAAGATTAAAAATGAGAACAAAAATGAATGAAGAGAAGGAAATGGCAAAAAGATACATTAAAAATTCATTTAGCTATCTTCCTAAAGCACAAGTCTGCTGTAAATCTCGTGTTCTAAAAACCCTCAATGACTTTTATTAACCTACTATAATGATTTCCATACTTCTGCTGACCTATGGAATGTCATGCTTAAATAATATCTTAGAACAAAAGTTCAATACATAAAACAGGCAACACAGTTCAAGCAGGGATGAGGCATCCAGAAATCCCTCATTCCTTCTACACTGATCCAGAGATTCCTTCTATACTGTCCTGCACCCAGTAATTCCCTTGGAAACTTCAAGACCTTAATTTGAAAATCACTGTATTTAAGATACACATCATTTTCACAGTCAGAATACATCTCTAAATCAACAGTATCTTAGTATGTCGCAGATTAACAAGCAGCACTTTTTCTTAGTATACAAAATAAGCAATACACCCCCAATTAGCAAAATTTTGGATTAAATGAATACAGTAGTAACTCCTTAGTTGGCCTACAAGGCTCTTCATGGAGTGACTACTTTCCCAGTCACATTTTCTAGCCCTGCCCCCAAAACACACACAAAATGTACGAAAAAGCACACTACAAGACATAGCTCCTTCGCAGAATATCATCACGTGTTAGGTCTTCGTGTTTTCGCACACGCTGTTTCCTTCCATCCCTCTGACCCTTGTTTACTCCCCACAATCCTGCTACCTCCTCTAAGTTGCCTAACTCCCTTTGCTCCCTGCTGCTCATTTAATCTCACTCCTCAGTTTGCACAGCCGCTCACCATGGCTGCTACTGTTTATACCTACTGTTTTTACCTGCCTTCTCTACTAGACTTCAGCACGGAAACTGGATCTTATTCATCTTCAGAGCTCCAGCACTGAGGACACGCCACACACTCAGTAAGTCGACAACAGATAGAGCTGATGAGAATATTAAGTCAGGGATGCTTACTCTTCAATATGTCTTACCTTCTCTGTGGCATAAGCTTTAGCCTGAACTTTTTTGGTCAGAGTTCGCACTTGTGCTGTGACAGCCATCACCTGAAATCAATCCAAATAAAACCCCTGATCAGAATACAATCAAGTCATCTCTGTGAGCTGTGAAGGACAAAACCTAAACAAGCCACCTAAAAAATACTGATATCTGAGACACTGCCTAAAGTACACCATCATCTTCTTTTCAGTTCTGGGAAAGTACAGGAGAGGCTGATACTTCTTCAAAAAGAAAAAACTTTCAACCTCTTCTTAAAGAGATTGACTTACCAAACTAGAGGTAGGGGATGGGGATGGGAGTGGTCATGAGTGCACTGCACCTTTGTGCAGCTGAACTTGCAATGGAGATCTATTAGTATATAACCGTGTATCAGCTGGGCACCCAAAGGGCAAATCACATCATCTTTCTCATCATTGGTTTCCTTATCTATAGGAATGAAGGAAATTGATTCAGATGCTTTTTTCCTGAAGTTTCCTATATTCCTTTGGATGCAGCAATCAACTACTCTGAATTGCTGCCTGAAAAGGTTTTCATTAGATCATCCTGCTCTTAGGGTATCTGGTCATTCAAATGCGTACTCCATCGCTATGTCGTATCCAATTATTTTCCACCGCATGGACTGTAGCCTACCAGGCTCCTTCGTCCATGGCATTTCCCAGACAAGAATACAGGAGTGGNGCCTCTTTTAATTTCATGGCTGCAGTCACCATCTGCAGTGATTTTGAAGCCCCCTAAAATAAAGTTTGTCACTGTTTCCATTGTTTCCCCATCTATTTGCCACAAAGTGATGGGACCAGATGCCATGATCTTAGTTTTCTGAATGTTGAGTTTTAAGCCAACTTTTTCATCTTTTCTTAATACTTTCAAATATGTCAGCTTACTCCTGCTTTCTACAGTCTGGTAAAGTCAGCTGTTTGGGTATTAATTATTCCTGTCCTCTGCCTTGGACTTCCTGGGTGGCGCAGTGGTAAAGAATCCACTGGTAAAGAACCAAGACACCCAGGTTCCGTTCCTGGGTCAGAAAGATTCCCTGGAAATGTAAGTGGAAATGGCACCTCTTGCCTGGAAAATTCCATGGACAGAGGAGCCTAAAAGGCTACAGTCCATGGGGTCTCAAAGTGTCAGACACGACTGAGCAACTATGTGCATTGTCTGCCTTGGGAAATAAGCACTGCAAGAGGAAATAATGGTCTTGAATTTTACCCACAACTGTTGAGTTGATCTAGGACTAGAAATTAGATTTCCTGACTTGGAGCAGTCTTCTGAAAGTAAAGAATGAATAACTCCCATATCTTGGCAACTAGGGTGGGAAAATTCTGGTTTCTAAATCTTCTGCTGGACTCCCGAAGAAGGCAGGAGTTAAGTATCCAGTCCCCTTGCCTCTGCATCTAACATTTATTTGCTGTTTCAGGCCCAGTGGAAGCTCAGGTACTTGATAGCCTACTCAATTGAACTCTTTTCATCTATAAATAAGAGAGTTGTTGTTCAGTTGCTCAGTTGTGTCTGACTCTTTGCAACCGCATAGACTGCAGCATGCCTGGTTTCCCTGTCCTTCACCATCTCCTAGAGTTTGCCCTAACTCATGTCCATTGAGTCGTGATGCCATCAAACCATTTTGTCCTCTGTTATCCCCTTCTCCTGCCTTCAGTGTTTCCCAGCATTCACGTATTTTCCAATGAGTTGGCTCTTCACATCAGATGGCCAAAGTATTGGAGTTTCAGCTTCAGCATCAGTCCTTCCAATGAATATTCAGGACTGANCCTAACTCATGTCCATTGAGTCGTGATGCCATCAAACCATTTTGTCCTCTGTTATCCCCTTCTCCTGCCTTCAGTGTTTCCCAGCATTCACGTATTTTCCAATGAGTTGGCTCTTCACATCAGATGGCCAAAGTATTGGAGTTTCAGCTTCAGCATCAGTCCTTCCAATGAATATTCAGGACTGATTTCCTCTAGGATGGACTGGTTGGATCTCCTTGCAGTCCAAGAGACTCTCAAGAGTCTTCTCCAACACCACAGCTCAAAAGTATCAATTCTTCAGCACTCAGTTTTCTTTATGATCCAACTCTCACATCCATGCATGACTGCTGGAAAAACCATAGCTTTGACTATATGGACCCTTGTCAGCAAAGTAATGTTTTTGCTTCTTAATATGCTGTCTAGGTTTAACATAGCTCCTCTTGCAAGGAGCAAGTGTCTTTTCATTTCATGGCTGCAGTCACCATCTGCAGTGATTTTGAAGCCAGGAAAATAAAGTCTCTTACTGTTTCCCATTGCTTCCCCATCTATTTGCCATGAAGTGATAGGACTGGATGCCATGATCTTCATTTTTTGAATGTTGAGTTTTAAGCCAGCTTTTTCACTCTCCTTTAAAAAAAATTTTTTTTGAATTGTGGTGACATTAATTTTGATAACAGAACAGGTCTCCACTCACCTGACCCTCAGCAAGACCCTGAGTAGGATGAAGCCCAGGTCTGGGTGGTGTGGAGCAGGAGCCCCACCCACCTGCAAATTCACTCTCCTCTTTCACCCTCATCAAGAGGCTCTTTAGTTCCTCCTACTCAATTAACCAATAGTTTTTATACCATTTATCAAGATTTGTATTATGAAAATTTTTCCATTTCAACATGAATTTATGAACTATTCAGATCCTCAGCCCATTTTTTAATCAGGTAATGTTTTGTTATTAAGTTGTATGATTTATATTTTGGGTAAACCCCTTATCAGATATATGATTAGCAAATATTTTTTCCCATTCTATAGGTTGCCTTTTCATTTTGTGGATGGCTTCCTTTGCTGTCCAGAGCTTTTTAGCTTGTAATCCCACTTGTTTCTTTTTGGTTTGTTGCCTTTATTTTTTGTCGTCAGATTCAAAAAATTCCTTGTCAAAACTGCTATTAAGAAGCTTACTGCCTGTGTTTTCTTCTAAAATTTTTTAAGTTTCAGGTCTTCCATTCAAGTCTTTAATCCATTTTGAGCTATTTTGTGTATAGTATAAGAGTCCAGTTTCATTCTTTTGTGTGTAGCTGTTTAGTTTTGGTAACACCATTTATTGAAGAGACTGTCCTTTCCCTACTGTAGTAAATTAATTGACGAAACCAAACAAGTGTGGTTTTATTTCTAGCCTCTCTATTCTAGTCCACTGATCTATGTCTTTGTTTTTGCGCCATTATGATATTGTTTGGACTACTATAGCTTTGTAATATAGTTTGAAATCATGGACAAAGATAACATTTAACCTATTATCTGGGCACTTCATGACTCAATCAGTAATTATACATGAAAATACACAAGCTCATTGATTCAACAATGTATTTCTTTGAATTTGTTCTGAGAAAATCTTTCAAAAAAAAAAGAAACTATGTATATATGTTTACAGAGACATTAGAAGTTCAAAAGCCTGCAAAGGATTAGAGAGTGATTGTTATTGGAAGTGGGTTTCTTTTTGAGGTGATAAAAATGTTCTAAAGTTAAGTAGTGATGATGGTTACCAAACTATGAATATACTAAAACAACTGAATTGTACACTGTAAGAAGGTGAATTTTATGGAATATGAGTTATGTCTCAATAAAGATGTTATAATACTATAGACAATCTAAATATCAAATAAGTAAAATTTCTTATCTCTGTAGTCCACCAGGTTCCTCTGTCCATGGAATTCTCCAGGCAAGAATACTGGAGTGGGTTGCCATTTCCTTCTCCAGGGGATCTTCTCGACCAACCCAGGAATCAAACCCTTGGCTCCTGCATTGGCAGGCAAATTCTTTGCCATCTGAGCCACTGGGGGAGTTTATATTATCTCAGAAATAGCAAATAGCTCCATTTATTGAGTGCTTATCCTTTCCTGGTGGCTCAGACCATAAAGAATTTGCCTGCAATGCAGGAGTTTGATCCCTGGGTTAGGAAGATCCCCTGGAGAAGGAAATAGCAACCCACTCCAGTATTCTTGCCTGGTGAATTCTGTGAACAGAGGAGCCTGGCGGGCTACAGTCCATGGGGTCGCAAAGAGTCAGACACAACTGAGTGACTAAATTTCACTTTCAGTTTTCATTGAGTGCTTATTCTATGCAAGGCATTATTCTGAACACTTTACACATACTAATTCAATGGTTTTTCAAAGTGTGGTCCTTGATCTAGTAGCATCTGGAATACAAATTCAGGCCCCCCATCTTGTCCTACTGAATCAGATCTCTGAGGCCAAGGCCTAAGACACAGTATTTTAATAAGTCTTCTTATTGAAGAAGTATGATTCTGCAACATGGTCAAGGTTGAGTGTCTCTGTTTTAACTTGTTGTTTAATACTCATAATAAACCCATAAGGTGGGAAATATTATTATCTCCATTTGATAGATAGTAGTGGAATGTCCACAGTCATAAAAATAAAAAAATCTAAGATTGCAGAAATATGGAATTCTGATGGCTAGAGCATGATAGGCGATGGCAACCCACTCCAGTACTCTTGCCATGGGGTCGCTAGGAGTCGGACACGACTGAGCGATTTCACTTTCACTTTTCATTTTCATGCATTGGAGAAGGAAATGGCCACCTACACCAGTACTCTTGCCTGGAGAATCCCAGGAATGGAGGAGCCTGGTAGGCTGCCATCTATGGAGTCACACAGAGTCGGACACGACTGAAGTGACTTAGCAGCAGCACCAGCAGCAGAGCATGATTATGTACATACTGTATGTACACATAGCGGCCCTATATGCTATATATGTATTTTTGCATGTATATATAAAATAGAAACAGAAGCACACCTTGGAAAGAAGTTGATAATTGAAAATAGTTAATGTAAAACCTATATGCAGGTCAGGAAGCAACAGTTAGAACCAGACATGGAACAACAGACTGGTTCCAAATAGGAAAAGGAGTACGTCAAGGCTGTATATTGTCACCCTGCTTATTTAACTTCTATGCACAGTACATCATGAAAAACGCTGGACTAGAAGAAGCACAAGCTGGAATCAAGATTGCTGGGAGAAATATCAATAACCTCAGATAAGCAGATGACACCACCCTTACGGCAGAAAGTGAAGAGGAACTAAAAAGCCTCTTGATGAAAATGAAAGAGGAGAGTGAAAAAGTTGCCTTAAAGCTCAACATTCAGAAAACAAAGATCATGGAGTCTGGTCCCATCACTTCATGGGAAATAGATGGGGAAGCAGTGGAAACAGTGTCAGACTTTATTGTTTTGTGCTCCAAAATCACTGCAGATGGTAACTGCAGCCATGAAATTAAAAGACACTGACTCCTTGGAAGAAAAGTTATGAGCAACCCAGATAGCATATTCAAAAGCAGAGACTACTCTGCCAACAAAGGTCTGTCTAGTCAAGGCTATAGTTTTTCCAGTGGTCATGTATGGATGTGAGAGTTGGACTGTGGAGAAAGCTGAGCACTAAAGAATTGATGCTTTTGAACTGTGGTGTTGAAGAAGACTCTTGAGAGTCCCTTGGACTGCAAAGAGATCCAACTAGTCCATTCTAAAGGAGATCACTCCTGGGTGTTCTTTGGAAGGAATGATGCTGAAGCTGAAACTCCAGTACTTTGGCCACCTCATGCAAAGAGTTGACTCATTGGAAAAGTCTCTGATACTGGGAGGGATTGGGATCAGGAGGAGAAGGGGTCGACAGAAGATGAGATGGCTGGATGGCATCACTGTCTCAATGAACGTGAGTCTGAGTGAACTCTGGGAGTTGGTGATGGACAGGGAGGCCTGGCGTGCTGCGATTCATGGGGTCACAAAGAGTCGGACACAACTGAGCGACTGAACTGAAATGAACTGAATGTGATTGGGTAGGAGATCTTGTGTGTCATTTCTATACTTGCATAGTTTCAACAAAGTTTTGTTTGTGTTTCAGGAACAGCCCTGCTGAATTGAAAAGTACTTTCATAGAAGAACCACTGAGACTACTATATACAAAATAGATAACAAAGACCTACTGTAAAGAACAAGGAACTATACTCAATATTTTTTATTAATCTATACAAATAAAGATTATGTATATGTATATATGTATTATTGAATCGCTGTGATATACACCTGAAACTGACATGACATTGTAAATCAATTATACTTCAATTAAAATGCAAATTAGAAAGAACCATCAGATAATCTCATACATACATCCCATTAACATTTTTGTTAGTTATATACATTGTAATATTGCTGAATCTTTAATCAGAGCTATTTAGGCCTTTAAAAACTTGAACTTCCACGTTTGAAAATGGAAAAAATATCAATATGCTACTCACTTTTGAGAATCTACTGAAACAGTGTATGTATAAGTAGATTATAATTTATTATGGGCTTCACAAGTGAATGATGTCTTTAAATGATTCTTGGATATATTGTTGGTGATTTCTCTATTAATAGTGGAATAATTTTTTTTTTTTTTTTTTTCCATTTGTTTGTTTTAAAAGAAGAGCCACTGAGCAGTGCCTGGAGAGGGCAGGCAGGGGAAGTTCCAACAACATTAGAGAGGTGGGAAGGTCCAGCCTGGGGTGAGGGTGCTATGGAGAACCAGTCAGACCAGGAAGCGAAGAGCTAAATTGGGACAATCTGGGGCCAGTATACAAAGTGTCTTTAGGTGCCATTCAGAAGTATTCAGGCTTTGTCTCCAAGACAACATGGGGCCCTGGAAGTTTCTATGAATGATAGATATATTAGACGTGGCACTTTAGAAAATTGAGACTGCCAGTCATTTGTTGAGAAGAGCAGCTAGAAGACTAGGTAAGGTGTGATTGCAATTATCTAGACATGAGAAGGAAAGGAGGTAGGACCTTCTGAAGGCAGAGTCTATAGATTAATAGAAATATTGTTCGGTGCTGAGAATAGAATGAGAAATTCTATTTCCCAGCTTCTCAGAGTAGTTCCCTGCATTCCCGTGACCACAAGTCTGGAATCTCCTCTGCATATGAATCTGAAAACACAATGTCACTTTTCCCAAGGAAAGTTATACCACCAGTTCTATAAAATCAGATAACATCAACACCACCACACATGCCAACACCACCTTGAAACACATTAATGAGGCTCCATGCCTGGTTAAAATCTGAACTCCCCTGATTTGGTTTATAAGGTTCTTTTTTGACCAGCCTTCACTCACCTCCCAGGCTCTTCTGCTTTGGTACTTCCCAGTTACTTCCATTCTTTAGCTACATGGTGCTCAGTCACTCAGTTGTGTCCGACTCTTTGCAACCCCATGGACTGTAGCCCTCCAGGTTCCTCTGTCCACGGAATTTTTCAGGCAAGAATACTGGAGTGAGTTGCCATTTCTTCCTCCAGGGAGAACCCAGGAATGGAACCGGTGTTTCCTGCATTGGCAGGTGGATTCTTTACCACTAAGCTACCTGGAAAGCCCTTAGCTACACTGAGTCTGTTTCAACTCCTCTCAGGTTATTGGACAAGCTGGTCACTCTGCCCAGCTCCTCCTTTTCTTGACCTACTCCAGCTCAATGAGTAGCTCACTGAGCTCAGCTCATCCTTCGAGTCTGACCTTAAAAGTCGTTTCCTCCACTGAACCTTTCCTGACCTCCAGTCTAGATTAGGTGACCTTGCTCTGTGCGAGAGGATTTCTTCCACCATAGTGCTTGCTACTTCCTCTGTTATAATACCTGACACACTATTCTGTCACTGCCTGTTGCCCCTCCATAGTCATCTGTGAGTTCCTGAAGTCAGCACTGTGCCTGCCACAAAGTTGGGGCTTAATCAATATTAGTGGGAATGAATGTTCATTCCTGGACTGTGGTGAGGCCTCCACCCATTAACATTATCGTTCTCATTAACATGAGCTGAACAATCAAACTGGAAGGAGTTGGGATCTGGAATTATTCAACAGGACGCACTGAGATGGGGCAGATTCTGGGGGACATTGTCATTGCAGATGCTGGAAGGAAGTCCAGCCCAGGCTGGCAGCAGATAAAAGGAATCAGTCTATTAAAGCAGTCAGAATCAGGAAGATATTCTAATAAGAGGGCGCTGGAACAAGTTTGGAAATCCAAGCAGGCAAGTGGAAGTAATAGATAAACAACTTATTGAGCAGTCACTGTTTATTGGATACTGTGCCTATAACTCTATTTTTTCCCCTTGTTTATTGAGGAATATTTGACAAATAAAACTTGTATATATTTTTACAAAATAATATTTTGATATATGTATATATCGATGTATGTATACACAATCAAGTTGACAATCTAATTAATGTATCTATCACTTTACATAGTTACCCTTCCATTTTTTTTGTTATTGTTAGAATAAAGATCTACTCTTATAGCAAATTTCAAGTACAGAAAATAGTACTTTTTTTTTTTTCAAATGTTTATTTATTTGGTTGCCCCCAGGGTCTTAGGTGAGGCACTCAGGAAGCTCTTTAGCTGCAGCATGTGGGATCTAATTCCCTGACCAGAGATGGAACCTGGGCTCCTGTATTGGAGTTTTGCTTCCTGCATTGAAGCTCAGAGTCTTAACCACTGGACCACCAGGGAAGTCCCACAAAACAATACTTTTAACTACAGTCACCATGCTGTACCTTAGTAAGACGGCCAGAACTTAAATCCTTCATATCTGAAACTTTGTACCCTTTGATCAACATTTCACCTCCCTCCCCAACCACTGCGAACCACTGTTCTATTCTTTGAGTCTAGGGGTTTATCTTTTTAGATTCCATATATAAGTGAAATCAGGCAGTATTTGTCTTTCTGTATCTGGTTTATTTCACTTAGCATAACCCATTAGTGTTATCTATATTTCACAAATGATAAGATTTCTTTCTTTTAGAGCTGGACAATATCCTTCATCCATTCGTCTAACAGTGGATACTTCAGTTGTTTCCGTGTCTTGACTGTTGTGAAGAGCGCCACAGTGAATATGACAGCATCTCTTCAAGACAGTGATTTCATTTCCTTCGGCTATATGTCCAGAAAAGGGGTTGCTGGATGATACGGTATTTCTATTCTTAATTGTTTTTCATAATAGTTGTACCGATTTTTTTTTATAACTTCGTATACATAATCCTTAAACCAAGTATACGGGGTAGGTATTACCATCCACATTTTACAGTTAAGACTGAGAGTTAGTGCTGGAATTCAATAATAGTTCTTCTTGGGCCTGTGCTCTTTTCTCTACATTAGTGCCTCCCCAACTTTAATGAATGACCTGGGAGATCTTGTAAAACTGCAGATTCTGTTAAGATGCAGAAAGGTAACTCAGGCCTGGGTTGGGGCCTGAGACTCTATAGTCCTAACAAACTCCCACTGATAAAGCTATATCAGTCCATTGGACCATACTTTGAGTCATAAGACTCTGCACGGTATTTCACTTTTTTGTAAGAGGGGTTAAATAACACCTAGGTCACATAACTAGCCCATAAGCCAGGGTTTTTGACCATGGGCCTCTCTGGTCAAAACCGATGCTCAGGGCTTCCCTGGTGGCTCAGTGAAAGAATCCACCTGCCAGAGTTGGACCCCTGGGTCAGGAGGAACCCTTGGAGAAAGAAATGGCAACCCGCTCCAGTATTCTTGCCTGGGAAATCCCATGGACAAAGGAGGTTGGCAGGCTAACGTCCATGGGGTTGCAAAGAGTCGAACATGACTTAGTGACTAAACAATAACAACAATGTATTCCCACTTGAGGATGTGGCAGTCCGTGGACCACACTTTGAGTCATAAGACTCTGCACAATATTTCATTTTTTTTTCTCAAAGGTGTTAAATAACTCACCTAGGTCACACAGCTAATCCATAAGTCAGGCCTAATTGATGTCAAAACCTGTGCTCTTAGTGATTAAGATACGCTGGTGAGTATGTGTGCACTCAGTCATGCCCGACTCTTTGAGACCCCATGGACTGCAGCCTGTCAGGCTCCTCTGTCCACGGGGATTTTCCAGGCAAAAATGAAGTGGGTTGCCATTTCCTCCTCCAGGGGATCTTCCCGACCCAGGGATAGAACCCAAGTCTCCTCCACTGGCAGGCAGATTCTTTACCACTAGCGCCACCTGGGAAGTCCTTTAAGATATGCGATCTCCCTCTATTTGCAGGAAATAGGACCCCCAGCTTCGAGTCTGGGACTTAAGGGGAAAAATCTAATCCCTGAGAAGTAGACAAGCACCAGAGAAACTAAGAGAGTTACCAAGACAGGGCCTTTGCAGGGGGAACAAAACCAGGGCTCAGTTACCCGTCTGAGGCACAGGGTGGGGCCCAAGTCTCAGGAACAAGATAGAAGCTGAGCTCCCAGAACTACAGAGCAACGGGAAGGATGACTTGATAGCGACCCTCCAAACGTGGGCAATAGCATGTTCTACTCCTCCTGCCTGGAGCCTAAAATGGAGCGAGAGCCTGGAGCCGGACAGATCCTGCCTATGTGACAAGGTCATACAGGAGAGGAGAAAAAGCTCGCCTCCACACTCTCCTCCTTGGGATCCTCAGCACAGCCTGGAGAGGCTAGGCCTCCCTAGGGCTCGCCAGCATCATTTGGAACCACTGACTCTACCCCCTGCATGCTCCCTTTCCACCTCCTCTTCTCTTGATTTCAAGCCTTCTTCCCATCTCGATCCTCTACAAACAAACTCCCTGTTTAAACGACAGGATGTTTCAATATTTCAGATCCTTATCCTGTGGACCTTGTTCTGTCAGGATTCATAAAAGTTACTTTAAATTTTTCTTTTTCCATCACCTTAAATTTTGCCTTGCTCCCTTTGAATGGCCAGGGTATAGGTGTCTGGGAAGGGGCAGAAGCCGGCGATGCTTAGTATTGGCTCAGTCTGGGGTGTTTGGTGGGGAATGGGGGGCCCGCAGGAGCAACACAGAGCAGGGTGAGAATAGGTGCAGGGTATTTCGGATGCCTCTGGGCTTGCATTTTCACAGCAGGAGTCCAGCCATCCATGCCACACCAGCTGTCAGATCAAGGGCTGCATCAGAGTCATCAACTATATTAGGATCTTGGTCAGAACTTTTGATTGGCTTCTGGCTAGAGGTCATTTCAGAACTTCCACAACAAAGGACAGGTACAAGTGTGACCTAAAGAATAGGTTACAGATCCCCCAAACAGAAAAACAACCAGATAAATTTCTGAGCACGAAAATGTGACAGTTCAGAATTGGCTTTGCAAAATGAGTGATCAGACATCATTATATCATTGCTACAGTTGTAGGGGGAGAAAATCTCTTTTTTATAGCAGAGACAGATATAGCCTCTGCTGTATTAGGAAATTTCTCATGACCCCAGAGTCAACCCGCACTCGTGCACTTCTGCCCCAGGTGGAGTCCCTCTGTACAGTGACCCCTCTTCCAAGAGGAGGATATCCAGGGACAAAGATGAGCTGAGACAGAAAGGGGATGTTTGTTGGCATCTGTTACACATCCTCCTGAGCCTCTTGGATTCATTTTTTTAATTCATTTTGGTTCTTTTTTGAGAGTTTATTACTGTTTAGCCTCTAGAGAGACTGGTACTCATTCAAAATGCAAGTTACTTGAGGAGGGACCCCCGGAATCCTCCATCACCTAAGGAATCTCCAAAACTACAAACATTTCATTTTTTTATATCCCAGTAAAAGAAAAATCCCCAAGCTTGTATTTTACACACATATATAAAAGTCTATCTGGATGGATACACTCCAGCTATTAACCATGGTTGCCTTTGCAGAATGGGACTGTGAATAGTGGGAGAAGCTTTACCTTGCTTGCCTGCTAGAAGATTTATTGTTTTACCAAAAGAGGGAAAGAGGGAGGGAGGAAGGAAGGAAAGGAGAGAGAGAGATTAAAAAAAAAAAAAAAACAGGAACAGAAGAAAGAAAGGCCTCCTCCACCCTCTCCCTGAATAAGATCCAGGGAATCTCATCTATGTCCCTTATTCTGCAGGAGCAATTGGAGCCCTCATAGGAACAGAGAACAGCAGCTGTTCACCCTCTTTGGCACATTATTCATCATGCATTTATTTTATTTAGATTCATCAGAGTTGAAACAGCTCAAGATAAAAATATACATAATCACTTCTGGCCATTTAAAATATCAAAACAATGAACAATATTTAGAGAGACCAGAGGCAAGAGGGAGGACAAGGGGAAAATAAAAAAAGAATATATTGGGCAAGAAAGAAGCGGTAGTTTCAAGTAAATATCGAGAAATAGCAGTCAGCTTAAAAATCCCGGAGGCTGCTGCTCCCTGTCAAGCTATGACAACCTTGTTCCTTGGAGGCTGGGCCCAAAAGGTCAACATAGGAGCCTTTGTCCCCCTTATTTCCCTCAGATGCACACAGCTCTGCACAGTGGCTGCGGAAGGGGTTGCTCAAGACCCAGCCCTTTCAGGACCCACATCCAGCTCACTGGTAATATGTAAGAACCTTCCCTGATGGCCCTTCCCTCTCCCTGCCCTGCCTCTGCATTCCCACATTTGGAGACTCAAAACTTCAGCTATTTTACCCATGTTAAGTGTTGCCACTCTGGACCTGTGATCACACGGGCCGTGTGTTCATTGATCTGAAAACTCTTTGAGGACGAAGGGGCCTCTGACTTCCCTCTTTCCCCTTCGGAGCCTAGGTGCTGCCTGGTCCAGAGGGTGTGCAGTGACCTTCCTGTCCTCTTCCCGCCACCTCTCCGAGCTCTTCTCCAGTGACAGGGCCAGAAGGCAGGAGGACCCTGGTTAGCAGATGACCATGCAGGCATGCAGGCATGTCTGTCTAATTCTAGCCAAGGGCACAGGGGGAAGGACAGAGCCCAGGGACCTGTGGCCTCTCCGCTAAGAGGACAGAGGGCTAAGAATAGGACAGGAGATTAGGGAGGGATTGGAACTGCATTGTTATCTCACAGGAATGGCGTTTGTTCGGGAGCCTTTTTTTCCAAGCTCTTCTATGAGCCACCCCACCCTCTCCTCTGCCCAGTATCTGTCGGAGCACCACCACAGGTCTCTCACCACTTCTCTTTCCATCTGCTCTGCTCTGCGAAAGTGAAATCACTCAGTCGTGTCTGAGTCTTTATGACCCCATGGACTATAGCCTATCAGGTTCATTCATCCATGGGATTTTCGAGTACTGGAGTTGCCGTTTCCTTCTCCAGGAGATCTTCCCAACCCAGGGGTTAAATTCGGGTCTCCTGCATTGTAGGCAGACGCTTTACTGTCTGAGCCACCAGTGCCCACCCATTCCCGGCCCCTCTTCCTGTCCCTGGTTCTTCTCCAGCCCCATCCTAATTCCTCATCATAAGTTAAATTCCTGCCACTTCACCTATTTTCCCTCCTCTCTGCCTGGATCTGCTTCTTTCCACCTCTTCCCATAGTCCTTCCCATTCATCCTTTTTCCCACCTTTGTCTCCTGCCTGGCCCCTTCGCCCACCACTTCTCCGCCTAAGCCTCCCACACTCTTCAGCTTTGAGCACCAGGTTTTCCAGGCTGCTGGCCTTTGCCTCCCCTCTCCTGACTTTTTTGGACCAGTATTTTGTCCACTTCTCCCTCTGTCCTGTGTCCCCTCTCTCGAAGCTGAACTGGACAAGCACAAGTGGCAGAGGCTGAGGTGGGCGGACAGCCTCTACACTCCTAACAGCTAGAAGCCATCAGCACCAGACATCAGGCAAAGGGACACCTCTGAGAACAAGACCCAGGACATGCAGGCCATAGGAAACACCTCCCCGAACTCAGCCACAGCTATTCTTAGGAACACAGTACCACAAAAGGGCCTTATGCTCTGTGTCACCCTCCCAACCCCCCCACCCCATCCCCCCCTACACAAGGAGCTGCTCTTGGCAGAGGCTGTAATCTCAGAGAAAAGGGGCCCAGGCATGGGAGGCTGGGCTGGAAACGCTGCCCCGTGCTCTGACTTCTCTGAGCCACGAGGCTCTGCCCTTGAGACAAGGTCACCTCCCACCACAGCGCACAGACACACAGCTCTGGCACTCTGCTCTCTGCAGTCTGAAACACCAACCGAGCTGAACCACCGAACCTCATCTCTGCCACCTCACCCCTTACTCCTCCATTGCCCACACACCCTTTCCTGGCTCTTCCCCACTCCCAGCAAACCAACTCCCTCCCCATCTTACTTCCTCCCTACTCTTTCTGCTCAGTATGGGTCAGGCTCTTTTTTTATCTAGTCAGTCCAAAGTCCCACAATAACTGTCTCTTCTTTTCTTGCTGCAGGTGGGAAGCTAAGACCCCAGCTCTAGTCCCTTGAGACATCAAGGAGCCTGACCAGCTCTCAATCCCTGGTCCGGTTCATGGATCTGGGGTGACCTGGCAGTCAGCGTGCCAGCTGCCCCTGAAAAGCTCCCTCGGGAGGGAACAGCAGCCAGGTCTGTAGCTCCTTTGTTGCAAATCAGACCCAGGGAGGTTGCTCACCACCCTCCCCAACAGCAGGAAGCACCTTCCTGATGTGTGTACCTCTTTGTGTTCTTAACGAGTTTCTAATATTTGGAAAGAAGTTTCAGGTGTATGTAGCAGAGATAGGAATCAAAGCCCTGCACTAAAATCCAGGCTTGCAACCCAGCGGCAGGAATGCTGCCCAGCATTGCACAGTGGGCAGAGAGAGAAGGACTGGCCTCCAACCTTCCATCCTCTCAGAACACCAGCGAGAGCCCTGCTCCCAGAGATCAGCCATTATCCCATGGCAGGTTACAGGTTCAGACAGGCAGGGGTACCTATATTGTCAAGCCAGGAACATCATCTTTCCAGGTGAAATAAAAATTCTGAGGCATAAGCAAGCAGAAGCAGCTGAGTCACGGGTACTACTCATGTTTTCAGATCACTTTGTAGAGGTACACTCTGCCCTCCAGCCCTGGGCTGGTCCTCACACCATGGAACACAGGAGGCCCAGATGTTTCTCAGGCCAGCTGGGGAAGGCCACAGGATGAGAGTGTGGCTGCCCCCATATTCCGCTGTGATCTCCCTGCATGCATCTCTGGGGATAAGGAGTGAGCTGGCTGAGCATCCTCCCATTTGCAAGCCCACTTCATGGAGGCGGGCACCTCAACTCTCCAAGTACTTCCGAACCACCCCTCTGGCTTCCAGAAAGAGGGAAGCAAAGAAAGAAAAACAGAACCAGAAAATGTAAAAGGGACTGGAGCACAAAACAAGGGTCTATTTTATCATTCCCCTTCACAAGTACAGGATTGCCCGGTTTTCAAAACAAAACAAATCATGTTATTTGGCTTTCTTCCCCTTCTGTTTGCTGTCTAATCTCTCAGCTCACTGCCAAGCTCCTCAAATGCAGGGCTCACACCCACTGCCTCCACTTCCTGTCCACTCATCCTTTTCTTAATACCTCTCTGCAGCCTGATCTGTCCTGAGACTGCAGAAGGCGCTTGCTCCAAGATAACCCGAGTTCCTCCTCTCGGCCTCCCTGACATTCAGTCTGCCTTTGGCATCTAACACCATGGCCACCTGCTCCTCTTGAAGAACTTCTTCTGGCTTCGAGGAAACTGCCCTTTTCCTGTGCTCCTTGCCTTCTCCATGCTCTCCAGTCTGACAGCCATCCCCTGAGGCAGTCGGTCTCACGTACCAGCCTTGCCCACCAGTCCCGCAATTCCAACTTCATACAAGGATGCAAACCATCTTCATCAGATTCCCCACTGTTACCTCCAACTTCCCTGAACCAAATGCCCTGTCCTCTTCCTGCTTGTCTAAAAGTCTGCTCCCCTTTGCTGCTACTCCTATCCTTCCCAGGATCACACACTCATGAATCTTCCTTCCTCAATTCCTGCATCCGATCTGTCAGCAAGGCATTTGATTTCCTCCTTAGACACTGCTGCTGCTAAGTCACTTCAGTCGTGTCCGACTCTGTGCGACCCCATAGACAGCAGCCCATCAGGCTCCCTGTCCCTGGGATTCTCCAGGCAAGAATACTAAAGTGGGTTGCCGTTTCCTTCTCCAATGCATGAAAGTGAAAAGTCAAAGTGAAGTCGCTCAGTCGTGTCCGACTCTTAGTGATCTCATGGACTGCAGCCCACCAAGCTCCTCCATCCATGGGATTCTCCAGGCAAGAGTACTGGAGTGGGCTGCCATTGCCTTCTCCGTCCTTAGACACTACCATGTGTAAAACAGCTAGTGGGAAACTGCTGTATAATACAGTGATCTCAACTTGGTGCTCTGTGATGACCTAGAGAGGTGAGATTGGCAGGGGGTGGGGGGTGGGAGGAGTGGGTGGTGGGAGGCTTAAGCGGAAGGGGAAATATATATGCATATAGTTGCTTCACCTTGTTGTACAGCAGAAACTAACACAACATTATAAAGCAATTATACTCCAATAAAAAATCAATTTAAAAAAAAGGAAACTCTTCCAGCCTCGCCCTTTCTTTCCTTTTTGCATCTGTTCTCTATCTTCTCCTGACTCTGATGGTTATCCTAGCCTCCTCTCTGGTCTCCTTGCCTCCAGCCTCTTCTCCCACAAAGGAAGAATGAGACAGGCTAGCAGCTGGAAGAGAGGCATTCCTGGTGAGTTCATCAAACAGTCTTGGCACTGGCTACAGGTACAGCTCTGACTCTGTACCACAGGTGTTTTGCAGAGATGTATACATTCCCACCCTGGAGGCAGGGATGACAACTCCTTCCAGTGTTCTTGTCTGGAGAATTCCATGGACAGGGGAGCCTGGCAAGCTACATCCATGCGGCTGCAAAGAGTCAGTCACAACTGAGCAATTAGCACATATACACACACACGCCCATGTTTGTGTAAAGTGTGTAGGCACGTGTGCTTGTGTTCACTCACCTGTGTTTATGTGGGAGTGGAGGTGGGGAGACGGGTGACCATCCCAGGGAGGCCTGCTGAAGGGGACTTCTGACCAAAAAACTCAGAGAACACCTTTTCCCCTTGGGAAAGAGTGGCTGATTTCTCAGCCTTTTGGTTCCTCACTGAGAATTACCATCCACTCCTATTAAATCCTGTGGTCTGTCTATATCCTGGGCTGATTCAGGCCTGACAGCCAAAGGATACTGCCCCAGAGATGCCTGTGATCAGAGCAGAGGGCCTCGAGTTGGGGAGTGGGGGTCTGTGCTGGGTCCCCAGCTGGGGTCTGGCACAGCGCAGGCAGTGTGCAGGGCTCCAAGTCTAACACCAAAGTGCTCAGCAGGTGCTGGGAGGGCTTTCTTTAGCTGCAGCGAATGGGGGCTATTCTTTGTTTCAGTGTGCATGCTTCTTATTGCAGTGGCTTCTCTAGCTGCGGAGCTCGGGCCCTAGAGCATGCAGGCTTCAGTAGTTGTGGCAAATGGGCTTAGTTGCTCCATGGCTTGTGGGATCTTCCGGGACCAGGGATCAAACCTGTGTTCCCTGCATTGGCAGGTAGATTCCTAACCACTGGACAACCAGGGAAGTCCTGGTCTTAATAGCCCCTGACTATCCCCATGCTATAGATGATGAAACTGACTCAGGGAGGTTCCATAACTGACATCAACCACACAGCTGGGAAACAGAGGGGCTGCGTTTCAAAGTGGACCTTTGTGACTGACTCCAAAGCTTGCCAGGGTGCCCCTCATAAGCTCTCTGAGGCCTCCAGCCTGGATCCAAACTATTCATGCCCCACCAAGCCTCTCTTTTAGTGAGTTGGGCCCCTCTAAACACTCCCCGAGGGTAAGATCTACCTTTCCCAGGACCCCAAATTAAATAAGGCCAGCCTCAGCCCCTTCCTTCCAGCTGTCCACTGTCTGTCGGAAAGCAGAGACTCTGGACAAGGGGGTGGGGGCAGGGTGCAGAGGGGCGCAAAGATTTGGAAGCCAGCAGGAAGACAAAAGAATGACAAGAAGGAGCAGCTGTTTGCAAAGGGAAACCTGAGACGAGCACAAAGCTCAGGCCCTAAGCCCAGGCTCGTGTGGAGCCAGGGTAGGGGTCTCCCCAAGGTCAGAGACTCTGGGGGCAGGCGGATTGGAGTGCTGGGCCCCGCTCCAGGGCGCGTCCCCCCTCCCATATGCGCAGACAACCGTGCCCCCTTCCTCTTCCTGGGGGAAGACACCGGCCTCTTTCAGCGGCTCCCCTGCTCCCATCCCATGGGCTTGGGGGCCCCTTTCTTATTTCCCTCCTTCCACGCCGAGGTCTCCTTTGACTTGCCCTGGTGCACCCCTCCTCCTCCCTTTCCTAGTAGTAATTTTAGCAACTTTTCCTCTGAACTCCCGCTGGCACGTTCACAGCAAATGGCCCCTGCTTGGGCCTGACACTTGATCAGGGTGGTGACAGAGCCCAGACAAAGCAGTCACAATGCTGGGGAGGGGAGGGCAGCGGAGACAGATCACCTTCCTTCGACTGCAGGCCTTATTTGGTCTACCTTGGTGAAGCTGTCAGCCCTCCAGCCCCTCGTTATTTATAGCATTTTCCTCTGCTCTCCTTTGTCTTATCTGCTATCACTCTAACGCCCTGCGCCCTCCCCATGCGCCCCCACACAGGGGGCCCCTGGCCCTCACTCCTCCCACCAGGAATGTGCACGTGATCAAAGGCACTGGCTCTAAGTTCAGGCCTGGATTTCACGTCTTCAAACAGTTGAGTAGAGCTGCGGAGGAAGGATCCTTCCATCCTGCGGAGGAAGGATCTTTACATTGGTCCCTGTTACATCCTGATCGACTAAAATAATGCCTGGCACGTAGGTGTTCAATAAACACTAGTTGAATGAAGGAGTCAGCAAAGCTGTGGTCTTCAAACTGTAGTGAGTAGAAGGAAGAGAATCCTGATGGAGCTAAGTGTAGGTGCCAGAGGGCTGAAGAAAGAGTGGGGATATTTAAGGATGTCAGATCCTCCAATCTGGCTTCAAACTGGGGCACTGAGGCAACAAGCCTAGAGACAGGCGAGTTCTCTTCCCCTCTCCAAAAGCTCTCTTGAGAAGAGTGACACTGTAACACCAGTAGATGGGATCCCCACAACTCAGCAGGAGGAGAACAAAGTACCACTGATTTACTAACTGTAGAAAGGGCTTCCCAGTTCCATGCCACAGACGCCCGTGATGAAGATACTGGCTTTGAAATGGCTCGGCTCACTCCCAAGCATCCTTCGTGCATCTCAGTTGCCGGCATCTGTGTCTGAGCCCTGGGAACTCAGGGAGGGGTAGCCGCTTTAGCTTGGAAAGCTCAAGGGGGTGGATAAAAAGAAACTTTACCCTTCGTAGCCAGTCCCTGAGGTCCCTACCAGTGAACCTAATCCCTCAGCACATGGCAGGGCCTGGTCAGGACCCTCAGAGTTTGTTTTGCTGAGCAGTGCCTGCAAGGGCTGCCTCAGCGGCTGCACATCGTGGCACCTGGGAGCTGCGGCTGCCCTGGCTGCACAGCCCCTGCGTTTCATGGTCGGCCTCCCACTTGCCAGCTCCTGCCCAACTAATGCCGCTCAGACTGCGTCGTGGTTACCAGGCAGCCCCCACCGAGGGCCCCACCTGGATCGCCCTTCCCTGCTGCACCCACCGCACCCTCAAAGTGCACCTGCGCCCCATCCCCCTGCCTGCAGCTCTCCTTCCAAGCGGACAGTAATCAGATAGATCAGCCCGCATGCGCTGAAGAGTTGAGACTGGGAAGGAGGGGGAGCTTCAAACCAGACCACGCAGTGGTTGCCTGGACACAGAGCCAGTGAAGCTTAAACACTGGAGGAGCGTGGCATCGGCTGTGTTCTGTGCTCACAGGCTGAGCCCCAGCTCCCTTTGCTCCCCTCCTCTATGGCTGCTCCTCAGGCCCTCAGGAAAGTGGGAGATCTTTCCAGTCCCTCTACCCACCTAGCCTGAACACTAATCTCACCAGAGCTGGAGAGCGGTCACCCCTACAGAACACAAGCAGGGTGCAGGCAGGCACAGCCCCTCCTAGATCACAGCAGCTGCGTTGTCTAAATGCCCCGAGGTGGGGCATTTAGTGCCTGTGGTCAGGGCTAGGAAAATAGGCAAAAGGCTCCAATCAAGGACATCCAGAGCCAGCCCTCCACACACAGTGGGTCTTGGGCTGCTCGGACCCCCAGCCCTCCTTCTCAGGCTCCTTCCCCAGGCTGGGCTCCATCCCCATCTCCTGAGCTGCTCCCCACCCTCCTTACATCTTGTTGCCCTGACTGGCTGTGTGATCTCAGAGAAGGTTTTTCCTCTCCCCATGAAGTGAAGGACTTGGACCCATCACTAAGGCCTGTCTGGCGCTGAGGATCAGTGACCTCACACACTGCCTGGCTGTCCAAGGAAATCAGTGCCTGAGCCAGAGGCCCCATCTCTAAGCTCCCTGGTTGCACATCTTGCCGTTTGGCTGGGAAGCCTCCTTCCAGCTGCCCCCACCTAGCCCCTACCCTGTGTCCAACTCTGCTCTGGGGTTGCTCGCTCTCAGCCCTATCCCATCTCACAGTTGGGTGCAGGACCCAGGCCAAGGAGCAGGAAGGACACTAAGCAAGGGACCAGGTTGGTCCTGGGGGCAGGGTCCCCAAGGGCAGCAGTCCAAGAGGGCGTGGAGGTGGGGGGACACCCTGCCTGAGGTCGAGGTGGTCGTGGTCAGTTTCCCCTCCCACCAGCTGTGGAATGTGTGGCCTGGCCTGGGAGATATTTTGGCTGTACTTGGAGCCCTCCCCGCCCCCTGGAATCAGACCCTGCTCACTCCATGCCATAACAATGACGACCACTTCCAATTGTTTCCTAGCTGGAGAGGGGGAGGGGAGCACGGTTTGGGAAAGGAGGGGGGAGCCTGGGGGAAATGCTTCTAGTGACAACAGTCCTTTCTAAATCCGGCTGGGGACTGGGTGCAGGTGGGGGTGGGGGTGCCCTGCTTCCCCATATATACAGCCCCCGCCTGGCCAGGTCGGCTCCACAGCTCTCTCCTGCGCTCCAGTCTTCTCTCCTTGCTGCTCTCAGGTAGGGGCTGGGAGCTGGCGGCCCTCCTCTGGGATAAGGGCCCAGGTTTAGGAAGGGGCTCCTCTAGGAACAGCACGCTGCATTCAGGGCTTCATGCAAAGTGTTAGGCCTGGTCACGGAGCACACACGGGCAGGTCTAGACATGTGTGTACATGCCAGGGGAAAGGGGCTCATGTGTTACAGGGGGAGATGTCTGTGTCTGACTGAACATGTGGGACCAGAGGGGGGTGTGTGTGTGTGTGTGTGTCTGAATGTTTGGTGAGGGAGGCTATGTGCCTCACTGCTTGAGACACAGAAATATCAGCTGAGAGACAAGTTTATGATCAGGCCCGAGGACAAGTAGGAAGCGGCAAGAGGATGGCAGAGAACATTTCAGAAGTTTGTGCATAAAAGCTAGCTCTGTGAGGTTTGCACTGGGTAACTACCCACATTCACACACACAGGATGGCTCGTGAGTGTAGCTGGGAGTCGAGCCGGTGGGAGCATGTATGCCCCCTCCAAAAGTTGCTCCCGGGCACAGGAACGTGGCGTCCTGTCTTCGTACCCTTGACATGGTCTCTTTGCTGGGCACAGACTGAATGTACAGCTCGCCACATGTCTGTTGTGGAGCGCGTTCAGCTGTGCCATGGGTGTGTCTATGAGAAGATGCCCACGGGGGCTCCTCTCTGACAACGTCCACCACAACTGACCATAGAATGGGGACAGGATGGATGAGAACTGGCTCCGGAGTCATGAGACTTGGGTTCAAGTCCTGGCTCCGCCACTTACTGTGATGTGTCTTTGGACAAGCAAGCTCATGAGCCTAGATTTCCTCCTCTGTAGAATGGAGTGAGGACTGAGGAGGAGGACAGGCATGCAGATGCTCTGTAGGCTGTAAAGCCCCAACAGTGTGACCACTGGTTGTATGTCAGGTGGCTCAAAAAGGCAAGCTTCACTAGATGGGTGAGGCCAGGGCAGGGCCGTCGGCCAGGGAGTGAGGAGTGAGGGGCTCACTGAGGTGACATCAAGAACCTGGGTGGGAAAAGCGAGAGAGAAAGCAGGGCCAGAGAAACCGCCACCGCCTCCACCCCTGTTCAGGCCTTGGAGCGGAGGGGTGCAGAAGGGCGGGACTGGGTGAGGCAGGGACACAGCCCGGACCAACCTTCCCTCTCTCCAGGCCCCTGCCACCTTGAGCCCCTTTCCTCTCGAAGGCGCATTTGAGAAGCCAAGGTAAGGACAGCCGATCTGAGAAGACACACAACTCTAGTTTCTGCCTCCCCTTAGGGTGCACAGCCTGGTGGCCAGGAGTTCTTACCTGTGACTAGTGAAGGAGTCGGGTAGTGAAGAGGTTCAGAGTTGTGCGCAGTGTGTGTAGTTAGCTTCCTGCTCCCAGAAGCCCAAGGCACTTTGCCCTCCGCTAGGAGGGCCCCAGGCTGGACCAAGTTAGCCTCCGCCTCTGCCCCACTAGATTTGCTAGGGCTAGGGGATGAGCTGAAGGAATGAGGGACTCTCGGTGACCCCTGCTGACCCCTGAGCACTGTGCTAGGCTTTGGGGCTCCTGCTGCAGGGGAGAAGAGTGGAGCGGAGGGCAGTCAGCCTCTTCTCCCTTCCTTTGCAGCCGCAGCCATGGCGGACGCGGAGATGGCCGCGTTTGGGGAGGCCGCCCCCTACCTGCGCAAGTCAGAGAAGGAGCGGCTGGAAGCCCAGACCAGGCCTTTCGACCTCAAGAAGGATGTCTTTGTGCCTGATGACAAAGAGGAGTTCGTCAAGGCCACGATTTTGTCTCGAGAGGGTGGCAAAGTCACCGCCGAGACAGAGCATGGCAAGGTGGGTGGCGGGGCCAGCGTGAGAGGCCACCTGGATGCCCCCCCATGCCTCGGGTGCCTGGAGGCGGGTGCCACCAGGCTGCACCCCACGGAGTCCTGGTTCTCCCTTCCTCTGGGCCCTTCTCATCCCCAACATCCCGTCTATCTTCTCTGGGGCCCTGGATTCTTTTCTCATGAGCGTAGTTCTCCTATAACCTGCCTAACTCCCATGCCTGTTCGTGGGCTGTTGCAGACAGTGACCGTGAAGGAGGACCAGGTGTTGCAGCAGAACCCGCCCAAGTTCGACAAGATCGAGGACATGGCCATGCTGACCTTCCTGCACGAGNCATGAGCGTAGTTCTCCTATAACCTGCCTAACTCCCATGCCTGTTCGTGGGCTGTTGCAGACAGTGACCGTGAAGGAGGACCAGGTGTTGCAGCAGAACCCGCCCAAGTTCGACAAGATCGAGGACATGGCCATGCTGACCTTCCTGCACGAGCCTGCGGTGCTCTACAACCTCAAGGAGCGCTACGCCTCCTGGATGATCTACGTGAGTGCACCCCCGGCATCCCCCTGAACTAGCAGCTTCCTGCTCTGAGCATTTCCACCTCCTGGAGCCTAGCGTGTCTGTCCTCTGTGCCCAGGCAGTACTTCACTCTGTCATAATCCCTACGTCCTTGTGCATGCTAAGCTGCTTCAGTCATGTCGGATTCTTTGTGAGCCTATGGGCTGTTGCCCACCAGGGTTCTCTGTCCATGGGATTTCCCAGGCAAGAATACTGGAGTGGGTTGCCATTTCCTTCTCCAAAGGATCTTTCCAACCCAGGGATCAAACTCGTGTCTCCTGCTTGGCAGGTGGATTCTTTACCACTAGCGCTACCTGGGAAGTCCACCTACATCCTTGGTGCAGTTCTGATGACCTGAGGGCTGGGATTGCTCAGATGGACCGCGTTCATACAATTTCCTTTCTTTCCCTCTCCTAAGACCTTTCTCTAACTCCAAAACTGCCACCCCTCCCGCTTCATCACTGGCAACTCACAACACACTTCTTTTCCTCCCCTAGACCTACTCGGGCCTCTTCTGCGTTACCATCAACCCCTACAAGTGGCTGCCGGTGTACAATGCCGAGGTGGTGGCTGCCTACCGGGGCAAGAAGAGGAGCGAGGCGCCGCCCCACATCTTCTCCATCTCCGACAACGCCTACCAGTACATGCTGACAGGTGACGGGCCCCAAGAGAAGGGCTGCTCCAGGGCCGCTCCTCCCGAGGGGCTCAGGCCTCTGGGAGAGATGTAGGGAGCTGGGGCAGGGTGAGGAGATGGCAAAGCACCCTGTGCAACTCCTGACGTGTCCTCCCCATCTTCTCCCCACAGACAGAGAGAACCAGTCCATCCTGATCACGTGAGTGTGGCTACTTCCTGTTCCCTTCCACAATCTCCTTGAGCCCACCCCCATGAGGACCCAAGCTCCCACTCACAGACCCCCAGTTCTCTTCCCTCCACCTTCTGATGCCAGCTCTGATGTCTTCTCTGGCCTTGACCCTGCTCTTCTCCTTGCTCCTCCCCTTCCTTTCTCCTCCCCACCCCTCTTATTTTTCCTCTCCCATCTCCTTCACTCATGTCCCACTAACTCATCTCGCATCTATCCGTAAGCCTGGGAACACCACGTCCTCTTCCCCTCTTCATTTTCCTTCACTTTCCCTTCGGAAACCCTCCCCATTCTTCCAGCCCCACTCATTCTTTTCCAAAATGGCCTGGGCCCATCTCCTTTGACTGACCTTCCCCAGCCAAGACCACATTGAGCTGTGCATAGTCGCTCAGTTGTGCACAACTCTTTGCAACCCCAAGGACTGTAGCCCACCAGGCTCTTCTGTCCATGGAGATTCTCCAGGCAGGAATACTGGAGTGGGTTGCCATACCCTCCTCCAGGGGATCTTCCCAACTCAAGGATCGAACTCAGGTCTCCCACCTGCTCAAATCCACTTCTTCTAGCACATCCTTCCTAGTTGCTACCCTTGACCCTGTGTATGTCAGAGCACAGCTGTGTTGCTGGGATGCATATTATCCGGTGGCTTTCTGCTGCCGGGCTCCCCCTGCCAAAGAAAGCTAGGCAATCTCTCCTGACTCAGGGCTTGTGGTCTCAAACAATGTTTGCTCACTGCCTAATAAGCCCGACTGTCCCAACAGCGGAGAATCCGGGGCAGGGAAGACGGTCAACACCAAGAGAGTCATCCAATACTTCGCGGTCATTGCCGCCATTGGCGACCGCAGCAAAAAGGAGCAGACCCCAGGCAAGGTAGGCCTACTGTCCTCCAAGGGCCTGTACCACAGAAAGGGAGGAGGAGGAGGCCTCTCACCTGCCATCCTTCTTGACCTCCGCAGGGCACCCTGGAGGACCAGATCATCCAGGCCAACCCCGCCCTGGAGGCCTTTGGCAATGCCAAGACCGTCAGGAACGACAACTCCTCCCGCTTCGTGAGTGGGCCCTGCCTTTGGACTTGGGATTTGGGCTGGTCAAGGGTTGTGTCAAACAGGAGCCCTCCCTCAACTCATCACCACTTTTCTCCATGTCTCCAGGGGAAATTCATTCGAATCCATTTTGGGGCGACCGGAAAGCTGGCGTCTGCAGACATCGAGACCTGTGAGTGTCACAGCTCTGCTAGGGCTCACCCTGACCCCGCCCTCAATCTAGCTGTCTCCGTCTCAGTCTCTCTCTGTGTCACGGGACAGCCCTGTCTCTCAGGCTGCCTTCCTCTCTCCCTGTCTCTGTGTCTGTAGGTCTACATATTCCTCTCCCCTTGAGACTCCTCTGGTCTGTCTCCAGCTCTGTCTCTGCTTGTCCATGTGTGTTTTTCTGGGACCTTCCTCTGCTCCTGGGACCTCATCTCCATCTCCGTCCGCGTGTGATCTTTGCGCATCTGTGGCTGCATCTCTCTCCCTCTTGTCTCTCCCTTTCCCTCTGTCCTGTTCTCTACATTTATCATCCCTTTTTCTCTATTTCCTTATTCTTAAATCCGAACTTTTTCTTCTCTCTTTCTTCTCCCCTCTTATTCACAGACCTTCTGGAAAAATCCAGAGTTATTTTCCAGCTGAAAGCAGAGAGAGATTATCACATTTTCTACCAAATCCTGTCCAACAAAAAGCCTGAGCTGCTGGGTGAGTCACAGCTACCAACTGAGACCAACTATTGCCATGGCAACCTGGTCCCCTCCACTTGCAGCTGCTTGTTGACAGGCCCTGGGTTTATCGCACTGCCGGATTCAGTTCTCTGGGATCCAGGACCCCATTCAGCCTTGTCATGTGCTCTTTTGCAGGTCATGTGTCACGGCAGATAGCCCCAGGGAGGACCAGGGGTTTGTGCCCGCATTCTAACGTCTCTCCCCCCACCCCCCAGACATGCTGCTGATCACCAACAACCCCTATGACTATGCATTCATCTCCCAAGGAGAGACCACTGTGGCCTCAATTGATGACGCTGAAGAGCTCATGGCCACTGATGTAAGTGTGTGAGGACCCAGCTGAGAGGCAAGGGGATTGGTGGTGAGGGGCAAATGGGTCCAGTTCACTGGCCCAGAAATAGAGCTAAGATCCTGGCTGTCTGTTGTTCCTTCCTGAGGGCCAGAATGTGCCCTGTGACCTGGGTGTACTGGGATACAGGTGAGATTAGACAGTGACTGGTATTTTCAATCAAAGAAAAGAGGGTTGAAAGCCATGGACAGAGAAACAGACAAGCCAAAAAACAAAGCATAACTAAGGGAAAGGGGCGGGTGGTGGTCATGCAGCTGCTGTGGGGCCAGAGCAGGCTGTTAGGTGAAGAACAGGTGTAGACACATATGGAAGATCCGGGCATGGATGTAAGGGAAGGGCCTAGAAGAGGGACAGCAGTAGGAAACGTGAGTGGGTCACCCAGAGCAGCTCCAGAGAACAGCCTAACCGCTGACACCCGGCCAAGGCAGTCCACACCCACCCGGCTCTTATACTTCCCAGCTTAGTTTTGGGGTTCCCCACTGGGGATGGGAATCTCAGCATCCACAGAGATTCAGGAGATAAGATCTCGCTCAACTGCAGAGGGGTCTCATTTACCTTCCATATTCCCTTTTCTGGGGTCCACCACCACGGGTCCTGCCTACAGAATGCCTTTGACGTGCTGGGCTTCACTACAGAGGAGAAGAACTCCATGTACAAGCTGACAGGCGCCATCATGCACTTTGGAAACATGAAGTTCAAACAGAAGCAGCGAGAGGAGCAGGCCGAGCCTGACGGCACCGAAGGTGGGAATCAGGGGTGCAGGGAGCAGCTATGGAGCCATGAAGCCTTTGTCTGGGAGGAGGCGTCCCTTTTCCAATTCTGCCATCGGCCCTTTCCTTCCAGAGGCCGACAAGTCCGCCTACCTCATGGGGCTGAACTCAGCCGACCTCCTCAAGGGGCTGTGCCACCCTCGGGTGAAGGTGGGCAACGAGTACGTCACCAAGGGGCAGAATGTCCAGCAGGTGGGTCATCTTCAGACATTAAGTGGCAGAGGGGCTGGCCCGGTGCAGCCGTGGGAGCTTTGCAATTTACTCTTCCCACCACTCTCTCATTCGGGCTTCTCCCCCACCTTCCAGGTGGCGTATGCCACTGGGGCACTGGCCAAGGCCGTATATGAGAGAATGTTCAACTGGATGGTGACGCGGATCAACGCCACCCTGGAGACCAAGCAGCCTCGCCAGTACTTCATAGGCGTCCTGGACATCGCCGGCTTCGAGATCTTCGACGTGAGTGGGGAGCCCCGGGACTGGGAGAACCGGAGCTCACTGGTTCACACAGGCAGCCACCGCTGGCCAAGCCCCGGGGAAGGCCGTGGGCTCCCCAGGGGTGGAGACAGCCTCGTGTCTTCAGGGGGCACTCCCTCCCTGCCCTGAGTGGAAANTCCAGGCAAGAATACTGGAGTGGGTTGCCATTTCCTTCTCCAGGGGATCTTCCCAACCCAGGGATCGAACCTGGGTCTCCTGCATTGCAGGAGGATTCTTTACCCACTGAGCCACCAGGGAAGCCCATTGCAGGATTCGGGCATATCAGTCTAAAACCACACTTTCTAACATTGTCAGGGAAGTCAGCTCAGTTCTAAGCAGCCTCCCGCCCAGGGAAACCACGTACCGAAAGTATTGATGCTCAGCTTGTCAATGAACTCCCAGAAACGTTCAATGACATCCTGCACTCGCTTCTCACATTTGCCCTGAGAACAAAAAACGTCAGGTGTTACTTCGACGGCCATGCATTTAGAAAGAACGTGGCTTCCTTCATGTTAAAACACATAACTACTTCTCACTACTGCACTTGACTAGTTTAAAAAAAAAATAAATAAACACATAACTAATGAGAAAAAGGATCCAATGAAACCAAACAGCCCAAGAGACCCACCTGTGACACTGAAATGGGGACCTAAAGTCCATTTTTATAAGTGAATTTAGAGTCACCAGAAGACAAACTCGAGAAAACCAGTCTGTTAGAGATGGGCCAATTCCAGTAAAGATTGCACTGATCACACACACACACACACAACCAGCCAGCCTGCTGATCACACACACACACACACACACACACACAACCAGCCAGCCTGCTGATCACACACACACACACACCAGATGGCCTGCTGATCACTCACACTCACACTCACACACACACACACACACACACACACACCAGACGACCTGCTGATCACTCACTCACTCACACACACACACACAAAACCAGACAGCCTGCTGATCACACACACAAACCAGACGGCCTGTTGATCACACACACACACACACACAAAACCAGACAGCCTGCTGATCACACACACACTAGCAACTCTCTTCTCTGAGTGTGCCGGGATAGTTAATGTTTCTGTGAGGAGCACCAGGATCTGACGAAGGCCACCGACAGGTCGTTCCTACCTACTCTGTACCCATTTCAAGGTCAGAGCCCACAGTTCTGCAGCATGAGTTTTACAATTAGCTTAGAAAACCAAATGGGAAGTCAAGTCGTGTCCAACTCTTTGTAACCCCATGGGCTATAGCCTACCAGGCTCCTCTGTCCCTGGGATTTTCCAGGCAAGAGTATGTAAAGTGGGACTCACTGCCTGAAAGCAACCAGCTTTAGCATGAAGCCCCCAGGGCCTGTGCGGTCTCCTGAAACACCCACAGAACCTACCTGGACTCTCACATGAGGACAGTGGTCAGACGTGGCACCGTCTGTGTTCTGATTTCCTTCCATTTGCAAAGCCAAGCATTTACAAAACAAAAACTTCACATGAATAAATACTGTACATAAATACATACTCACATTCATGTCACAGAAGCCTACTGTACAGGGCTTGCCCTTCCTCAAAAACAAGTTCTTCTGTTCGGCGTCGACATAAGGCATGCAGCGGCCCGAGGGGTCCCTGCAGCACACCTTGCAGGAGTTGTCAGTCTCTGAAACAGCGAAGAGCCTCACATATGTTCGGTCCTCTGCTGCCCTGACCCTGCTGAGCCCCCAGGGCGTGGTTGGGCTGGCAGGCAAGGGCCACCTCCACCCCTCCTGCCTTGGACACGCACTCACCATTACACGCACAAGACTCCAGCCTCTGCTCGCGCTCGCAGAAGGGCACACACTTGCCGTCCTTACACTTGCCGAGATCCAGGCACACGGTGTCATCGGCGGCGTTTCCAGGAGGCGGGCACTCGCTGCTGTTACCTGCAGCGCAGGGCACACGGTCACCATGAGTCACCCAGACCTGCTCCATCGGGAGCTGGAGAGCACCGTGCCGAGCACTATGCTGCCCAGTGTCCACTCAGCCCCGCAGCCTTGCCTCCATCAGTACCTACTCGTTCCAGGTATCCTGCTTTTTTACCTCTTTGTAGTGAAACAAAACGTGTGTATAAAAGAATGTGTATGTAAAACAGATCCCTACTACTGCCACTGTAAAATAAAAGATGCCTGTGAGCCCTGACCTGACTGCACACCACTACCCCAGACAGCCTCCTGCCCACAGCCCTCCCCAGCCCAAACACCCACCACCATGGCCACCCTTCTTCACTCTCTTCCATTCCTCTCACCTCAGAACCTTAACGCACGCTGCTCAGTCCCCAGAGGGTTCTTGTCTCCCTCTTTCAGGAGGCCAGGCTGGCCTTCCTCACCCTTTACATTTTCTCTCAAGTATCTCCTCCTCCAGGTAACCTGAGGACCACACCTCTGCTGGAGGCTCCTCACCCCATCAGGTCCCATCACTGCATGCCGCCTTCCCCCAACAGCACCTCTCCCAGTGTGCATCCGTCTGAGATCTGTGAGGCCCCATCACTGCACGTCGCCTCCTCCACAGCACCTCTCCCAGTGTGCATCCGTCTATCTGTGAGGCCCCATCACTGCACACCTCCCCCCACAGCACCTCTCCCAGTGTGCATCCGTCTGAGATCTGTGAGGCCCCATCACTGCATACCGCCTCCCCCACAGCACGTCTCCCAGTGTGCATCCGTCTGAGAATCTGTGAGGCCCCATCACGGCATGCCGCCTTCCCCCACAGCACGTCTCCCAGTGTGCATCCGTCTGAGAATCTGTGAGGCCCCATTACTGCACGCCGCCTCTCCTCCACAGCACGTCTTCCAGTGTGCATCCATATGATTATCTGTGGTTCTTTTCTGTTTCTGACCACCAAACTGGTAAGCTCTATGACAGCAAAACCCAAATCTATGACTGAATCAATGTATGTCCAGTCCTGTCACACTGTAGGTAAACCACAGATATTTCTTGAAAGAATCAATAATTCTTAAGGACAAAGAAAAGCCACCCAAAAATGTTAAATTCAAGAGAATGGGTGAAATGGGTGACTCATTCTGGAAAGTGAGAAACACAAGCAGTTAAAAGTCCACGCTAAAAAGAGAAGAGAAAAACAACTGTATGAAGACACTATAGGCCTGGGCTTTCAAGTGAGGAATGAAAGTTAAAATTCAGTCACGTCCAACTCTGCGACACCATAGGCTACAGTCCATGGAATTCTCCAGGCCAAAATATTGGAGTGGGTAGCCTTTCTTCCCTTCTCCAGGGGATCTTCCCAACCCAAGGATAGAACCAGGTCTCCCACATTGCAGGCAGATTCTTTACCAGTTGAGCCACTAGGGAAATCCCCCAAGTGAATCAAAAGAATTCAGACTTAAAGGTCTGTGAACTTAAAGGACTCTGCCCTTTCCCCCACAGAAGCAGACTTTCACTAACTACCTAACGCAGATGACACACTTAGGCTGTTAACCTTTGCCTCTGATTTTATAAAAATGTGTCACGCATGCTGGGCATTCAAAGTGTCAACAAGACTGTCTTACAGACAACTCACCCCCACTGAAATTAAGCTCTGGAAAAAGGACAGCAAGTTCAGTGCAGGTTTATACTCTGTACTGTCACCATATTTACGTCATGCTGCTCTCAGCAGATCCAAAAAAAAAAATGCTTCTGTTGAACATGTGCTCTTAAAAGATTAAAATCAGAGCATGAAGATGCACAGGAAAATAATTAAGAACATAGCATCACCTATTCAGCAGTCCTCCAAGTGGAGGAGGCACTGGGGTCCCCCAGGGGATGCCGTGACAGAGAACTGGGCTCTGTCCACAGAGTGGCTGGTGCAGGGGTGCCCAGGGAAGGGCCAGAGCATTTCTAACAGGAGCCCAGGTGATGCTGCTGCTACTTCATATAAACACCACGGGAACAAAAGTCTCTTTGATAAGGAAATCTTTTTTCAAATTGTTTTCAGTTCAGTTCAGTCACTCAGTCGTGTCCAACTCTTTGTGACNGAGCAGCTGTGCATCAACTTCACCAACGAGAAGCTGCAGCAGTTCTTCAACCACCACATGTTCGTGCTGGAGCAGGAGGAGTACAAGAAGGAGGGCATCGAGTGGGAGTTCATCGACTTCGGCATGGACCTGCAGGCCTGCATCGACCTCATCGAGAAGGTGCTGCCTCCGCCCCGCGGCCGGAATTCCCCATTCACGCCCCCCACACACGAATGCCCAGAAGAATGGCCGCCCTGCCCTGCTGGGCATCGTGATCTAGCAAACAGGAGAATCCCAAGCCCTAGTTTCCAGAGCCTTGTTCTATCCCGGCCACCCAGGACAGGATGGTCCTGGAGAGCTGAGTTTCGAAGCTTGAGAGTGGACGTGCAGAGGATGGGCACTTCAGGGATGGCCTCCCACCCCAGTGTGTTTAGCCACCCTGGTTTACCCATCAAGGAGCAGGAAGTCTGAGAGTGGCATGGGGAAGCATAAGAGAGCACTTCTTTTCGACCGCAACATCTCAGGGATCTGGGCGATGAAGTAGGGTGTAAAGCACCTATAGCATCCATGTTCCCAGACTTTCACAAAGGTCCCTTTGAAATCAAAGTGCCACCTTGGGAAGGTTTGAACAGGTGCCAGTCAATAGGTAACTGCTCAGAGCTGAAGTATCAGCTAGTAGCCAAAGGGGCATCTCCATCAATACTAAAGCAGGCAGGGTCGGTCTCCATCTGCTTGAAGCAGGCTCAGTGACACTCTCCCCTCCCCTNGTCCCTTTGAAATCAAAGTGCCACCTTGGGAAGGTTTGAACAGGTGCCAGTCAATAGGTAACTGCTCAGAGCTGAAGTATCAGCTAGTAGCCAAAGGGGCATCTCCATCAATACTAAAGCAGGCAGGGTCGGTCTCCATCTGCTTGAAGCAGGCTCAGTGACACTCTCCCCTCCCCTCTCAGCCCATGGGCATCATGTCCATCCTGGAGGAGGAGTGCATGTTCCCCAAGGCCACCGACATGACCTTCAAGGCCAAGCTGTACGACAACCACCTGGGCAAGTCCAGCAACTTCCAGAAGCCGCGCAACATCAAGGGGAAGCCGGAAGCCCACTTCTCCCTGATCCACTACGCCGGCACGGTGGACTACAACATCATAGGCTGGCTGCAGAAAAACAAAGACCCGCTCAACGAGACGGTGGTGGACTTGTACAAGAAGTCTTCCCTCAAGATGCTCAGCAGCCTCTTTGCCAACTATGCTGGGTTTGACACACGTAAGTGGAGACTGGGACCCAGCAACTGGGAGCAGGTTTCTACTGTGGTTCTGAGGCAGGTCAAGGGCTAGCCCTCCACCACTTCCATGTCGGGCTGGGCCCCAGGGTTTACAGACGCAGTGAGAGAATTGGGTGGAGAAATTGGAGCACCCACAGTGAAGACCATGGCCTGCAACCAAATGTGGAGAGAGGTTGGGATTCCTCACCTGCTGCCCTGACTCCACACGTGCCCACTCGTCCCCTTTACTTGACTCTCTCTTCCACAGCTATTGAGAAGGGCAAAGGCAAGGCCAAGAAAGGCTCATCCTTTCAGACTGTGTCAGCTCTGCACAGGGTGAGTGCAATTGGCGCCACCCCAGCCCTGCCCGTCCCCTGCCCGGCTCAGCCCCGACTCCTCCCACTCCGTCTCCTCAGGCCCTTCCTGACCATCTCCACCCTCTCTTCTCGCCCCTGTATCTGCTGGCCTCGGCTCTTACCCTTTCCTCCTCTCCCCTGGCTTCTTTATCCCTTCCGCCTCCCACCGTCTCCTGCTCCGAGTCTTCCCCTAGCCCTCCTTCACTCTCTAGCTCCTTGCATTCTCCCTTGCCTTTCCTTCCTCCCTTTCTTACTTCTCTTTCACTGTCTTAACTTCTCCCTCTTGGCTTCTGGGCCACAGGAGAATCTGAACAAGCTGATGACCAACTTGCGCTCCACACACCCCCACTTCGTGCGGTGCATCATCCCCAATGAGACAAAGTCTCCAGGTGAGCCCAAGAAGCCAGGCCCAGCCCAAGCTGAGATGCACTGCCCCAAGGTCAGGGTCTTTTATAGCACCTCTTGGCTCTCACCTTGGAGATTTCCAGATCACATTCCCCCCCTCCCATTCCCCAGGGAGGCTCACGCGCAGCCTCCCACCCTGGCCCCAGCACTGCCCTCCATTTAGAACCTGTAGCTCAGGGTAATGTGTAACTACTTTGATGGACATTCCCTCCTACAGTGCCTTACAGCCCCTGAAGAAACGTGTAAGGACTGTTTTTCTCTTTCTGAATCATAAAGAGATGGAGGAGTTCAGGTGTCTGGGTTCGGGTGCCTGGCTCTACTAGGTTCAGTGACCTTGGTCAAGTCCCTTAACCTGTCAGGGCTTAGAAAATGGTCTATACTGGCCCTGGCCACCACCTATGAAAACAGGCATAAACCATATAAAATAAGGACTGTGAAAGCCTTTACTCTCAAAATTTATGGCATGAAAAAAAAATACTGACTCACTAAGGTTACAGGCCAGTCTGTGACAGAGCCAAGATCAGAACCCAGAACCCTCGGCTCTCAGCCCCATGCTCTCCCCACACACTCCTCTCCCTTCCCTCCTGCCGCAGGGGTGATAGACAACCCCCTGGTCATGCACCAGCTGCGCTGCAACGGCGTGCTGGAGGGCATCCGCATCTGCAGGAAGGGCTTCCCCAACCGCATCCTCTACGGGGACTTCCGGCAGAGGTGGGTACTGGGCACTGTAGGACTCAGGGAACAGGGGGAGCCTGGGCAGCCTTGGCAGGGTGCGGAAACTGCGAGTGGCCTTGGATTCTGCGGGAAGAGCCAATCACTGCAGAACATAGGTGACATGGGGCACCTCCCTCCCAGGTATCGCATCCTGAACCCAGCGGCCATCCCTGAGGGCCAGTTCATTGACAGCAGGAAAGGGGCAGAGAAGTTGCTGGGCTCTCTGGACATTGACCACAACCAGTACAAGTTCGGCCACACCAAGGTAAAGAAAAGGAGGGAGCAAACTGACTACAAGGAGACCTCGCTTGTCCTTTTACTGTATAGCTCCTTTCCTTTCATCAACCATCTCACAAGCATTACTGAACCACGTGCTAGCTCTCCCCGTGGACCAGACAGCCCTCTCCCTCATTCTAGCTCCAGTTGCCACTGACCTCCTTCCTCCAGTTCTTCCCTGTCTTGTTACCCTCCCTAAGATAAGCCCCTCTTCATCCCTCTCCTGCCTGTCCCAGTCATGTCCACACACAACTTCCCTGCAGGTGTTCTTCAAGGCAGGCCTGCTGGGGCTCCTGGAAGAGATGCGAGATGAAAGGCTGAGCCGTATCATCACCCGAATCCAGGCTCAGTCCCGAGGTGTGCTCTCCAGAATGGAGTTCAAGAAGCTGCTGGAACGCAGGTGAGAGATGTTAAAGGGAGGGTCTCAGGCCTCTAAGGCCCAGGTTGGCTCAGAGCAGTGGAAGGAGAAACAGCACCCCAGACCTTCAAGTGACAAAGGGCCACAACACAGCTACAGACACCAGTGGTGGCCGTGGTTGAGGGGTGGGGGTGCCTCGCTGTCACAGCGCAGGATGGATGGAGAAGCCAGAGCCTCTGGGCTGGAAGGAGGGAAGAGGCTGTCTCACTGACCTCACTCGGCCCCTGCAGAGACTCCCTGCTGATCATCCAGTGGAATATTCGGGCCTTCATGGGGGTCAAGAACTGGCCTTGGATGAAGCTCTTCTTCAAGATCAAACCACTGCTGAAGAGCGCAGAGACAGAGAAGGAAATAGCCACCATGAAGGAGGAGTTTGGGCGCCTCAAAGAGGCTCTGGAGAAGTCAGAGGCTCGGCGCAAGGAGCTGGAGGAGAAGATGGTGTCCCTACTGCAGGAGAAGAACGACCTGCAGCTCCAAGTGCAGGCGGTGAGACCCCCAGGCCTTTGCCCACATCTCCCACACACCCTGCACCTCCCTACCTGGGGGCTCACCATCCTGTGCCCTCATAGGCAGAGGATTCTGGAATTAACACTTCCAAAGGCCTCCACAGAGGTCTCTAGAGAAAGAAAGGGAAGGGGAGAAAGCATTAACTTAAAAATACAGGTTTTCCATCAGGATTTAACCTGGACCCATAGCTTAATAATTCTGTGACTTTAGGCAAATGATGTGTTATCACTGGGTCTCCATGTCCTCATCTCTAGACAGGGAATAAAGTTGCCCTTTTCACCAGGCTGTAAATATGTAAAGTGCTGGCATCAACAAATACAGTTCCCTCCCCTTTGATGGAGGAGACCAGAGGAAGAGGGCCAGATGAAGAGACTTCTGGTTCCCTTCCTCTCTGCTCTCATTCCCCAGTGCTCCTGTCACATTGCCCTAAAACTCCTTCCCTCCCCATCCTTCTGAGGTTCTTCTCAGCTGGGGAGATCCTGAGGTTTCCCTCTTACAATGAAGGTGGAGCCTGTCCCTCCAAGCTTTTGCCATCCACCCTATCCACCGAATAGCTTCCCCTCTGCACCTTGCCCTCAGGAACAAGACAACCTGGCTGATGCAGAAGAGCGCTGTGACCAGCTGATCAAGAACAAGATCCAGCTGGAGGCAAAGGTGAAGGAGATGACCGAGAGGTTGGAGGACGAGGAGGAGATGAACGCTGAGCTCACTGCCAAGAAGCGCAAGCTGGAAGATGAGTGCTCTGAGCTCAAGAGGGACATCGATGACCTGGAGCTGACACTGGCCAAGGTGGAGAAGGAGAAGCACGCAACAGAGAACAAGGTGAAGGCAGCTCCCTTTGAATCCAGACCAGTTCTCAGGATTCCCAGACCTGAGTGTGGTCCTGGCCCTTGGCCTTGGAGATTGCCACAGATGTCTTCCGGTTGGTGATGTCTGACCCTAGGGGGGATGGGGTTCTCGGCCAACAGGTGAAGAACCTGACAGAGGAGATGGCTGGGCTGGATGAGATCATCGCCAAGCTGACCAAGGAGAAGAAAGCTCTGCAAGAGGCCCACCAGCAGGCCCTGGATGACCTTCAGGCTGAGGAGGACAAGGTCAACACCCTGACCAAGGCCAAGGTCAAGCTGGAACAACATGTGGACGATGTAAGTACACTATCACAAGGGTCTAGATGTACCAGGTCCCTCAGTGTCTGTGTGTGCATATGTATGTTTGGGGGAGTGGGGTTAGAGAGTGCTCCTCTCCTGATACCTTTTAGAAGGGAACTGGGGAATAGACAAGGAGAGGGGTGATCAATTCAGAGTTATGTATCTCACCTTGCTGATGTGATCAACAGTAGAGATGGGCTTCTTGATTTCACTTTAGGTTCAAGCCTATATGTCTCCGTTCAACCATGGAATTTAGAGGCTTATCTCATAAGAACATGACAAATTTCCTTGGGGATTTTATGAAGATCCTCAAGGAGGGTCTTTGGATTTCTAATGCTTTAGCCAGGATCTGGTCCTCAGTGATCACTGCTCCCATAGGTAGTCCTTAGAGTATATCTCTACTGAATCATTCTTTATCACTCTTTGTTACCATTATTGAAGTATCGGTCCCATCCATAGACTGGAAGCTGCCCTTAGGTGGAACTTGGTTTTATTCAGTTTTGCATCTGCTGTGCCTAGGATGGGGCCTGGAACCCAGCAGATGCTTACAGGATGCAGATTAAATGAAAGTAGCTTTGGGATTTTACCCTATAGTCATTTATTCAGTAACTTATCATAGTTACTGAGCATCCCTCCATGCTAGGCACTCTCACAGTCCCCTGGCCACATTTGGCCAATTCTGGGGAAGTATTCCCAAGTCTTGACACCTCTAAGGACCCCTCAACCCCAGAAAGAATGAGCTCCTAAATTATCAAGTCAGGATACTTGGCCTAAGGTCACACTGGTACTTCTCTTCATCAGCTGGAGGGATCCCTGGAGCAAGAGAAGAAGGTGAGAATGGACCTGGAGCGAGCCAAGAGGAAGCTGGAGGGTGACCTGAAGCTGACCCAGGAGAGCATCATGGACTTGGAGAACGACAAGCAGCAGCTGGATGAGCGGCTCAAAAAGTAGCGTATTCCCTGCCCCACCACCCATCCTCCTCCCCCACCCAGCAGCCTGGTCCTCTCATGGAAGTACTAGCTGACCCAACAGATCCATCCTCAGAGGCAACAGCCTCATGTAGCTTCCATAAGGGGGTGCAAAACTGTGGGCAGAGCCTCCAGGAAGAGAGCTTTCCTCCCCCAGACACGCACATCAGGGCCCAGCAGGCCTTAACCCAGATCCCTCCAGCCCTCTCTTCCTGCTGGGCACTCGCCCCCTTTATACACAAGTCTCTTTGGAGACCAGCTGCATAACACAGAGGAAAGTTCCACACAAAAGCCTCTCAGGATTCAGGTCCTTCACAGAGAAACGTGGTCAGCCACCACATGTGAGCAGTGCAGGGTCTGGCGGCTTCTTTGTTCAATGATCTTGTGGTTCCAATTCTTATTGCAAGACCTTCCAAAATGTGTAGATCCACATTTCACACTTGGCAAAGAGTGAGTCTGCGCACATATTCAGATAATCAAAGATCTTCTGTTGCTTTAGGGTCAGGACTCTGAACGGCTCTGAGACTCATCCTGATCAACAGCCTCCCCAGAAAGTCTTCACACTTCCCCAGGCACAGTACTTGTTGAATGAATGACTATATGATCCCACTGATCCTCAAACGACCTTTTAAGAATGGTACTTTAACCCCACTTATCAAAGAGGAAAGGAAGGCTTGGAAAGGTTACCAAATTGCCCAAAGTAACAGACACAGAATTAAAGACCATCAGAGCTAAAAGGTGCCTTTGAGTCGGTCAGTCGGCCAATGCCCTCATTTTACAGACCAAAGAAGGGAGCATCTCGGAGCCCAGGTCCTGTCACTCCTCCTACAGTGCTCTTCCTATTGTACTTCCTATTGAACTTCAATCCTCCAGCAGGTGTTACACTTTTAAGCGCCCTACAACAGCCCTGGAAGCTGGTTGTTGTTGTTGTTGTTGTTGTTTTCCATGAAATCCTGCTCCTCATTTGTTTCACTACCATCTCCAACCACTGGCAGCCCCTCCTTGAGCCTGATCAGCCTTCCTTGCCTCACGGTCCCTTCTTCCTCGCAGGAAGGACTTTGAACTGAACGCCCTCAATGCGAGGATTGAAGATGAGCAAGCCCTGGGCAGTCAGCTGCAGAAGAAGCTCAAGGAGCTTCAGGTAAGGCCCCTGGGCTGGTCTTCAGCCTCCCGACCCTCTTCTACGCCGTTCTCACCCAGCATCACAGGCACTGGCTCTGTGTCTGTGAAGGGAGATGCTGGCTATCACAAATCCCCCACGGAACACTTCCAGGAGGGCTGGCTGATCCAAGGCTGACATAGGAAGAGATCTGGAAACACTCACCGGTCTGGGGACAGAAATGCCAGCTTCCTAGGTCAGCTGTGGTGTAGCTGGTGACCGTGGGGAGCGCACTGCCAACCTCTGGATCTACGTGCTTTTCAGGCTCCTTCAGCCCAGCTGGGCTGTGACCAGTTCTTACCTCTAGAGCGGACACTGTGTTGGGTCTTTAGCTGTCCGGTCAGACGAACCTGGCTCTCTCATTCAAACTTCCTAAACCATTTTTGCCACAAAACTGCCTAAACCATCCCCGGAACACTGGTCCCTTTGTCCTTCTTCAAGAGCAACCACTTTCCTTCCCATAAAGAAAATGTAGCATATTTGGCCCAAAGGCAGGCTAACTCAACTATCCAAACCATCTCACTGAGGTGATTCTTTTATTTCTACTTGTCCCCTGGTGGGACTAAGCTGACAAGCCAGGACCCTTCTAGAACCCTGGGAGGGGGCTCCGATAGAGGGGCCCAGGTGCTGGGTCTGAGCCCCGTCTGTGTCCCACCCAGGCACGCATAGAGGAGCTGGAGGAGGAGCTGGAGGCCGAGCGTACCGCCCGGGCCAAGGTGGAGAAGCTGCGCTCAGACCTGTCCCGGGAGCTGGAGGAGATCAGCGAGCGGCTGGAGGAGGCCGGCGGGGCCACGTCTGTGCAGATTGAGATGAACAAGAAGCGCGAGGCTGAGTTCCAGAAGATGAGGCGGGACCTGGAGGAGGCCACGCTGCAGCACGAGGCCACAGCGGCCGCCCTGCGCAAGAAGCACGCCGACAGCGTGGCCGAGCTGGGTGAGCAGATCGACAACCTGCAGCGCGTGAAGCAGAAGCTGGAGAAGGAGAAGAGCGAGTTCAAGCTGGAGCTGGATGACGTCACATCCAACATGGAGCAGATCATCAAGGCCAAGGTGGGCCCGGCTCTCCTCTCCTCTCCTCCAATTCCCTCCATGTGCCTCTGCTTTCTGTCCACATCTCTCTTCGTCTTGTTCAGTTTCCTGCTTCCTCCTTCTACTCTGTTCTTGGACCCTTCCTTTATGCCTTCCTCTTTCCCTGTTCCTTTTAATTGCACCACTCGCACCCCCGGAGCCCCCGGCAGACACCGTATAACTCTCCTTCCTGTCTCAGGCTAACCTGGAGAAGATGTGCCGGACACTAGAGGACCAGATGAATGAGCACCGAAGCAAGGCTGAGGAGACCCAGCGTTCTGTCAACGACCTCACGAGCCAACGGGCCAAGCTGCAGACCGAGAATGGTGAGCCCTACCCTTGTCTTCTGAGTTCCTGAGCCAGTCCAGGCTTGGGTATGCACACATCTCTCCAGAGAAAGGGACCTGAGGGTTAGGGGAGGGGTGGGGGAAAGAGGAGTGACTGACCCTCGAGAGTTGAGTGTGCTTCGGTGCCTCTGCAGGTGAGCTGTCCCGGCAGCTGGATGAGAAGGAGGCGCTGATCTCCCAGCTGACCCGAGGCAAGCTCACCTATACCCAGCAGCTGGAGGACCTCAAGAGGCAGCTGGAAGAGGAGGTTAAGGTGAGGCCCAGAGTCAGGTCACTTGTCCAGCGTACTGGCTGGCCTTGCATCCACCACTTCTTTCCCAATAATGAGGCTTGCTGTCTATCCAGTATTTTCCCATTTTCCAAAAAGAAAATGCCCAGACCCTACCATGTGCGTGTGTATGTGTGTGCACACTCAGTTGAGTCCAGTCTTTTCAAAACCACGGACTGTAGCCTGCCAGGCTCCTCTGTCCATTGGGTGTTTCAGGCAAGAATACTGGAGTGGGTTGCCATTCCCTCCTCCAGGGGAATCTTCCAGGCCCAGTAACTGAACTTGTGTCTCCAGCTTGAGCAGGCAGATTCTTTACCACAGAGCCCCCTGGGAATCCCAGGCCCTACCACATGCCTCCTAATTCTACCTCCCATTCAGAGGCCTTCTGCCTTTCTGCAGCCATCCCTGGAGGGCATGGAGTACGAGGTGGGGGTGGGGGTGAGGGGGATGAGGTGAAGAGAGGAAATAGACTAGAGAGATGTGATGGCCTTGGCTGGGCTTAGGTATGGGATGCAGGAACTGTACAAGTGGTCCTGGGATTTGCAGGGCAATCTGAAAACTGGAGAAAGAAACTCAACTGGATCCTATTTTGAGCACTTTTCTGGGCTCATTAAAAAGGGGAAAGAATATGAATTTTTAAAAAGGTCAGGGCTCAGATCCTAATCTGCCTCTTAAGAGCTTGGTGATCTTGGGGAAATTGCCTAATATCTCTGAGCCTCCATCTCCTCCGCTGTAAAATGGCGGTGAGGACGATAAAGCCTACTGCGTGAGAAGCATGAGGGGGATGGGCACAAAGCATTTTGTAAACAGTGCGGCACTGTACGGATTCTTTAACAGCCCTCCGTAAACTGTTCCAGGTCCACTAGAGATTTAGAAACAGGTGAGACTGTGGGAGGATGTTGAAATTAGAGTGAGGAGACAAGCAGTGCATCACAGGGTAAGCTGAGCCCACCTCTCGGTGCCACCCCTCCCAGGCAAAGAATGCCCTGGCCCACGCACTGCAGTCGGCCCGGCATGACTGTGACCTGTTGCGGGAGCAGTACGAGGAGGAGACGGAAGCCAAAGCCGAGCTACAGCGTGTCCTGTCCAAGGCCAACTCAGAGGTGGCCCAGTGGAGGACCAAGTATGAGACAGACGCCATCCAGAGGACGGAGGAGCTGGAGGAGGCCAAGTGAGTCCCGGGCGGCCTGCCTCTGGCAGGGGCCCCTGTGTCAGCAGGCCACAGCCCAGCCCACGGCTCACTGGGGCCGGCTGCGGGGATGGATGCTTAGGTAGCTTTTGACAATGCAAAGGCCCCTGCCCCGGCCCCACCTCCTTCTCCTCTCAGGGAAGCTTTTTGCTCGCGTTATGTTTCTCATCCGAATATAAGACGAACAAAAGGTTTGTCTGAGGGCAGAGTGCGCCCTCCTGGGGCAGGGTGCCATGGCAGGGAGAAAGGGGGGTGCTGGGATTGCATGTGTCCCCAAAGTCTGCAAGCCTAGAGGCTGGCCAAGGTGGGAGTGCTGCCAAGCAGAAGGCCCCCTGGGCACTGGGGGTCTTCACATCCTGGCCCCCAGACTCTCCAACAGCCTTGTTTTCTGCCCCTGGGCCTGTCCTCAGGCTTCTCCAACACTTCTGAGTTTTCAAAGACTGTCTTCCACAAGACTCACCATGTTTCCCCTTGTCCAAATCCACACCCTCCATCCTCCCCACCCTCTCCCACCACTACTCCCCGGCCCTCACTCCCCTGGGCAGGAAGAAGCTGGCCCAGCGTCTGCAGGACGCCGAGGAGGCCGTCGAGGCCGTCAACGCCAAGTGCTCCTCGCTGGAGAAGACCAAGCACCGCCTGCAGAACGAGATCGAGGACCTGATGGTGGACGTGGAGCGCTCCAACGCGGCCGCCGCCGCCCTGGACAAAAAGCAGAGGAACTTCGACAAGGTGGGCCCGGGCTGCGGGACACAGCCAGGGGGCAGAGCGGCTGGCAGGCGGGAGTCAGAAGCATCTTCCGAGGAGGCTGAGATGAGGGGAGGCTGGGCCTAGAAGGGGGACCCGGGTCCCGGAGGTGGGGCCGGGGCTGCCCCTTGAGCCGCTTCCGTCCGTTGGGTCCCCGCAGATCCTGGCCGAGTGGAAGCAAAAGTACGAGGAGTCGCAGTCGGAGCTGGAGTCCTCGCAGAAAGAGGCGCGCTCCCTCAGCACCGAGCTCTTCAAGCTCAAGAACGCCTACGAGGAGTCCCTGGAGCATCTGGAGACCTTCAAGCGCGAGAACAAGAATCTGCAGGGTGCGGGCTTAGGCCGGGAGGGGCGGGGCAGGGAGGGTCCGCACGTGGCGCCGCCCCGCGGCTCCTCGAGGCCTTCGCGCCCTGGAGCAGGCAGCCCCCGACTGAGCCGCCCACCCCTCCCACAGAGGAGATCTCCGACCTGACTGAGCAGCTGGGCTCCAGTGGCAAGACCATCCACGAGCTGGAGAAGGTCCGCAAGCAGCTGGAGGCCGAGAAGCTGGAACTGCAGTCGGCCCTGGAGGAGGCCGAGGTGCGCACAGAGGAGTGGAGGAGGTGCAAGGGGTGGGAGAAGAAGCTGAGGGCTAGGCTATGGTCCCTGTTCTCATCTCCCCTATCTTTTGTTCATGGGTCCACCCTCAGAGCCTAGAACAGTGCCTGACATTTAGTAGGCACTCAACAAATATTGTGGAACGACCCAACGAACCGGTCACTCACTTCCCTTGACACAGACATTTTGCCTACATCTTAGACAAGATTTCCTGTTTCACTCCCCCTCTTTTCGCCTGTGCCTCCCTCTTTGAGCTTTTACATTCTGTGCCTGACTGCCTCTGTTTCCTTGGCAACACCACTCTCTTCATTTTCTTCTTTGTCTTTATAGCTCACTCTCCTCTGAGCGCCTGAATCACCTTCTCTTAGGCCTTTTTTCCCCTTTCAAATTCTCTTTTCTTCTTCGTCCTCCTGCTTCTTTGACTGAACCACTTACACCACTCTTGAGCTCACTTTGTATCCACGATTCATGGACAGCCCCCTGGCCCTATCCTGTGCCCTGACTGCCTCAGACCTTCTATTCCCAACTCCCTCCAGGCCTCCCTGGAACACGAAGAGGGTAAGATCCTCCGGGCCCAGCTGGAGTTCAACCAGATCAAGGCAGAGATGGAACGGAAGCTGGCAGAGAAGGACGAGGAGATGGAGCAGGCCAAGCGCAACCACCTGCGGGTGGTGGACTCGCTGCAGACCTCCCTGGATGCAGAGACGCGCAGCCGCAACGAGGCCCTGCGGGTGAAGAAGAAGATGGAGGGCGACCTCAACGAGATGGAAATCCAGCTCAGCCATGCCAACCGCTTGGCCGCCGAGGCCCAGAAGCAAGTCAAGAGCCTCCAGAGCTTGCTGAAGGTACACGGTGACTTTTGGAAGCAGGAAGTCGCCTCATCCAGAGAGGGGCAGTGGCATCCCATCATCACAGCACCAGCTCCCTCCTGCCCCTGGGCCATCACTGACCCCTCCTACAGCCCCTGCCCAAGCCACCACCACAGGCTCACTGCAGCATCCAGTCCAGCTAACAGCCTTCTGATGGGTTGAGCCCAACTCCCTCTCTCATGCCAACTCTCTTGATGCACAGGACACCCAGATCCAGCTGGATGACGCGGTCCGTGCCAACGACGACCTGAAGGAGAACATCGCCATCGTGGAGCGGCGTAACAACCTGCTGCAGGCCGAGCTGGAGGAGCTGCGGGCCGTGGTGGAGCAGACAGAGCGGTCCCGGAAGCTGGCGGAGCAGGAGCTGATCGAGACCAGCGAGCGGGTCCAGCTGCTGCACTCCCAGGTGAGCAGTGCCCTAGGGCGGTCCCAGAGCGGAGCACAGGCAGGTCTCTGCAGGTGAGTTTCAGGAGACATCCGTGGGTGCTCATCCTTTTCCTGCTCTGCCCACCCCTACCCTCAGAACACCAGCCTCATCAACCAGAAGAAGAAGATGGAGGCAGACCTGTCCCAGCTTCAGACTGAAGTGGAGGAGGCGGTGCAGGAGTGCAGGAATGCCGAGGAGAAGGCCAAGAAGGCCATCACGGATGTGAGTCCCCCTGCCTGGCCTGCCTACTCCAAGCCAGGGTTTTCTTGGACTGGAAGACTTAGAGCGAGTATCACTTCTCCCCCGTGTGCAGGCCGCCATGATGGCGGAGGAGCTGAAGAAGGAGCAGGACACCAGTGCGCACCTGGAGCGCATGAAGAAGAACATGGAGCAGACCATCAAGGACCTGCAGCACCGGCTGGACGAGGCGGAGCAGATCGCGCTCAAGGGCGGCAAGAAGCAGCTGCAGAAGCTGGAGGCCCGGGTGCGGGAGCTGGAGAACGAGCTGGAGGCCGAGCAGAAGCGCAACGCGGAGTCGGTCAAGGGCATGCGGAAGAGTGAGCGGCGCATCAAGGAGCTCACCTACCAGGTGCGGACCCAGCAGCTGCCCCCGGACCGGGCCTTCTGCATCATGGCCTGAAGCCAGGGTGACAGCAACCCCAGAGGGATGAAGTGTTCTCTCTTAGCCTCTTAGAGGGCAAAGAGCCAGAGTACAGCCTATGGCTACCCTGTTTCTACTCTGTCCAGCCCTGTTCTACCCTGAATACCCCTGGCTCAGGGGGCAGTCTCTGAGCCTTCTGGCCTTCAAGCTCAACATTCACCATCAACCTGTCCCTTCAGGACACACCCGGAGCTCCAGCAGAGCTCACCCAGCACGGATGACCAGAAAGCAAATATGTAGCCAAATCTTAGCCTGGCATCATCACCACCAAAATACACCAAAGCCATTGGAGTGAATCTCAGAACTTTTCAATTACTCAGGGAAGCATAGACTTTAGCTTTTGCAGTGTTTTCCAGAATCAGGCTATCAATTAGATTTTGTTTCCAGTCCAGTCCAGAAAGTCACCATCCCTCTATGCATACTTGTCCGTAACCTAGATCAAGTCTATGTCATTTCCCAGCAGTCCAGGAAATACCATCAGGCCTGCAGTCCCAGAGTTCCTGCCAGCACATGCTGGGTTTATCCTCCGTGGGGCCCCAGGACCCCCCAGGGCCCACTTCCAGAACAAGGCCCATGCACAATTTTGTGCACAATTTCAGGAAGCCCATCAGCTCCCTAGACTCTTTCTTGGCACATACTATTAAAAGTATGCATATGTTTTTTGGTGAGAAATTGTAAGGAGAACACAAGTGTTTGGTGAGGATCAGAAAGTTGAATTGGGTCAGGATATTACCTTCAGGGTAAGGCCAATGAATGCGGGAGGGGCTACACTTCTTCCTATGACCAAGCCATATTCACTGCTGCCCACCTCTTTCCCCATGACCTCCAGACAGAGGAAGACAGGAAGAACCTGCTACGGCTGCAGGACCTGGTGGACAAGCTGCAGCTGAAGGTCAAGGCCTACAAGCGCCAGGCTGAGGAGGCGGTGAGTGATCCTGCTGGAGTCCAGGCCTGGAGGAGGGGACCAGGCAGTCTCATAACCACTGGCTCCTCACCTCATCCTCCCATCCCCCCGAACCCCCACAGGAGGAACAGGCCAACACCAACCTGTCCAAGTTCCGCAAGGTGCAGCATGAGCTGGACGAGGCGGAGGAGCGGGCGGACATCGCTGAGTCCCAGGTCAACAAGCTGCGGGCCAAGAGCCGTGACATCGGTGCCAAGGTGGGTTCCCCCCATGGCAGCAACCCTTCAGCCCCTCAGACATAGCCCCTCATCCCAGGATTCCTCCCCTTCATATACTCCTGTAGCCAAACCCCACAGCTCCAGAGGCAAGGTAACTCAGTCCTCCATGATTTCCAAGGTTCTTCCCGCTCTCACTTTCAATGATTTTGTGATTCCCAGCCCTATGGTGGTCAGCAGAAACCCTAACTGACACACATTTAGTGTGTCCCAACTTCCCCCAACTGCTGTTTCCACTTCTCTTCCACCTGCTTTGGCCTTCAGTCTTGTAACTCCCACCTAAGATGTACGTCCCAGAGGACCTTGTCCTTGTTNGAGCAGATCGCGCTCAAGGGCGGCAAGAAGCAGCTGCAGAAGCTGGAGGCCCGGGTGCGGGAGCTGGAGAACGAGCTGGAGGCCGAGCAGAAGCGCAACGCGGAGTCGGTCAAGGGCATGCGGAAGAGTGAGCGGCGCATCAAGGAGCTCACCTACCAGGTGCGGACCCAGCAGCTGCCCCCGGACCGGGCCTTCTGCATCATGGCCTGAAGCCAGGGTGACAGCAACCCCAGAGGGATGAAGTGTTCTCTCTTAGCCTCTTAGAGGGCAAAGAGCCAGAGTACAGCCTATGGCTACCCTGTTTCTACTCTGTCCAGCCCTGTTCTACCCTGAATACCCCTGGCTCAGGGGGCAGTCTCTGAGCCTTCTGGCCTTCAAGCTCAACATTCACCATCAACCTGTCCCTTCAGGACACACCCGGAGCTCCAGCAGAGCTCACCCAGCACGGATGACCAGAAAGCAAATATGTAGCCAAATCTTAGCCTGGCATCATCACCACCAAAATACACCAAAGCCATTGGAGTGAATCTCAGAACTTTTCAATTACTCAGGGAAGCATAGACTTTAGCTTTTGCAGTGTTTTCCAGAATCAGGCTATCAATTAGATTTTGTTTCCAGTCCAGTCCAGAAAGTCACCATCCCTCTATGCATACTTGTCCGTAACCTAGATCAAGTCTATGTCATTTCCCAGCAGTCCAGGAAATACCATCAGGCCTGCAGTCCCAGAGTTCCTGCCAGCACATGCTGGGTTTATCCTCCGTGGGGCCCCAGGACCCCCCAGGGCCCACTTCCAGAACAAGGCCCATGCACAATTTTGTGCACAATTTCAGGAAGCCCATCAGCTCCCTAGACTCTTTCTTGGCACATACTATTAAAAGTATGCATATGTTTTTTGGTGAGAAATTGTAAGGAGAACACAAGTGTTTGGTGAGGATCAGAAAGTTGAATTGGGTCAGGATATTACCTTCAGGGTAAGGCCAATGAATGCGGGAGGGGCTACACTTCTTCCTATGACCAAGCCATATTCACTGCTGCCCACCTCTTTCCCCATGACCTCCAGACAGAGGAAGACAGGAAGAACCTGCTACGGCTGCAGGACCTGGTGGACAAGCTGCAGCTGAAGGTCAAGGCCTACAAGCGCCAGGCTGAGGAGGCGGTGAGTGATCCTGCTGGAGTCCAGGCCTGGAGGAGGGGACCAGGCAGTCTCATAACCACTGGCTCCTCACCTCATCCTCCCATCCCCCCGAACCCCCACAGGAGGAACAGGCCAACACCAACCTGTCCAAGTTCCGCAAGGTGCAGCATGAGCTGGACGAGGCGGAGGAGCGGGCGGACATCGCTGAGTCCCAGGTCAACAAGCTGCGGGCCAAGAGCCGTGACATCGGTGCCAAGGTGGGTTCCCCCCATGGCAGCAACCCTTCAGCCCCTCAGACATAGCCCCTCATCCCAGGATTCCTCCCCTTCATATACTCCTGTAGCCAAACCCCACAGCTCCAGAGGCAAGGTAACTCAGTCCTCCATGATTTCCAAGGTTCTTCCCGCTCTCACTTTCAATGATTTTGTGATTCCCAGCCCTATGGTGGTCAGCAGAAACCCTAACTGACACACATTTAGTGTGTCCCAACTTCCCCCAACTGCTGTTTCCACTTCTCTTCCACCTGCTTTGGCCTTCAGTCTTGTAACTCCCACCTAAGATGTACGTCCCAGAGGACCTTGTCCTTGTTGAGGCAGCATTCCCCCATCTGACCCCAGGGCCCTTCCCTCCAGAGCCCTCCCGTCCACACTGACCCCTAGGACCCATTTCCCACCACCTCAGGGCCTCCCTTGGGCCACACTGTGGTACTCCCACCTCAGTGCCCATCTCTGCTTTGCTGCCTGTGCCCATCCCTGCCCTACACCTACCTCTCCGGAGCTAGCGTGGACTGTGTTTCCTTCCCGAAGGGCTTGAATGAGGAGTAGCCGTGCCACATCTTCTTGGTCTGCCCCATCTTGAGGGTGCAACGAAGCTCCCAGTCCTGGAGCCTGGAGAGCTGCCCCTTTGGAAGAAGCAGAATAAAGCAATTTTCCTTGAAGTGAGATCCTGCCTCTAGACTCTTCTTAGCCTGCCAGCCATAGGAACACGAGGACATGACCACGGGATGGGGAGGGGGGCTCCAGGGGAGGAGGCCAGACCCAGGAGGCCTCCCTGGGGAGCCTGGGAGGCTCCGAGCATCCTTGGTGCAGCACTGCCATGGTCCCCTGTCACTTCCTCAGAAGATGACACCTCTCCTGTCAGCCCTCTCCCTGGCCCAGAGACCCTGGGGTTACAGGAAATTTAGAGAAGCCCTTAAAGCTCTTCTAGAGCACGTGAGCCCATCTGTGTTGACCTATGCCCCTGATCTGATCAACACCACCCCCCACTGCTGACAATACCTGGGCTGGGTCATGGGAAGGAGGTTTAGTGTGTGAGGGTGCCCTCCAAGGCGTGACCCACTTAGAGTAATGATCCCCCAGTTCCCATCCGAGGTGAGTGTCTGAGAGGGCACAGGACTGGCATCCGTAGCTCCTCCCCCTTTCAGACACAGCCTCCGCTGTCTCCAACTACCTTCCCATCATGACCAGGAGAACTGCATTCCAGCCCACCTCCCATCTCCTCCTGGGACCTAGCCTGTGGTCCAAGACACTCTATTTTTCTCCCTCATTACTTCCTACCATAGCTTTTGGCCTTGCTGGAAGATGGAGGTTCTTTGGCCCATTTAGAGCAGGTCATCTGAGGGGGAGGCAGGCAAATGAGGGGCTGAGGAAAGTCAGGGTGAGCAGGACCCTGGGGAAGGAAGGGGCTGGGGAGGATCACCAGAGGGCTGGAAAGTGGAGGAAGGAGTAACCTCTCAACTAAACAAGCCCAGTCCTCCACCTCCCCCAGATTCACTGCCACACCTGAGCTGCTTAGGGAAGGTCTGGACCACAGAGCGCTGAGGAGGCCCTGGCCTGAATCCTCCCCAATGTGCTACACATGGCCACTCCCAGCCTCTCTGGGCTCTGAGCTCCCAGTGCAGCAGTTAGAGTAAGTGCCCATTCCAGGGAGGAGAGGAAGAGGAAAGAAGGGGAACAGGGAAGGAAAAAGGAAAGACCTAGGCAGGTGGGCAATGGAGAAAGAGGGAGAAGTTCCAAGAACATGGAGGATGGTGACCAAAGAAGCCAACAGAGAGAAAATACAGAGGAAGTGGGGTGGGTGCCCTTGGAAGACCCACAGGCTGTCCCATCTTTCTCTCCACATCCTTCTCCACTCTCCCTGCCTAGCACCAGTCTTCCTAGGAAAGACTTGGAGAACAATGAGGAAATGAGTGGAGGAAAGAGAGGGACACGTGTGAAAAGGGAGATGCGGGGGATACTCAGAGAATCTAAGCTTCCAGAGCAGAAAACAGGGGCAGAGCGAACAGCCAGCGACCACGCAGCAGACAGGCCCCCGCAGGAGGGTGCTGAGAGGGGACGGGAGAGGAGACCGAGAGGGCGAGCCTTGGATAGAGAAGCTGGAAGAGCCAAGGGTCTGGTACCGGGCACAGGAAAGAATCCTGGGTCACCCTCAGATGCCGGCAAAATTGGGAAAGCGGAGAATGGTTAGGTTCAAGAGGAGCGGATGAAGACCCAGGAGCAGGATGTGCAAGGCGTGAGCAGAGGCTGGGCTCAGAGAAAGGAAGAGATGTGTGGAAATACAGGCATGTCAGACCGTGTGATGGGCAGAAATATGGTGCCAGGGAGAATGGGAGCCCAGGTCCAGCTTTGAGACAGGGAACCAGGCAGAGGGGAGGGGAGACAGACACAGAGAAGAACAGACTTACAGGGAGCCAGGCAAAAGCAGGGCAAGGCTGGCCTCTTTCCTCGGCCCCTTACCTGCGGCAGGAGTGCCCAACCGGCATGCTCACACTCCAGGACTCCTGGCAGAATGAGGAGCTGCTTCAGGAGGACAGAGGGTAGAGATGGATGTGAGAGGGGGGCTAGGATAGGGAGAGGATGGCAAACCAGACCAGACGGGTGGGGCAGAACCCTGGAACTGTGTTAAACCCTCCCCTCTTCCCCCTTCCATTGGAGACAGTGGGAACCGCCTGCCTACCCCTCACCACCCCCCGACTCCATCTATACCCAGTCTGGCTCGCTCAGGACATAAGGTTTCATGAGGACAAAGCCTAGTCTTTGTCACCTGGTTCTGACCCAGCCTGACCTGATGTTCCCAGCCCCTTATCACGTTCCCAGGGCAATGGGAACTAGGCAGTGACGCACTGGGCCGCAGACTAAACCCCCAGCTTGTGTACTAGGTCCTCAAGTGACCTGAAGATGGGGACAAGTAGCTTTCATCCCAGGGGGAAGTGAGTTGGCATGTGCACCTGCAGGAGATGGGAATGTGGGGTTGACTACGGTCCCCCCAAGGACATGAATATAGGGTACAAGTCCCCTGGAGACAGATGTGTATTCCTGAGTCCAGCAATGGGGCAGTGGAGGGCCCTAGGGAGTTGGAGACCATGCGGGAGAGACCACATAATTGGTGGAAAGCAGAGAAGTCGACCCCCATCCGTCCTACCCACCTCCACACTCTGGAGCTATATTGAGAAGTGACAGGAGATGGTTTGGAGGGGGAGCTTGGGAGCATGTTCCTGGGTGTGAGGGTGTAGGGAAAGCCAGGGCAGCGGAGTCTGGCTTTGTTTCCTGAACACAATGTCCACTTAGTCATAACAGGCACGGCTACTGCCTCTGAGAGGTGGCATCACTGGAGGCGGGGAGGGGGGCCACAAGGGCCTGAGGCGCTTGGGGACACTCTCCAAGAAGGACATGTGAGTATGAGCCCCACGAGGGTTGAGCGGCAACACCAGGGTTCTACCTGGGGAGACGGGAGCGGACTGCAGAGCCCCCACCCTGTGGAATGCCGAGCTCGGGCCGGCTGGTGTAAATCCCGGGGATTGCCAGGGCCCCAGCCAGCCTCAGCAGCACCTGCACCCTCTGGCAGCCCAGGGAGGCGGAAGGGAGCACCCCCACCCTCAGCCCTCCTGCCTCAGGCCCTGGGGATTAGTGCCTCTCCCACCCCCATCCCATGCCACAATGGGAGCAGAAGAGGGCAGCGAAGGGTAAAAGCTTCCGCGCGCAAATGTGTGTTTGGGTGTGCAAAACAACGCAGCAGAAAATCTGCAAACTGAAGTACGTAAGAGTGGAAAAGCCTCACGTGTGTGTTAAGACTGGGCATGGACCCGTGGTGGTCAAGCCTGGACGGTAGATCGCTGGGCTGTGGGTCTCTGTGCACACCTGCCATGGTGGCATGGGGGAACTCCATCTTCTGCTTGGCAGGTCAGACAGCAGCCACTGTATCAGGAGCGTCGGGGAGGGGCTGGGGGCTCCGGATGTGTCCCTAATGTAATGCAACCTCACGTTCCCAGGAGGACACCTGCCTGCAGACAGGGGAACACACAGAAAGAGAGGGCAGCACAAAATTCTTTTCCTGACAAAGGGAAACTGAGTCAAGGACCAGGGCAGTGGAGCCCCTCCCTGGGCATCCTGGCTCCAGCTGCCAGGCCCCAGCACCATGGGGCTCCAGGTCCAGAGAGGGTGGGGAGTTGCTCCCAGCCTGGGGCCGTGTGAGGACAGGCCTGGGAGGAAAGGAGGAGGGGAGCCTGTGGCTGGGAGGCAGGGGACAAGCCTCTGGTCTGCAGGAGAAGGTGGCCCTCACCCCGTGTGCTCAACTCACCCTTCAGATTAAAAATAACCAAGGTAAGGGCTTGACGGTGGGGGGGGCAGGGGGGAGGTGGTGTGAGAAGTCCTGTCTTGCTACTATCTGCCCATCAGTCTTTTGGAGGGGAGGAATGTGCCCAAGGACTAAAAAAAGGCCCTGGAGCCAGAGGGGCTGGGGCGACAGACCTTTCATGGGCAAATCTGGAGGCCCCGGGTGTCCTCTTGTCACCTCCAGAGCCAAGGGATCAAGGGAGGAGGGGCTGGGAGGAGAGAGAGGTGGAAGGGAGGGTCCCTCCGGAAGGACTCCAAATTTAGGCAGGGGGTGGGGGCAGCAAAATATAAAGGAGTGTGCTCCAAGGACAGACTGACACTCCTCTGAACCAGGTAAGGTGGGGCTCAGGGTGGGAGCCCCCATCTCGAAGGGAATGGGGTGAGATCAGTCGGAGGCCCAAGGATTCTGCTTGAACTGTCTTGCTCCAGCCCTGGGAAGTTGCCCCCAACAGAGGGGAGGTTCCCAGGGGAAAACCAGAAACCTCTTTTCTTCTCCTACCGGCATGTCCTCCCCAGCTTTCGTCTCTTCCATGTGCTTTCTTCCCCTTTGTCCCTCCTTGGATGGCTTCCCTCTTGCAATCCAGTTGTTTTTTTTTTTTTTTAAGGGAGGATAGTTACAATATTGTGATGGTTCTTGCCATACATCAACATGAATCGGCCACGGGTGGTTCAGTTTAATTTTTCCTCTTGGCTTTCATCAGCACTCGTCACTATCATACTTCCTGGTCTGTCTCTCTTCCTGCCCCTCTTGGCTGTGTNTTTTTAAGGGAGGATAGTTACAATATTGTGATGGTTCTTGCCATACATCAACATGAATCGGCCACGGGTGGTTCAGTTTAATTTTTCCTCTTGGCTTTCATCAGCACTCGTCACTATCATACTTCCTGGTCTGTCTCTCTTCCTGCCCCTCTTGGCTGTGTGTTCTAATCTCCTTGCATCTCTCTGTTTCAAACGCAGATTCCACACCCCACTCCTTGCACTTTGGCTAACTGTATCCTTTCTTCCCTCTCCGCCTCTCGCCTGCCCCTGACTGCCCCTTTCAGTCTGTCCCACTCGGGTGACTCTCTGGCTTGAGACTCACAGCTTACTTCTCCCCATGGGCTGCTTCCCTTGTTCTTCATTCTCCTGTCTCTTCTTCTCTCTGCTCAGCTGTACCTCTGTGGCTCACGGTCCAGGGTCTTCAGGATTCTCTGTGAAGAGGTCACCAGGTGAGAATCACCTCAATTTTCTCCTGGAAGCCAGGTTGCTGGACCAGGGACCCCTGTCTCTCCTCTGAGTGGCTCAGCACCTTGTGTTAGCAATTTCAGTCCATTCCACCCCACGCAAACCCCTCACAGATTTCCCTTCAGCCTCATATCAGAGGGCAAGAGGGGGCTGGATGCAGGCCAGATGCTTCTCAGCTGGGGAGGTGAGAGTGACAGGACCCAGGTGGTGAGGTGTGGCGGGGAATGGGGGCTGCAGAGGGCAAGGCCACCCGCTGAGGCCTGGGCCCTCCTATCGCTGCCGCAGAGGAGGGACAAGATGACCGATGCCCAGATGGCCGATTTTGGGGCGGCGGCCCAGTACCTCCGCAAGTCAGAGAGGGAGCGACTGGAGGCCCAGACACGGCCTTTCGACATCCGCACCGAGTGCTTCGTGCCGGATGACAAGGAGGAGTTTGTCAAGGCCAAGATCCTGTCCCGGGAGGGAGGCAAGGTCACTGCCGAGACAGAGACTGGCAAGGTGCGTGGGACGCAGCACAGGTGGTGGGTGAGGGGCAGAGCCACGTGCAGTGGGAGCTGGGGGGCCCTGGAGAAGAGCCAAAGCCAGCCGGGGTCCAGGACGAACTCCCCTCAAGGGGCCCAGCATCTGGGTGAGAACTGACCATTCTTGTTGGATCTGAGCAAGTGTAACCAGGCCACCCCAGGGATGCCCACCCCTTGCCAGGGAGGATGCTGCAGGCAGGGAACCTCAGCTGGTTTCCTCGTCAGAGGGGTTATGTAGCTGAAGAGGCAGACACTGCATCAAATGAAGCTCCCTTCTCAAGCCTGCATCCCTCCACTCTGTGCCTTAGTTTTCTCCACGGACCAACTCTCCCCAATGCTCCCCAACCATACCAGGAGCAAATTTTACAGATGAACACAAAGCAGGAACTCTTGAGCAGAATGTTCAGTCCAGGGCTGACGACTAGCACTCAGAAGTCACAGTCCCTGGTCCCTCATGCCAGCCGTGAGAACTGCCACCGGTCAATAGCAGCGGCTCTGAACCGTGTGCCCTGTAGACTGACTGTCTATGAGGCCGACTATCTACACTGGCTGACTGTTGTGTCCCCTTGACATGTGCAGTAACAGGCCACAATCACTGTGGGCTTTAGCTATGACCCTAACTCTGCCACTAGCAGCCACCATATCCTGGCAAATCATTGGTCATTTGCTCCACTGTAAAAAAAAATGCTGGATCTCACGATGCAAGGGCATGACAAACTGGCCAGTGGTGGCCAGACCATTTGACAGTGACCAATGAAGAGTGTAGAGTAGATGGATGAGATGTTTTCCAGCAGCAGCAAGGTTTGCCCTTAGCAACTGATGCCCTCAAGCATGCCCCCAAGAGTCAGGGTAAGATAAGAGAGCTTCTGCCCCTAGACCCTCAGGCAGGGACTGAAAGGTGATGCTCATGGGCAGAGTCTGGGGAACTGGCAAGACACAGGGGCTCTAGGGCAATCCATAAGAAGGGACAGACAGCGGGCAGGTGTATTATCTGGCGTCATGGGAAGCTATGGGGTAGGGCCCAGGCACTCTGAGAAAAGAGCCAGGGGAACAAGGCCAGGTCACAGCCTGTGTTCTGGGAGGAGGTAAGTGGGCAAAGCGAGAGAGGGTCTTGGTAGAAATGTCTGTCCTGCTGCCCCTCGCCCCCACAGACGGTGACCGTGAAGGAGGACGATGTGTTGCAGCAGAACCCGCCCAAGTTCGACAAGATCGAGGACATGGCCATGCTGACCTTCCTGCACGAGNAGGTCACAGCCTGTGTTCTGGGAGGAGGTAAGTGGGCAAAGCGAGAGAGGGTCTTGGTAGAAATGTCTGTCCTGCTGCCCCTCGCCCCCACAGACGGTGACCGTGAAGGAGGACGATGTGTTGCAGCAGAACCCGCCCAAGTTCGACAAGATCGAGGACATGGCCATGCTGACCTTCCTGCACGAGCCTGCGGTGCTTTTCAACCTCAAGGAGCGCTACGCAGCCTGGATGATCTACGTGAGTGAGCCCTGCACACACCAGGCAGTCTTCGGCCAGGGCGACTTTCTCAAGGGGCGGGGACTGGAACTCTCCCTCTGCTCCCTCCCCATCCCTGGTTAGCTGCAGGAAGACAGGAGCCAGCTGGCATAACCGGGACGCCTCTGCCTAGCACCACTGCCCATCCCAGGCTCTCCCCTCCAACTTCTCGTGACTGCCCTGTCTCTTGCTTCAGACCTACTCAGGCCTCTTCTGCGTCACAGTCAACCCCTACAAGTGGCTGCCCGTGTACAATGCCGAGGTGGTGGCTGCCTACCGGGGCAAGAAGAGGAGCGAGGCGCCTCCCCACATCTTCTCCATCTCCGACAACGCCTACCAGTACATGCTGACAGGTGGGCTGGCGGCCCTTTCATGTGGCCCCTCAGCCCGACACCATAGACTGAGGCCCTGAACCCTGACCCCTCTGCCTCTCCTCTTTTCTCTTCCAGATCGGGAAAACCAGTCCATCCTCATCACGTGAGTGAGCAGCACCCATCCACAGAGGGGCCTGGTGTGGGGGAGGCCGAGGCTGATTCCTGGGGTGCTAGGGATGGTTGAAGGCTGTGGTTGCCAGGAGCTGGGTACTCTGAGGAGAGCCAGAGTGACCTACGGCGATGGGCAGATTCTGCAAGGAGCTGGGCCCTGGGGGAGGAGATTCTATGGCTAGGACTCCGAGGGAAGAGGGTGCAGTGCTGAGCTTCAAATGGAAAACAGTGGGAATCTGGGTTCTGATGGGCCGCTGTTGCCTCCAGTGGAGAATCCGGGGCAGGGAAGACTGTGAACACGAAGCGTGTCATCCAGTACTTTGCCAGCATCGCAGCCATAGGTGACCGCGGCAAGAAGGACAATGTCAATGCAAACAAGGTACGAGGTGGGCCGCAGGCTCAGCAGAAGGGGTTAGGGGGCAGGCTGACCAGGTGACCCCTAGCCCTGACCTGGGGAACAGTGCAGACAGCATCCCTGAGCCCAGTGCCCGAGACCTTCCCGACAGGAGAAACATGCTCTGAGGTCTGAATATGGCCCTCTCGAGCTGCAGACCACCAGCAGTCCATCCAACTCCACCCCCACCCTCCCCACCACCGCCTGGAGGTGAAGCCCCGCACTCTGCCCTCTCTGCAGGGCACCCTGGAGGACCAGATCATCCAGGCCAACCCCGCCCTGGAGGCCTTCGGCAACGCCAAGACCGTCAGGAATGACAATTCCTCCCGCTTTGTGAGTGCACCTGACCACTGCCCACAGGCTTCATGCAGTGTTGATGAAAAAAGGGGTGGAGGTGCAGTTTCGCCAACAGTCTCCACACCTGGCTGACCGTCCTGCATTTGGTTTTGTGATATCAAGTAACGCACACGCCCACTCCAAACCCTTCTCAACTCAACCTGGCCCCCGAGTTCTGAGAACTCAAGGAAAGAGACCCAGAGCCACCGGAGCTGTTCGTTGCAGTACCAAGTCATCAGGCTGACTTGGGTCACATTCTGTGTTTTTTTAACGACTGTTCCCAAAGCTCTTCCACGCTGTAAGTGGAAGAGCTAGAAGGAGGACAGCAGGGCTTTTGAGCCAGTTCCCCAGCCTTCCATCTGCCCAGCAAGTCCCCACCCCTCCCTGAGCCCCAGGTCCTTCATCTGTGAGACCGAGGTAGTAGTCTCTACCTTGCTGGTTATTGGGAGGATGACGTGAGATCATATCAGAGGCACAAACAGGATGCATTCTATTTTGTTTATGATACTAAACTTGGGCTCCAAGGAAATCATTTACATTTCCAAAACCATCCAGGGCATTCTGGATTGCACTGAGGTCCAGGATCTCCTTCTGTCTCTCCTAGCCCCCTCCCTCACTCTTTGTCCCATCTACCCCCAGGGAAAATTCATCAGGATCCACTTTGGAGCCACTGGAAAGCTGGCTTCTGCAGACATAGAGACCTGTGAGTGTGTGGGGAGCCTGGCCCCTCCTCCAGAGTCCTCACCTCTGCCTTCACTCCTCGCTGGGCACCGTCTCTGGTCGACACTTCCCTTCTGTCTGCTGTCTCCGGCTCCATTCACCTCCCGGCTTTATCATTCTTTCCCTTTAAACCCAGTCTTCCCCGTCTCTCTCCACTTNGGGGCCAGGGGCCCGCTGCTTCAAAGCATGTGACTCCAACGGCAGGGGGGGGACTTCCCTGGCGGTCCAGTGACTAAGACTTCATGCTCCCAGTGGCCAGGGGTGGGAGTTCGATCCCTGGTCAGGAAACTAGATACCACATTCTGCAACTAAGAGTTCACGTGCTGCAGCTAAGACCGGCACAACCAAGTTTTTAAAAATATATACTTTTTTAAAATTAAAGAAATAAAGGCAGGAGGGAGCCATAAGAGGGGGGCGTCAAGAGAGTCCACAGCAGCCCATCTGTGCTGTTTCTGAGGGAGTGTGAGTTTTCTCTCTGGGTTACGGATGTTGGTATACGTGTTCTGTGCCTCTTCAAGACTCAGAGCAACTGAAGATCAGTGCCAGAGGCACCCGCATCACTGCAGCAGGCCTGGCATAGAACCATCCTCTGCAGGAGGCCACAGTGAATGCGACAGCATCACTGAATGGACGGTAGAACAAATGAGCCTCCCCTACAGAGAAGGAAGAGAAGGGGTGTGGATTGAAATGAGGAGGGTAAAAGCAGAAAGTGGAAAATGTAAGCATGGAGAGGGAGGAGAAAGCACTAATGTTATTTCAAGACCTACTGTGTGCCAAAAAATGGAGAGGCAGACGGAAGCTTTGATCTTTTCTAGTCTTCTCTATTCCATTTAAAGGGAATGACTCTCCTCCTCATGGGAAAACTGAGAAAGACTTGGAGATAAACTGTCCAAAGTCACACAGCCAGTGAGCAGCAGAGCCCTGCCCCTGCTCAAAGGGTCTCCGATTTCAATGGTTCATCATTCCTTCTCTTGTTATTAGGGGACAGCAGTAAAGGCAAAGGAGGCAAGAAAAAGGGTTCATCATTTCAGACAGTGTCAGCCCTCCATCGGGTAAGAAGGGCCCAGAGATAGCAACAGACTTGTGGTGGGCAAACCCAGCCCAGAGCACTTTGCCTGCACCACCCTTAACCTGATGCTCCGAGTCTGGGGAGGAAGGGAGCTAGAGTTATGTGGTTGCTTTTGGCATGTAAATTCTACACAAGCCTGAATTCACATCATAAGTTATGTATCACCTCCCAATCCCTTAGAGGGTTCTAGTGACAGGTTGTTTGGGGCCCAGGGTCAGGGACTAGAGGGATGGTCACTGTGGCTCCTGACCTCCACCTCTCATCTGCTTCCAGGAGAACCTGAACAAGCTAATGACCAACCTGAGGACCACTCATCCTCACTTTGTGCGCTGCATCATCCCCAATGAACGGAAGGCTCCCGGTGAGCAACGCACAAGGGTCTAGTCTGGAGAGGGCATTTGGCATCCACTTGTCCTGAGGCTGACCCCCTGCCTCTCCCTTCCTGCTGCAGGGGTGATGGACAACCCCCTGGTCATGCACCAGCTGCGCTGCAACGGCGTGCTGGAGGGCATCCGCATCTGCAGGAAGGGCTTCCCCAACCGCATCCTCTACGGGGACTTCCGGCAGAGGTGGGTACTGGGGTGCCGCAGGGCTCAGGGAACAGGGAAACCCTGGGCAGCCTTGCAGGGAGAGGAGTCTGCAGCTGGCCTCAGATTCTGTGAAAGTGTGAGTCATTCAGTTGTGTCTGATTCTTTGCAACCCCATGGACTGTAGCCTGCCAGTCTCCTCTGTCTGTGGAATTCTTCAGGCAAGAATACTGGAATGAGTAGACATTCCCTTCTCTAGGGGATCTTCCTGACCCAGGGAATGAACCCAAGTCTCCAGCATTCCAGGCAGATGTCTGAGCCACGAGGGAAGCCCCTTGATTTTGTGGGCAGAGCAAATCAGTGCAGAACATGAGTAACTCCAGGCACCTCCTTCCAGGTATCGCATCCTGAACCCAGCGGCCATCCCTGAGGGTCAGTTCATTGACAGCAGGAAAGGGACAGAGAAGCTGCTGGGCTCCCTGGACATTGACCACAACCAGTACAAATTCGGCCACACTAAGGTGAGTCTGGAGACCTTTAGGGTGGAGGTGTAGGATACCCAGCCACACTGAGTGAAACAGCTGAGAGTTCGGAAGGCAGACCCTGACTCCTGGCTTCCCGTGTCAACCAAGAGTTGGGACCCAGCTTCTTTTCTGTCTTGTTTTTCACATTTCACTCCCAGGTCTAGGATATGCAGGTGATGGGGCCCTGGGAAGCTCAGCCAGGGTCTCCCACACTCTCCCTCCACTTTGGCTACCCTTCTCTGAGGCTGCAGCCCCCTTGGCTCTACCCCTTGCCCCCAGGTGTTCTTCAAGGCGGGGCTGCTGGGGCTGCTGGAGGAGATGCGGGACGAGAGGCTAAGCCGCATCATCACCCGCATCCAGGCCCAAGCCCGGGGTCAGCTCATGCGCATTGAGTTCAAGAAGATCCTGGAGCGCAGGTGAGGCTGGAGGGAAAGGGAGACACACTCTGAGATTTAAGAGGCAGACAAGCAGAACCCAGAGGTGTGGGCCAAAAGACCTAAGTTCAATCCTGGCTCCATCACTTACTAGCTGGTCTGGACAAGTGACTTGACCAGTCTAGGTCTCATTTTGAGTTCTTTTTAAAAAAAGAAAATTCCCCATAGGGAAATGAAAATTAAAACTCCAACGAGATACCATTTTAAAACACTAGACTGTAGCCTGCCAGGCTCCTCTGTCCAGGGGATTTTCCAGGCAAGAATACTGGAGTGGGTTGCCATTTTCTTCTCCAGGGGATCTTCTGGATCCAGGGATCAAACTCAGGTCTCTCACATTGCAGACAGACTTTTTACTGTCTGAGCCACCAGGGAAATGTGTGCAATCTCTTTGGAAAACAATTTATCATTTTCTTTGAAAGTTGAACAGTTACATAGCTTTCCACTCCTGAATGCATTCCCACAAATACCTGCACGTGTTCACAACATGAGACAAAAACGAATCTTTATAGCAGCATTGGTCAAAATAGCCAAGATCTGGAAACAATTTGAATTTTCACCTGTAGGAGAATGAGTAAATAGTAGCATACTCATTTGGGAAATATTATCAAGTAATGAAAAGGAGGGGACAACAACTACATGGTACAATACATTTGAGCCTTAAAAGCATATTGCTGAGTTAACAGAAGCAAGTCACAGAAGGATACATATAGTGTGGTGCAATTTTTATAAAACTCAGGAATAATTTTAAAATAGCATCTTCCTGCAATGCAGGAGGTGCACAGGAGACTTCCTAACCCAGGGAAGTTCCCTGGGTTGGGAAGATACCTCATAGGAGGAAATGGAAACCCACTTCAGTATTCTTACCTGGAAAGTTCCATGGACAGAGGAGCCTGGCAAGCTACAATCCATGGGGTCACAAAGAGTCAGAAGTGACTGAGCATACACACACATTGTTTAAAAACACATACACATATGGTTTAAATATTTTTGAAAGAGTTAGGAAATGAAAAACACGAGATTCAAGGTAGTGACTACTGCTGGTGAAAGGACCGGAAAGGGGATGGAGTGAAGTCTACAAGTAGAAGGCAATGCTCTACTTCTTGTCTGGGTGATGAGTTCATAGATAAATCATTTTGCTTCATTCTTCATAACGTACACATACATTATAGACATTCTTAAATGGAAAATACCATGTTCTTCACATATTTGAGGTTCTTAGATTAGAAACACTGAACACAGTAGAGCTGCTATAATTGGTCGCTTCCATAAGCATCTGCCTGCAATGTGGGAGACCCGGGTTCGATCCCTGGGTCGGGAAGATCCCCTGGAGAAGGAAATGGCAACCCACTCCAGGATTCTTGCCTGGAGAATCCCATGGATGGAGGAGCCTGGTGGGCTACAGTCCACGGGGTCGCAAAGAGTCAGACATGACTGAGCGACTTGAGCTCGAGCTTCATAGCTACTACTACCCCAGTAAGGAAGATATAAACTGCCCTCTTGTTGAATCTATCAATTAATAAACATTTATGGAGCAACTCCATGTTCAGTGTGGTAATGTTGGGGTGGGGTTGCCTATCAAGGCTGTGAGAGCAGGTTCCTGCCCTCAGGTGCCCAAAAACTTGTTCAGATGTGCTGGGACCCCAGTGCAGCTGGCCCCATGACTGGAAAGTTCTCCTTCCTAGTTCGGCTCTCTGCCTCCACGTTCCTTTGCCAGGGATGCCCTGCTGGTAATCCAGTGGAACATTCGGGCCTTCATGGGGGTCAAGAACTGGCCCTGGATGAAGCTCTATTTCAAGATCAAACCACTGCTGAAGAGCGCAGAGACTGAGAAGGAGATGGCCACCATGAAGGAGGAGTTTGGGCGCATCAAAGAGACACTGGAGAAGTCAGAGGCTCGGCGCAAGGAGCTGGAGGAGAAGATGGTGTCCCTGCTGCAGGAGAAGAACGACCTGCAGCTCCAAGTGCAGGCGGTGAGACCATCTCTCTTGCCCCCTCCCCTGGATCCTAACTCATCTCATCATCAGGGACTCTGAGTCTCCAAGCTTCAGCTCTCTTTAAGACCCTGGATCTCGCCTCTCTTTCCTCACCAGCTCTCCTCTTTGTCCTCTTTTCTCAGGAACAAGACAACCTGAATGATGCAGAAGAGCGCTGTGACCAGCTGATCAAGAACAAGATCCAGCTGGAGGCAAAGGTGAAGGAGATGACCGAGAGGCTGGAGGACGAGGAGGAGATGAACGCTGAGCTCACTGCCAAGAAGCGCAAGCTGGAAGATGAGTGCTCTGAGCTCAAGAGGGACATCGATGACCTGGAGCTGACACTGGCCAAGGTGGAGAAGGAGAAGCACGCAACAGAGAACAAGGTGAAGGCAGCTCCCTTTGAATCCAGACCAGTTCTCAGGATTCCCAGACCTGAGTGTGGTCCTGGCCCTTGGCCTTGGAGATTGCCACAGATGTCTCCAGGTTGGTGATGTCTGACCCCAGGGGGGATGGGGTTCTCGGCCAACAGGTGAAGAACCTGACAGAGGAGATGGCTGGGCTGGATGAGATCATCGCCAAGCTGACCAAGGAGAAGAAAGCTCTGCAAGAGGCCCACCAGCAGGCCCTGGATGACCTTCAGGCTGAGGAGGACAAGGTCAACACCCTAACCAAGTCTAAAGTCAAGTTGGAGCAACAGGTGGATGATGTGAGTAGGAACAACCATGCTTCCTTTGTCTCTCTCAGGTCAGAATTTTGCAGGCAATGCCAATGGCAAGGGGTTTGCAATCCTTAAAACTAATTTCTATCCCACCCGGGGCCCTTTTCTTCCTCCCCATGCTAAGTCGCTTCAGTTGTGTCTGACTCTTTGCGACCCTNTGAGTAGGAACAACCATGCTTCCTTTGTCTCTCTCAGGTCAGAATTTTGCAGGCAATGCCAATGGCAAGGGGTTTGCAATCCTTAAAACTAATTTCTATCCCACCCGGGGCCCTTTTCTTCCTCCCCATGCTAAGTCGCTTCAGTTGTGTCTGACTCTTTGCGACCCTATGGACAGTAGCCCACTAGGCTCCTCTGTCCATGGGATTCTCCAGGCAAGAATACTAGAATGGGTTGCCGTGCCCTCCTCCAGGGAATCTTCCTGACTCAAGGATTGAACCTGTAGCTCCTGCATTTCAGGCAAACTCTTTATACCACTGAGCCACCTGTGAAAGCCCCTTTCTTTCTACAGTTCTTCACTAGGCTGGGTCTCTGAATCCTTCATGTCTGCCAGGATGACTCTGCTGGCTTGACTTTCAGTCCCACTGGACTTTGGGTTTAGAAGGGAGCAGAGGGGGATGTATTGTGGACCTCAGGTTTTCTACACCCTGTTCATTTTTACTTTCTCCATCAGCTGGAGGGATCCCTGGAACAGGAGAAGAAGGTACGCATGGACCTGGAGCGAGCTAAGCGGAAGCTGGAGGGTGACCTGAAGCTGACCCAGGAGAGCATCATGGACCTAGACAATGACAAACTGCAGCTGGAAGAAAAGCTCAAGAAGTAGGAGCGTACGGAGGCCGGGAGGGGGTCCTGGGGGTGTCTGGCCTGAGGGCTAAAGCTCAGGGTGCTGCACGGCCTCTGGCCAAGGCTGCCCAGGGCACAGTGGTCAATCACAGGGCAAGCAGGTCAATCACAGCCCTTCCCCTGCCTTCACTCTTGGGGGCCAGAGGAAGAGGAGTGGTCCTTGCATGCAGAGGCAGGAGGAGAGGAAGAGGGCAGAGAAAAGAAAACCACCTGTCACCTCCTTCTTTCCAGGAAGGAGTTTGACATTAATCAGCTGAACAGTAAGATTGAGGATGAGCAGGCACTGGCCCTTCAGTTGCAGAAGAAACTGAAGGAAAACCAGGTGAGGTTCTTCTGGGTGTGGCCACCGGGGAGCTCAATGGCGGCGAGACAGCTGGGACTGCAGGAGCTGCTTAGGGTTCTAGACAGTATCTAGAACCCTAAGCCACCCAGAGGCCCCGCGAGCCCTGACTTCCAGGCACCTGGGAACATCAGCCTTCCCCCATTAGACCAATAATGTCTTATTTCATCTGGGCTATTTGGGGAGGTGGGTGGGGATCATACTTACTAAAACAGCTTCTTGTGCTGAGCTATACTCTGCCTAATGGGTTTTCTTGTGCTTAGTAGCTCAGTCATGTCCATCTCTTTGTGACCCCATGGACTGCAGCCCGCCAGGCTCCTCAGTCCATGAGGATTCTCCAGGCAAGAATACTAGAATGGGTTGCCATGCCCTTTTCCAGGGGATCTTCCCAATCCAGGGATTGACCCCAGGTCTCCCACATTGCAGGCAGATTCTTTACCATCTGAGCCACCAGGGAAGCCCAATGGGCTTTCTGCCCTAGGACCATTGGTAGGGCTTGGTTCTCCTCTAACTCTTCCTTTGGTGCTTCTTTCCCCTCATAGGGGTGAGAAAAGCCTTCATGGAGCCCCTTCTCATGGGGAGCTCTGTTATTCTTCCCAGGTACTTGCCTTGCCACTAGCTGGGGCTGAATCCCCACAGAGCACTTGAGTCAACTCCTGAGACCTTGAGCAAGTTACTTCCCCTCCTGCACCTCAGATTCTCCTCTCATCTGTAAAATGGGACTAATGACCCCTGCCTTGCAGAGGACCAGAAGAGATACTGTATAAGAACCCACTTTGCCAACCAAGAGGCTATATATACATGTGATTTTAGTATAGCTCAGGTTACAGAAGTCAGCCAGCCCCTTGCAAGAAGATGTTCTTCTGTCTGCCCATGGCTTTCTTATCCCTCTGCAGGAGGAGACTGAATTAACAGCCAGAGTCTCCCTTGCCTTTCACACACCCTGAATTTTCAGAAGAGCCCTGGAGGCAAGGGAGGCAGGTACTCTCCTCCTCTTTCCAAAGTTACACGACCACATTTGGACACAGTGACTCCTAGGCCAAGGGGACTCAGCTATTGACCCCCTCATTTCCTGAAGAGATTGAAGCTGGTGGAGAGGGCCAATATCCCCTCTGCATTCAGGCTGAGGGTCCAGGCCGCAAGTGACATGTGAACACAGTTCCACTCCTCTGGGGGCTGCTCAGGGGCTGGCCTGCCTTCAGTGATGCTCTTACCTCCCATCTTCCTGGGAGCCCTTTCTGGGTTTTAGCCAGAATATTAGAACATCCCCAGGTTCTTCTACTCTGGGTCTGGGCAGCCTCTTGGACTCAGAACAACAGTGCCGTTATCCTCACCAGATCCTGGCAATGCACTGTCGCTCCTTCTTCTTCCTGTCCAAGCTCTTACCCCATCCTGGGAGCAGAGGTATGGTGGTCCTCTCTCTCCTGCTCCCAGGAGTCCCCCCTCCCACACATACACATTCCATCAACACCAATCATAACCACAGATGAAAGGACCCCACCAAACCTCCCTTTTGCTCCTGGTTTGGTTGGCTGCCGTCTATGGGGTCGCACAGAGTCGGACATGACTGAAGCGACTTAGCAGCAGCAGCAGCAGTCAGACAACAGATCAAAAGGTATATGGGCCAAGGCTAAGGCCAAAAAAAATGAGGTGGGAACATGATACAGAAGAGGGCATCCTGCTAGCACTCTCCTGGCCTGGAAGGGAACAATCAAGCTGGAACCCAGCCATGGGCATAAATACAGTAAGCTCCAGAGAGCAAGGAATAGGTTGATTAGACTTGGTAGTTAATTCAGAAGATTATAAAAGTTTTTGATTGAGGCATATTATAAATATTTGTAAAACACAATCACCAGCTTTCCTGTCTTATGATTAGCAGAGTCTAGTGAATCTGTGGAATTTCTGAAAGTCAGGATCTCACGGGATCTCAAGATCCCTCTCTGAACACAGATTCTCAGGATTCAGGGCAAGAGATGCTCAGACAGGGTCTGAGATGCCTCTCTAGGAAATGCCTTAAAGGTATGGCTTCACCCAAATTCTTATTGATAGTCTGTGTGTTATCAGAAGTTTAGCAGCCTCCCTGGCCTTGCCCACTAAATGCCAGTAGCAACACCTCTTCTCCAAGTCAAGACAATCAAAAATGTTTCCAGACCTTGTCAACTGTCCTCTGGGGCACAGAACGTCCCCTGGTGGGAACCACTGCTCCGCAGGACCTGGGCATCTTGGCCAAGAGCCTTCTAGAGCCCTGGGAGGGGGCTCTGATGGGGGGGCCCAGATTCTGGGTCTGAGCCCCCTGTGTCCTGCCCAGGCACGCATAGAGGAGCTGGAGGAGGAGCTGGAAGCCGAGCGTACCGCCCGGGCCAAGGTGGAGAAGCTGCGCTCAGACCTGTCCCGGGAGCTGGAGGAGATCAGCGAGCGGCTGGAGGAGGCCGGCGGGGCCACGTCCGTGCAGATCGAGATGAACAAGAAGCGCGAGGCTGAGTTCCAGAAGATGAGGCGGGACCTGGAGGAGGCCACGCTGCAGCACGAGGCCACGGCGGCCGCCCTGCGCAAGAAGCACGCCGACAGCGTGGCCGAGCTGGGCGAGCAGATCGACAACCTGCAGCGTGTGAAGCAGAAGCTAGAGAAGGAGAAGAGCGAGTTCAAGCTGGAGCTGGACGACGTCACGTCCAACATGGAGCAGATCATCAAGGCCAAGGTGGGCCCGGCGCTCCTCTCCTCACCCTCTCCTCCCTCACCGCATCGCAGGGTGCCTTCCCTCCACTTCCTCTCTCTGCCATTGCTCTTGTTCTCACTCCCTTCATCACCCTCTGTCTCTCTCCCTCTCACCCTTGCACCCACCTTGCCCTCCCTCTGCGTCTCCTTCTCACTACCTCTCCCTTCTTGAATTCATGCACCCTCTTCAGATTGTGCCCTCCAGCCCACCCGCCGCCTCCCCTATCCTCCCACCTCTGTGTTCTCCCCAACCTTGGCCCACCTTTCCTTCCTCCAATCCACCCAATCCCTCCCACATTCACCTCTCCTGTGTCCCATACTATCCGAAGGCCAACCTGGAGAAGATGTCCCGGACACTGGAGGACCAGGCCAATGAGTACCGGGCGAAGCTAGAAGAGGCCCAGCGTTCCCTCAACGACTTCTCCACCCAGCGAGCCAAGCTGCAGACCGAGAACGGTGGGTGCCCCTCACCAGGCCTGTGCCTGCCCCAGGGCAGAGCATCAGTTGGCCCCCTTCCTAGCCCACAATCCTTCCTTCCCACCTGCAGGTGAGCTGTCCCGGCAGCTGGAGGAAAAGGAGGCACTGATCTCCCAGCTGACTCGAGGGAAGCTGTCCTACACCCAGCAGCTCGAGGACCTCAAGAGGCAGCTGGAAGAGGAGGGCAAGGTGAGGCCAGCCGGGTGGGCAGTGGACGGGACTGAGAGCCACCCTGGGCAAACAACCTCAGGAATGGAGGCTGGAGTGAGG
>SJYA01001560.1:466543-562640 GCA_006410615.1 Neotragus moschatus | reverse complement strand
ATTATTTATTTGGCTGCACCAGGTCTTAGTTGAGGCATCTTTACTTGCGGCATAGGGAATCTTTTTTTTGCACGTTGAATCTTTAGCTGTGACTTGTAAACTCTTAGCTATGGCATGTAGGATCTAGTTTCTAGACCAGGGGTCAAACCCAGGCCTACTGCACGGAAAGCACAGAGTCTTAGCCACTGGACCACCTGGGAAGTCCCCCTCCTTTCTTATATGGGAAGAGGTGGGCAGACTGGGAAGGTACCTCAAGACGCTGAGATTCCACAACACCAGCCCTCACAATGAAGGAGGCTTGGATTTGATTCAAGGTCATAGATATGAAGAGATCGGAAAAATGGGGAGAAGGTCTTCCCTCCCACCTTCCCAGCAGCTGAGCCCACCTGCTGGTTCTGCCCCTCCCAGGCAAAGAACGCCCTGGCCCACGCACTGCAGTCAGCCAGGCATGACTGTGACCTGTTGCGGGAGCAGTACGAGGAGGAGATTGAGGCCAAGGCCGAGCTACAGCGCGTCCTGTCCAAGGCCAACTCAGAGGTGGCCCAGTGGAGGACCAAGTACGAGACGGACGCCATCCAGAGGACCGAGGAGCTGGAGGAGGCCAAGTGAGTCCCAGGCAGCGCCCCCACCCCAATTCTAAGAGAGGAAGGAGCAAGAGGACCTTGGTGGAGACAGGCAGAGTGGGTGTGGGAGGCAGATTTAAGAAGGAAGACAGGAAGTGGGGAGAAATGTGGTGGGCAACAGAGGTGCTTGGGAGGGAGCCTGGATCCTGCACTCTTGGGTGTCCCCTGGCTGGCCCCGACTCACTTCCTGTGACGGGCGAGCTTTTGGCCCGGGTTATACCTGATGCTCACGTATAAGACGAGCAAAAAGCTTGTTGGTCAGAGGAGCTATCGCCGATCAGCCTGGGTGGAGAGGGGTGGAGACTGCCACCCAGAGGCCGCTGCGGGTAGGGAGGAGACTGTTCTAGGCAAGCGCAGCCTTGGCTCCCTGGAAGCTGGGCTTCCAGAGCATCCCAAGGAGCTGTAGCGAGAGGCCTGGTTCTTCTCAACTGGCAGTTCTGGGAGGGGTGGTCCCAAGGCACCACCATTCCCAGGTAGAGTCACACACACACACACCCAACCACCCTGGGCAGGAAGAAGCTGGCCCAGCGTCTGCAGGACGCCGAGGAGGCCGTCGAGGCCGTCAACGCCAAGTGCTCCTCGCTGGAGAAGACCAAGCACCGCCTGCAGAACGAGATCGAGGACCTGATGGTGGACGTGGAGCGCTCCAACGCGGCCGCCGCCGCCCTGGACAAGAAGCAGAGGAACTTCGACAAGGTGGGGCCGGGCTGCGGGACACAGCCAGGGGGCAGAGCAGGCCAGCAAGCGGGAGTCAGGAGCATCCTCCCAGGAGGCTGAGGCTAGGGGAGGCTGGGCCTAGAAGGGGTACCTGGGTCCCAGAGATGGGGTCGGGGCTGCCCCTTGAGCCGCTTCCGTCTTTGGGTCCCCACAGATCCTGGCCGAGTGGAAGCAAAAGTACGAGGAGTCGCAGTCGGAGCTGGAGTCCTCGCAGAAAGAGGCGCGCTCCCTCAGCACCGAGCTCTTCAAGCTCAAGAACGCCTACGAGGAGTCCCTGGAGCATCTGGAGACCTTCAAGCGCGAGAACAAGAATCTGCAGGGTGCGGGCTTAGGCCGGGAAGGGCGGGGCAGGGAGGGTCCGCACGTGGCGCCGCCCCGCGGCTCCTCGAGGCCTTCGCGCCCTGGAGCAGGCAGCCCCCGACTGAGCCGCCCACCCCTCCCACAGAGGAGATCTCCGACCTGACTGAGCAGCTGGGAGAAGGAGGGAAGAATTTGCACGAGCTGGAGAAGGTCCGCAAGCAGCTGGAGGTGGAAAAGCTGGAACTGCAGTCGGCCCTGGAGGAGGCCGAGGTGAGGGCCTGTCTCTGCCTGGACCCCTGCCTCTGACCCTCTCCTACCCACCTACCATCACCCTCCTGTCTCTGACCCCCTACTCTCCCTTACCTGGGGATGATGGTGACCGAAGACAAACTCTATTAGATCTTTTTCTTAGTCCGAAGTCATATACCCAGTACCCACTACTAAAAGCCAGAGTCTGCACAGAGGAAAATGCCACAGCTTGATCATAGGTTTTTCTGTCCCACTGGGTTTATAAAGTTGAAACCTGGCCATCATAACAACTCCTCAGACAGGGGATGGGAATGTCAGCTCCAAAGTCAAACAGATCTGAGTTTGAAACTTGGCTTGAGGACCTCCACTGTGTCATTGGGCAAGCTCCTTAACCTCTCTGTACCTGTTTTCGCATCTGTAAAATGGCATTAATTGTACATACCTCGATCCCTGAGTTAGGAAGATCCCCCTGGAGAAGGGAATGGCTACCCACTCCAGTATTCTGCCCTGGAAAATTTCATGGACAGAGGAGACTGGTGGGCTACAGTTCATAGGGCCACAAAGAGTTGGACAAGACTGAGTGACTAACACTTTCATACTTTCATAAGATTTTCAGTTCAGTCACTGAGTCATGTCCAACTCTTTGCGGCCCCATGGACTGCAGCATGCCAGGCTTCCCTGTCCATCACCAATTCCCAGAGATTATTCAAATTCACATCCACTGAGTCAGTGACGCCATCCAACCATCTCATCCCCTGTCGTCCCCTTCTCCTCCTGCCCCCAATCCCTCCCAGCATCAGGGTCTTTTCAAATGAGTCAGTTCTTCGCATCAGGTGGCCAAAGTATTGGAGTTTCAGCTTCAGCATCAGTCCTTCCAATGAATATTTAGGACTGATTTCCTTTAGGATTAACTGGTTGGATCTTTTACGCATGACGGTTATGATTATTAAACGAGGTAATGCACTTAAGAATTCAATATATATATTAGCCATTGTTTACTGTTCATTTTTAAGAACCTGGGACTTCCCTGGTGGCTCAGTTGGTAAAGAATCTGCCTGCAATGCGGGAGACCTGGGTTCAATCCCTGGAAAGATCCCCTGGAGGAGGGCATGGCAACGCACTCCAGTATTCTTGCCTGGAGAATCCCCGTGGACAGAGGAGCCTGGCTGGCTAAAGTCCATGGGATCACAGAGTCAGACACAACAGTGACAGTGTAGCACAGCGCAGGGATAGCCCTGAGATTTGGGGCTTCTGAATTTTTTCACTATAGGGTGAGGGACTTGGGAAACAAAGAGAAACGTTTGAATTTGTAGTCGTAGAAATCCTTCCTTTTTCTATGATATTTTAGGTGGGTCAGGATCATGCAGTGCTCATGTTGGAGCGTCTTGGCAATTGTGAGGTCAAAACATTTCCTTCATGAAGGAGCCCCAGGGTATCCAGCATGTCCTCCCCCACAGCACCCAGGTGGCCTGGGATGCAGGTCCTGCCTCGCTGTCTCCAGCTGACACCTTGCACCCTCTCGGCCTCCCTCCTTGATGTGCCCTGTGCCCTGACTGTCTACTTTGGTCCCTCTCCCCTCCAGGCCTCCCTGGAGCATGAAGAGGGCAAGATTCTCCGGGCCCAGCTGGAGTTCAACCAGATCAAGGCAGAGATTGAGAGGAAGCTGGTAGAGAAGGACGAGGAGATGGAGCAGGCCAAGCGCAACCACCTGCGGGTGGTGGACTCACTGCAGACCTCCCTGGACGCAGAGACGCGCAGCCGCAACGAGGCCCTGCGGGTGAAGAAGAAGATGGAGGGCGACCTCAACGAGATGGAAATCCAGCTCAGCCAGGCTAACAGGACAGCCTCAGAGGCCCAGAAGCATCTGAAAGTTGCCCAAGCCCATCTCAAGGTAACAGAAGTGAGGGCTCTCAGAAAGGGATAAGTAGGGTTGCTCACGGGAATGGTGAAGGCTCGAGGAAAGGGTCCTGGGCTAACAAATATGAGAGCATGGAGGGCACCAACCTCCTGGATTTAGAGGCTTGAAGGAGGAGAACTGATCAGGCCCTGGGGCATGTTTTGGACCAATCCCGCCTGTGGGCCTGGAGACCTGAATGTGTCTCCTGAGGTTAACACGAGCTTTGTGACTATAGGGAAGGGTGTATCAGATCCAAAACGGAGGCCCTGATGGGGGCCTTCCCACCTCACCCGTCTCCGGCAGGACACCCAGATCCAGCTGGACGACGCGGTCCGTGCCAACGATGACCTGAAGGAGAACATCGCCATCGTGGAGCGGCGTAACAACCTGCTGCAGGCCGAGCTGGAGGAGCTGCGGGCCCTGGTGGAGCAGACGGAGCGGTCCCGGAAGCTGGCGGAGCAGGAGCTGATCGAGACCAGCGAGCGGGTGCAGCTGCTGCACTCCCAGGCAAGGAAGCTAGGGGAAACCTGCTGAAGGCCAGAGACAGGATGTCTAGCGAGGTTCTGAACTAGATGCCCAGAGAAAGCGTATGTCCAGCCAGGATCATACACTATTTCTTCTCTTGGACCAACTTACATCTGTCAGTCATGGCTGCAGAACTACTACCTTGAGAAAGGGGTCTAAACGTAAAAGCCAGCCTCAATTTGCTCTATTAATGGGACTTTTGGAGTTTAAAGACAGCTTCCCTTGTGGCTCAGACGCTAAAGAATCTGACTGCAATGCAGGAGACCGAGTTCCATCCCTGGGTCAGGAAGATCCCCTGGAGAAGGAAATAGCTACCCACTCCAGTATTCTTGCCTGGAGAAGTCAATGAACAGAGTAACCTTTAAGGCTACAGTCCATGGGGTCACAAAGAGTTGCATGACTGAGCGACTAACACACACATCTATTTGCAAGTCAGATTCTCCACAGAGCACCATTTTTCTGCAATCCCATATACACTGTTTTCAGCTACATTCAGCAATGAGTTTTTATGTCCATTTTACCGCACTGTCCTGTGGAATTCTGTTCCATAATCTAGTACATATGGGAATGACATCACCCACTGATGTCATCCTCTCTTCCTTACCTCATTACATTCTTTCTATAACTATAATCTCTTCCAGGATACAGTCCTTTTAAAACAGTTGTGCCTGTTTTTCTTGGAACTCCCTGCAAGGAGGGATTCCTTGGAATTTCCTTTCATTCCCCTGCGTAGACATGTTACTAAAGAGGTCAGGAGTAGAACTACAGACCCTTTCCGGCTTGAAGTCTTCAGAGCTGAGTCATTTTACATATAATGTCTAGAGTACATATATTTTCATTGGCGAAAAAGAAAGCAGGTACAAAACAAGGAAAATACTTGTTTTTTGGAAAATGACTAGGTCTAATTTTCTCTGGATAAATGTGTAGAATCATATAACAAAGTATATACATCCAACAGTTTTCCTTACCTTTATCTAGAACACCAGTCTTATCAACCAGAAGAAGAAGATGGAGTCAGATCTGACTCATCTCCAATCAGAAGTGGAAGAGGCGGTTCAGGAGTGCAGGAACGCTGAGGAGAAAGCCAAGAAGGCCATCACAGATGTGAGTCACTGCACCTTCCTGCCTCCCTGAAAGACTCAAACAAGGGGTCTGGGTCCAGGCCAGGCCACTGTGCTGCTGTAACAACAGTGACTCTGCCATTGTGTGGGCTTGAGGGCCTCTAGGACCAAACGTCAGGATGAGAAACAGGTGGCCTTTATGGGAAAGAAGAGGCCCCCCAACCCCGGGCCCTGCTCTTTTATACTCTCTCCCGTGTGCAGGCCGCCATGATGGCGGAGGAGCTGAAGAAGGAGCAGGACACCAGTGCGCACCTGGAGCGCATGAAGAAGAACATGGAGCAGACCATCAAGGACCTGCAGCACCGGCTGGACGAGGCGGAGCAGATCGCGCTCAAGGGCGGCAAGAAGCAGCTGCAGAAGCTGGAGGCCCGGGTGCGGGAGCTGGAGAACGAGCTGGAGGCCGAGCAGAAGCGCAACGTGGAGTCGGTCAAGGGCATGCGGAAGAGTGAGCGGCGCATCAAGGAGCTCACCTACCAGGTGCGGACCCAGGGGCCACGCCCTCAGAAGTAGACGTGAAAACGCATCCCTTGCCCCACCCCTGAACCACACGGGCCCCACCCAGAGCCCCCCAGCCACCTGCCTCTTGAGAAGCTGTCTTGGGATTAGTTTTCTTTCACATTCTCTGAAGACAGGTTGTCTTGAGTCTATGAATTTTTTTTTAGCAAAGGGAGAATCTGCTTCTACTTCTTGAAAGCTCCTGAACCAACATTTTCCCAGATGTTTAATAACCTGAAATGCTACCATGAAGGCTTCAGAACCGTCCAAGGCATCTTTCCACCAGCCTCAGAGGCAGGGGTGTTGTGTGGCATTTAGTGATAAAATCAGGGATGGGAAAAGAATCAGATCTTCCATGGAACTCCTGGGACAACAGATAGAAGGCCTTAGAGAAAGAAGATTCCAGAATGTTCTAAGCCTTCCATCTGCATAGCTCAGAGCTTTTGTTCTTGACCTATTACTTCCCAATATGCCTGGGCAGGAACGACAAAAAAAAACCCGAGTTGTTGGTTCATTTGACAGCTGGATATGAGAGGCAGGGGAAAGAGGTGCAAATGAGAACTGCAGGTGTGTTGTGTGGGTGTAAATAGAAATAGCATCCTAGCAGAAGCAGTGATCAGGAATGATCAAATGACATGGGAACCACTGATCCTGGTGCTCAATACCTGACCCAGAACAATATATACTGGCTTATGATAATTAGAATGATCTGGATTATGATAAACCCTTCTTTCTGCTTTCCTCCTGAGTCCTCTCTGGTCACTCTAGACCCACTGCCGAGAGCATCTGTGGTGCTCCAGATTAGATCTGGAACCGCCCTAATGTCTCCACATTCTCAAATGAAGAAATCCTGTTTGGTTCCAAGCCTCTCCTCCTGTTTCTCACCTCAGGGCCACAGCCCTCTTTGCTTTTTAGATCCTGGTGTGAGAACTTTGCCATGCCCTTTGGCCTATAAGTCTCCTCAGAGATGAAGTTTGTGCACAGCCTCATTGGCCTGGCCCATGGGAGGGAGGGGCAGCTGAGGCATGGGAAGAGAATGGGGTCGTGAGGGAGGGAAAGATGATTGTTCTTGCTCCTTCCCCCAAACTGGCCTCCTCCACCCATCTGCCCCCAGACGGAGGAAGACAGGAAGAACCTGCTGAGGCTGCAGGACCTGGTGGACAAGCTGCAGCTGAAGGTCAAGGCCTACAAGCGCCAGGCCGAGGAGGCGGTGAGTTCATGGTTTTCTCTACTTCCTGTGTCAGAGCCGACAAGGGTCCACCCCAGCGTGGGACCCAGACAGAGGGATTGCTGTTCACTTTAACTCTCAAACTCAGAGCTGTGGCAAGCACTCTTGAGTTAACAAAAGCAAAGCTTATTCGACCCAGGACCTACCTACAAGCTGCTTATAATCCACCTAGCAGTGAGCCCAAGAGAAGGCAGTGCAGCTGCTAATGCAGCTTAGAGGGCCAGCCAGTGCTGAAAGCTGGATGGTGGCAGGGGAACTGGGCCTGGAAAGGGGCCTGAGCAGGTACAGCATGGTGGGGAAGACATCGGGTGAGCACAGACGTGCAGACATGAGTTGCTGATGAGCATACGTGTGCAGGAACCCTCAGGGGTCCGGGTTGCAGCTGGACAGGGGTGGTCAAGCTGGATTCTGAGGGGGGCAGACCAGGCAGCGTGGGATTCCTCTTGGGCAGTGGGTAGCCTGGATTCTAAGCACTGGAGGTGCCAGGAACCTTTGTGGAGGGTGCCAAGCCAGGAGCAGGACACTTTTGTTGCAGGAACATGGGTGATAGATGACAGCGAGCCCCCGGATTAGGAGCCTGGGCACCCCTTCACCTCATCCTCCCATACCCCCGAACCCCCACAGGAGGAACAGGCTAACACCAACCTGTCCAAGTTCCGCAAGGTGCAGCACGAGCTGGACGAGGCGGAAGAGCGGGCGGACATCGCCGAGTCCCAGGTCAACAAGCTGCGGGCCAAGAGCCGTGACATCGGCGCCAAGGTGGGTCCCTCCCCAGGCCCTGCTACTCACCCCCATGGCAGCGCAGCCCCAATATCTGTGGCCCCAAGAGTGGGCCCTGCATCCTGCGTGTGGCTTGTCCTGAGGGTCCCACAGGCCCCACACCTGGGCATCCCCCTTCTGCTCAGACAAGCCCCCTACAGGCTGGAACCTCATTAGAAAGTCCAGTCCCACCCCGCCTATACCACAAAGACCTCTAAAGGGGACCCCAAGATTCCCAAGTCCTGAACCTCTCCCCCTAAGGGCATCTCCCTTAGGCCCCTGAGAGCCCTGGAGATTTCTCCCCACACCCTTCCTTCCTCTCACCAGCTGCCCCCTCCACCTTTTATTCTTTCTCAGCAAAAAATGCATGACGAGGAGTGATGCTGCCTGCGAACCTCACTCCAGCTGCCCTCCAATAAACATGAGTGCCAGACTGTGCCTGAGCCCCCGTTCTTCCCGCCGGCTGGCCAGGAGCCGTCCTGGACTCCTTGAGGGGAGGGTGCCCTGGCCCCTGCATCAGAGCTGGAGGAACCAAGACACCCCACATCTCCAGAGGAGGAACTGAGGACCAGAGGGGTGCAGCAGCCTGCCTCACCTGAGTCCCCATACTGCTCGTCAACGAACCACCAGGGCCGAGAGGGAGGAATTTCACAAACGTAGAGCACAAAGACGCCAGAGGGCGATCCCATCCCAGACGCCTAGACGTGGAGTTGCACTGCTGGAACTGAAGCCGTCCTCCACCTGCCCCACCTCTGAAGCCACGGGGGTTAAAAGTGTCCTGTTCCCTCCAAAATGATTCCCCATTGATGTTAGGAGAGGCTCAAAGCTGGCTGGGGATGGAGTTGGGATGGCACGGATGGCTGGAGCCCGGGTGTGTGGGCCCCGCCTTCCCATAGGGTGTCATGGAGCCAGCTGATGCCAAGCTGAACTGAAGTGCGGTGTGGACCAAACCTGGGCCTTACGTGCCTCACGTTGACCCCTCACACACGCAAGCAGAGCACACGCAGGTGCACACCACAGAGCACATCTCTGCTCCTTCCAAGCTCCCACCAGGGACAGGCTGGCCTGGGTCACACAACCGCTCAAGGGACAGGGCGGGTCCTGAGCCCCCTCTGCTACCAAACCCCCACCCCCTGCTGTGCTTTACAGCCAGGCTCTCCTGACCACCTTCTCATCCCTTCATTGCCGCCCTATCTCCTGGACTCCCCACCTAAGCCCTTTTGATCCCTCCTCTGAGGCCTTCACCACCCCCTGTACAGGATGTCCACCACCATCTGTCTTGAGAATGGCCTGTACAGAAAGTCTTGAGAATCATGAGCAAAGACCAAAGAAACACAAAATTCAGTCGGTTCTAGTCCTAGAAAGGACACCAGCCATGGTGAGGAGCCAGGATGTGCGGACAGGAGAACAGGACGTAGGGGGCAGGAAAAGCCAGACCAAGAGAGGCAGGTGGATAGCATTGAGGGAAGCGGAGTGCCTCTACAGGAGCTCAGGTTCAGGCAGGTTTTGGGGCCAGGGCCTACATCTGGACAGAGCACCCGAGAAGAAGGAAGACATTTCAGGGCAGGAATACACAAGTGTTGGAGAGGGGCTTTGAGCAAGTCAGCTTGGAGGAGCTTGGCCATTTTGGGATCTGCAAGGCTGTGCAGGGTCATCCCGGCCACACTGGGCTCTCATGGGCCAGGAAAGGCTGACTCCAAACTCCCCCTGAGCTGTGACTGCCCTTCACTAGCTGGTCTCCTTTCCCATCTATGAGGCTCAAGGAGGGGGGCTCTGCCAGCCACCTGTGAGTCCCTGGGGCCCAGCATGGGGTCTGCACATGAGATGTTCAGGAAATATCCTGCTGGGGTGCTGGCAGCCTGGGAAGGTGGCCCTACTGATAGAGAGAGCTGGAAATGAAGCTGAGCCATCTTTAATGAGCTTCAGGGGGCTCCGTATAATATCCAGAACACCTCTTTAGGCGTTAGGAGTGCTGGGCTCCAGGCCTGTGTGTGCGTGCTCAGTCATTCAGTCATGTCCAACTCTTTGCGACCCCATGGACTGTAGCCCGCCAAGCATCTCTGTCCATGGGATTCTCTTAGCAAGAATACTGGAGTGGGTTGCCATTCCCTTCTCCAAGGATCCTCCTGACCCAGGGACTGAACCCGGGTCTCCTGCATTGCAGGCAGATTCTTTACCATTGGGCCACCAGGGAAGCCTGGGCTCCAGCCCTAACTCTGTCACTAATAAACAGGTCATGTCCCCTAACTGAGCATGTTCTCTCTTATGTGAAATGAGGGCACTGAACCAGCTGATATCTGAGGGCTTGTCCAGCTCCAGCAACATGCGAATCTCCCTCTTACACTGGATGCTGACCTCTCCCTGGTGACCTGTGGGTCAAGTCCTCCCCACACCACCAGGGGGAGCTCTACACATGCCCCAGGCAAGCAACTCACTAGAAGGGCTGGACAGGTGGGCCTTCATTCACCTGGGGAAGGCTTGTGCTTTTACAGACTTAGGACCCAGGTGCCCAGCCACCAGGCTCACCACAAGGTAGCCTTGCACCCAAGAGTCATGGCATGGATATTCTGTGTTGAAGGATATCCTCAGCATCTTCCGTCTAAAGCCCCACTTGCTGATTGTTCAGACCTGGTCCCAGAGAAAGGACCATGACCTGCTCCACGCAACATTCCCATGAATATTCCTAGCATTTCTGATCTGCCTAATTTCTGAGGAAGAAAGAGAGTCACCAGTAGGATTCCAATCTTTTAATTTGGGAATGACCAGCTTCCTCCTGCACCCTCCCCTTAGTCTATAAAACCCCCTCCCTGGCCAAGCTTCATCAAATACCAGACTAGCCCCCACAGACAAGTCCACGTGACTTCTCAGGCCTGGCTCCATCACTGTAGGCTGGGGCAGTAGACAGTAGGCTAGGGAGCTAGTGAGTCCAAAGGAGATGAGTCTGGGCTCCCCTGTCCCACTTTCTGGCTGGGCTCAGAAGCCAGGTATCACCAGGGTCATTGCTGGTCCCCTGTGAAGATGGAGCCAGGTGGGATAGGGCATGGGGGGGGTAGCTGGGTTTGGGGGCCGGGGGCATCTCCTCTCCCCAGAGGATAGGCACTCACCCTGGGCAGCCCTGGGCACCATCTCGGTCCGGTAGATCTTGAAGGCATCGTAGGCAAAGACAGAAACCAGGATGATGCCAAACACCTGTGAAAGCAGGAGGGGGATGCCACAACAAAGGCCAGCGAGCCACTGGACACCAGGGAGAGGGAAGGGGGTGATAACAGGGCAAGGTGCGAGCCAGCCCCTGGGCACTGACTTGAGCTTGGGGTGGGCAGAGGCACAGGAAGTGTGCGACCATTAGCCAGAGGTCCCTGGGGGTTGGGGGGAGCCGGATAGTTCTGCGGAACTGGACTCACAAAAGCAGCAATGGCAGCTCCGTCCCGGGAGGTCACAGCCGCGAAGGAGACCACCAGGAAGATGATGATGGCGCTGACACAGCGGAGGAAGTCCTGGGGGTTGGGGGTGCAGGGTCAAAGGGAAGCAGAGAGCAGGCAGCATCAGCCTGAAGTTTTCCAGGCTAGTCAGCGGCTTGACCCTCAGGTACTGGGAATCCCTACATGGAGATATCCTTGGACACAACATAAGGCGCTTGAGAGACAGAAAGCAAGAGAGAGCTCACACAGCTCCCCAGGGGAGGGACGCAGATGGACACAGAGGGACAGGAACCAAGACAAGAACCCAAGGGGCTGGGCTGGGGCTGGACCTGCATCGGGGAGCAGTCTGAAGGATGAGCCATGTTTGAGTATAGGACATGGGGCTGGATTCCTTGCTTACCCAGGAAAAGGAGAGAGGCTGGAAGAGGAAAATTCAATGTTGAAAGAAGAAAGGGCCCAGAATGGAGTGGGGGAGGCAGCACGGGGTGGGGACCCTCACCAGACAGGGCCAGTTCAGCCGATCGAAGCGCTGGTAGTACTGGGTGGCATAGAGGAAGAGAGAGGCTAGTGTGATGAAGAACTCCAGCAACGCGGCAGCCATGTAGGCAGAGATGGAGGCCGTGAAGCAGATGAAGATGACGAAGGTCAGGGCCTGCGGGGCCGAAGGTGGGACGTTTACCAGAAGGGGACACAGGCCCGGACAGCCTTTGCCTCCCTCTTTTCAGGAAGCTCCCCCAGCCAGNGAACTCCAGCAACGCGGCAGCCATGTAGGCAGAGATGGAGGCCGTGAAGCAGATGAAGATGACGAAGGTCAGGGCCTGCGGGGCCGAAGGTGGGACGTTTACCAGAAGGGGACACAGGCCCGGACAGCCTTTGCCTCCCTCTTTTCAGGAAGCTCCCCCAGCCAGCACACCGCCTGCCCTCGGAGGTCTTGCCAACCCTGGTGGCAGGAGCCATGCCCAGGGCCTTTGCCCATCAAAGGCCGACTCCAGCCTCCCACCTCTGCCAGCCCAGCCTCCCCCTGCTCCGGGGCCCCAGCAGCCCCAGCAGTTTAACCAAGTTTCACGGCTCTGGGGAACACCACTCTATGAAATCCAAAAGGGAGTGAGTCTCCCTTTAGCACTGAGAACACCAGCCCCTTGAGTGGTGGGACATCAGCCTGTGCCCCCAGGAAGTATCCCATGCTCCATGATAATTCCAGGATGCCTAAAACTCCTCTAACAAGGATGAGAACCCCTGGTTCCATGCCAAGAGGCAAGGATTAGAAGGCAGATGCTCCAGAGTGGATGTGCGTCCCCTCAGCTCTCAAATGTAGGACGAGGTATATGCCAAAGACTCAGGTTTACACTGAGGTCTTGCTAAGTGAATAAGGGAAGGTACTTTCCTGAGGACAGATGTTCACAGGGAGCAGACAACAGATAAAGCGGGGCTGCAGAAGGTCTGCCCTTTTGGATAACTGAACTTCTTGGACATGCCGAGAAGTGGCCCTCTAAAAGCCCGGGAAGAGGCCGGCTAGTGTTACCGCAGTCCCATCGCATCCCTGTGCCTCACATTCCCTCAGTGTCCCAGAAAGCGGTCCGCTGTCTAGCTTCAATCCTTCCTAAAGACGCTGAAAGCTGCTGTTGCCGCTTCCAGGTGGAGTAGCAGCAAGAAGGCAGGGGAGGAGGTGCGGGGAGGGTCGCTGGGGCAAGCGGGATGTCTGAGAGGCCGCGGAGGGAGGCTGCTGAGGGTGAGCTCTGAGGGGCCTGGGGCTGGGAGGTGAAGCTCTAGGCTGAGGAGGCGGCTGTTACCAGCTCAGTTTCCAGCAGGATGCCTTTGAGGGAGGAGAGGAAGGTCTTGTCCACCGCGAAGCCCTCGAGTCCTGCAGCTGCCCCCTCCTCGGGGGGCCGGTCCCGACGACTCCAAGCATTGAACATCTCCACGAGACCCACCGGGAACAGCCCCCTACTGCCACCAGCCCAGGAAGGAAAACAGGAGGATGGGAACCTGGCAGGACGGGGAAGCAGACAGGAGCAGGAAAGGCACTGTGAGAAGCCTCAAAGTGAAGCGGGCAGGGCTGCTGCGGGGGCCCGGAGAGGGCGGCCGCGGGGTGGGGNNGGGGTTGCCCAGATAGGCCTTCACCCAGCGCCCAGAGCGCCCTGCTGGTGCCTGCACTGGTCCCCAGGAGGCACGTGGAAGGGGAGGGGCGGGGAGGAGGGGAGGGGTCAGCTCTCCTCTTACTTGGAGCCTGACCCCGCCCACCCGCCGAGGGTGGGCGAAGGGAGGAGGGGAGAGGGGGCGGACTGCGAATAAACCGGGAGGAGCTGGGAGGTGAGCCGAGAAATGGGCCAGGCTAGGAGCCCCCGAGAACCCAAGCCTGAGGAAGCTTGCGTCCTCCCTTGCCTAACCTTAACCCTCTTCCTCACCATCCTTTCTCTCTTTTCCTTTCAGGGAGGGTGGGAGCTGGAGCCCGGCCCAGGCAGCACCCCTCAGGACCAAGCTGTAGCAGCCAAAGCTGAGGACAAAGGCAGATTGTTGGGGGGACAAGGGGGCGCTGTGTGCCTGCTGCAGTGCCTCAATGGGCCTCTGTTTCTCCAGTATGCCAGGAGGGCAGCCTGACCCCCACCCCGGTGTTTAGGGCTGGGCCAGGGAGCCAGGGAAGGGGAGGGATGGGGGCACCACAGCGGAAACTCTGGAGGGCAGCAGGTGGGGGCTGACAGTGGCAAGGAAATGGGACCAGGCTGGGGACCACAAGATGCTCAGGCACCAGGGATGCCAAAGACAAATTAGGCCACTTTTAAGTACAGATTATTTATTTGAACAGTTCTCTCCCTGCTCAATAACAGCCTCTTTCTTAGCAGCATTCATGTCAAAAGACTAGCAACTCCACCAGGAGGTTTGGGGTCGATGCTCCAAAGTCGATGCTCACTAAGCGTTTGATGAATGAAGGAAGGAGCGAGCAAACTAATGAGCTGAAGGGCTCTCCACTGGCGAAAGGGAAACATCTGAAAGTGCCTGTGCTGTGCCAGGGCAGCTGGGGCCCAGAGGAAAGAAGAGGCAGACCTAGCAGAGCTCTGAAGACCTTTCCCAGGAGAGAATGACAGGATGCCAGTTTCCAGGGACCACAAACAGCCACTACTGCCTTGGATTTGCCCTGTATTTCTCACCCACTCCAAAAAGTGCAAAGTGCGGTCCCCCATGGTCCCCCATCCTGTCCCAAGATCCTGCTGCTCCGGGTGGTCCTTTGGAGGGGCTTTGCCTTCGGGTGTCCTGGTTGACCACAGCAGGCGGTTGTCCAACCAGCTCCAGTGTTTGCCCAGGGACCAGCTATGGTCGGCACAGCTAGGCCATCACACGGGGCCGCACGCACACGCAAGCCAAGGAGACACGGTAGAGCCTGCGTTCCAGGCAGTAGCCATGGTGGGCGCCCTGCTGTCCAGGGCACGGCCGCCGGTAGAAGACGGTCTGGTTGTGGTAGAGCAGCTCTGAGTTTCCCAGGGGGTCCATGTGGGAGCCCGTCTGGAGGCTGACACAGTGTGGACACAGGCATCGTGCGTGGTACAGGTCCTGCGGGAGCCGGTTCAAGTCTCTGTCCAACCTGTGGGGCAGCAAGAGTCAGGCCCTGGAGGGAGGGCCGGCCAGGAGCAGCGAGGGCCCAGGGTGTAAACGCCAGGGCCGCTGCCAGTCCTGTGGCTCTGGCTCCAGCCCTGGTGCCCACAAGCCCGGTGGCTGTGAGCAAGTCAGCCCTTTCCCCTGGGATTTATTCTCCTGAACTATGAGGGAGGGTCGGGGATGGGAGAGTGACTTTCCAAATGGTGCCGGAGCCCTGAGGAAGGTGGGCCAGCTGGGGAGCTCCACTGGGGCTTTTACCAGACCAGCTGTGGTTCCATGTGATACATATNTGGCTGTGAGCAAGTCAGCCCTTTCCCCTGGGATTTATTCTCCTGAACTATGAGGGAGGGTCGGGGATGGGAGAGTGACTTTCCAAATGGTGCCGGAGCCCTGAGGAAGGTGGGCCAGCTGGGGAGCTCCACTGGGGCTTTTACCAGACCAGCTGTGGTTCCATGTGATACATATGCTGGGTTCTAGCATCAGGTTTCCTTGTGTGATTGTTAGTATTATGTATTCTTTAAATTTAAAAATAAAAATTGCTCTTATATCCAAGTATAAGAAAGCATGAAGTGGAGGCTGACAGGCTGCCTCCCGCCAGCCCCACTCCCCTGAAGGAGCCACTGTCCACCATGTCCTGCCCGTCCTCCAGATTCCAACTGTGCGTGTATAATAAACACATGTTTGGGTATATGGTAAGACTTATTGAATTATTCTGAAAAGGTTTATAGCCCCCCAGAAGATGTGAAGAGTCAGTGCTCCAAAGGTCTGTGCTCCAAAAACCTAGTAGGAAACAGCCAATAGGTTGGAAAACCATCCTCCCAACAGACAGGCCTTTGCAAACTGGGGCTCAGCTAGTGTAGCATTTCCCAGAGTGGATTCCCTGACAAATGCGCTGTAGCAGAAGGGATCTGTGGTCAAACGATTCTAGGAAGCATTGAGTTTAATGGGCTCTTCTCTGCAGACTTCTCGCTGTGAATGTACTGGGCACTCTGAGAACCTCTAAGGGGATGGGGACTGCAGCAGTTTTCCCCCCACTTACTCGATATCATCACTTTTTTTCTGAGGAACAGCTTGTGCGACACATGTTGCAAAGCATGTGCTTCGGGGAAGACCAGCCCAAGTGGTTATCAAGGGTTCACAGTCCAGGTGTCTAGACCCCAGCCAAGTCAGCTGTCTGGTACCCAGCCTCCCCAGAGGGGTTCCCAACCTCTTTAGATTTAGTCTAGAAGCTAGCCAGCCTACTGAGACCACTTCAAAGCATAGTGGCCTGGAGTCTCCACCCTGGATCTAGTCTCAATCAAAGCTGGCCCCCTCCCTAGCCAGTGACCTTCTCCTTTCATCCCCAAAGCCAAGGCTAAGCCAGAAATAGACTTAGAGTGGGTAGAAACACAGATACCCCATGAGAATGTGAAATGGGAGGAGAAATATGTTTGGCATCCCTACAGTACTACTTTTTAGTATTTTAATTCATTGTCCCAATTTCAGTACTTTCTAATATTTGTTTACATCATGATATAAATAGAGAATTATAATATGTGGCAGCACATGGAGAACGAATAAGACAGCTCATGACCAAAGACAACCAGCCCGGAGGTCCAGCCACCCAACTGTCCCCCCAGAGCAGAAAGAGGGTATAATTAGAACCCATTCATGGCTCAAAGCACTAGCATTTGGGATTGGGCTGCTTTGTTCCTATATTGTACATTATTCCCTGATATTTTTGTTAGAAAAACACAGCCATTGTAGGGGAAGGAAAAGGAGAAGAAGGGAGAGGAGGAGGAAAGACAGAAAGGGAGGAGGAGGGGAAGAAGACAGGCAGGAGACCTACACTTTCTGTACTAAGTTTAGATTTTTTACTGTTTCATATGATCTGCATCATTAGGCTATAAAATATCATTTCATTTCACAAATGAGAAAAACTAAGCTTTGAATCCTTGAGCGATTGGCCCAAGGTCACCAAAAATGTGTAAGGGCTAGACCTTGTCTAACACCCAAACTTGATAACCTCCCTGAGGTAAAAGGGGGGCCGATAGGCTGGAATTGGCTGGAACTCCCCTGGCCCCTCACACACATCCTGACCAGCACGTGAGCAGGCGTTTAGGAGGGGGCAGGGGCTGGCAGACTCACTCATATCTCCAGGGGGCGATGGAGCGGCTGTTGAGGGGTCCATCCTTGCTGGAACTGCAGGATTCTGGGTGGTGGGCGAGGCTGGTGGTCTCTGGGGGAGGCATGAGCACACTGTTCCACTTCAGCCACTCCTCAGTGGGGTTCTGTCCTTCGCTGGGGCAGCAGCTGGGCCAGTGGGTGCAACGCCTCTGGGACCCCAAAGAGAGGGTGTGGGTTCCCATGACCATTGCCAAGAATGCCATCGCCTGTAGGAAAAGGCCAGTGAGAAAACTGCTCCCGCCTAGTCTGCATGCCCCCTCCCCCAGCTATTCTCTGAGATTCTAATTCATGCCCCATCTGGTCCACAGCCCCAAAACTGAGAGCTCCCTCCATCCCCAGCCACATCTCTGCTCCTGCCTCACTCAGCACCATCCCGGCCAGGCCCCTGCACACTTACCTGGTACATGCTGGATGCTGCTTGCCAAGCCTTAGTGCCACGCTGGCTGACAGCAAGGCCTTGTGGAAGCTGTTTGACTGGAGCAGTTTGGGAGTCCTGGTTTTATTTTCAGCAAACCTGTTTTGTTTATTCAAATTTATTTCCACTACCTTTTGGAGGGTGTGACCTGAGATTAAAAAACAAAACAAACTCCCCCCCTAAAGAAAAAAACTTGAAAGTCTTTCCAAAAGCTGCTTTAAATGCTAGACTCATGGAAGTTGTGATTAACATCGTCGTAATCCTATTGAGTAAACTTTGTTCTTTGCCCTTTTCTGGGCGTGGGGTCAAAGTAATAGTATCCTGTTATTCTGTGCCTTGGGGAACAGGCATTATGAGAATTCTGATGGGTCACTTGATACCCGATATTAGGGAACATCACTTGGACTCTCTCCAAGAGGCCTTGCTGCTATAATCCCTGCGGCTCCCACCCAGGGTCTTGTCTCTTCTCTTCCCTCTCTTCTCAGATATCCTCAGGATCCTCCACTTTAGTAAACATTTCCCTCNATTGTAAAGTAAAAAATAAATTAATTAATTAAAAAAAGAAGTTATAGCTATTAAAAAAAAGAGAGAGAGAGAACCCATTCTTGTCTGGGAGACGCGCAGCGAATCAGAGTGAACAGGACAAAAACCTCAGCAACTCCCTCCCTCAGCAACTCCCTCCCCTAGCCAAGGGCTGGTTCCACTCCAGGTGGGCCTTTGCCTTTCTCAATCCTACAGTCATGGCTGTAGGATTCATCCATTTCATTCATCCATTTGCCAAACATTTATTGAGCACCTACTAGATGCCAGACACCACTCTAAATGCTAGGAAGGCGAGGAGGACAAGTCAGATAAGGCTCCTACCTCCTGTCTTAGGAGGAGAGGGATGGTAAATAAGGAAAGAAGATAAGTTTTGGTAATAGTAAGTGTTACAAAGAAAGTGAGACAATGTTAAGAGATAAGGAATTACTGGGGGTGGGGGATTGGTGGAGGAAGAGGGCAACTTTAACTTAAAAAGTCAGAGAAGGCCATTCTGAAGATGTGGAATTTGACATGATGATGGAAAGGTTCTGGGGAAAAAGTGGTCCAGGCAGAAGAAACAGGACAACAGAGTCCTAGAGGTGGAAGGTCTTGGCATATTTAAGAAACAGAAAGGACAATGTGGTTGGAAAACAAAAGCTAAAGAAGAGTGTAGAATGAGACGAAGTGAAGAAGCGGGCAGAGGGATTTCAGTAGCTAAGACTCCTTGCTCCCAGTGCAGGGGACCTGGGTTCAATCCCTGGTCAGGGAACTAAGATCCCACGTGTCACAACTAAAGATCCCAAGGATGAGGATGAGATCAGCTGGAGGGCTCTGCTGGAAAGGGACATGAGTGGGAGAGAAGACTGGGACCCAGAAAACCCAATGGGGGAGTTCCTTCCTTTCTACCCTGTGAACAGTGGCAAAGGCAAGCCCTGAAGTCAAGGGCCCCCATCTAAGGCAGCTGCCCACCCAGGGTCTTAGCTACCCATCCAGTCTGGGTTTTTCTGCAATCTAACCTGGGACCCAGAATCTTCCCTGAACAAGTTAGAATCACGTTGAACCTCTGTTTGCAAAGGAGAGGGCAGAGATGAGTCATAAGGACAAGGAGAAGACTCCAGCTGTCATTGACACAGAAACGCTGGGAGCTTTCGTGAAGGTATAAGCTGGGGGTGGAGGTGGGGTCATGGAGAGCCAAGGTGAAGAGGGAAAGTCATTGTGCTAAGCACTTCTCACGTATTCACACCTCACCAAAGTCACTATTCCAGATGAATAACGGAGTTTCAGAGATGTTCCAGAACTTGACCAACTCCACACAGCTGACAAACCAGTATTCACCCCCCACCCCCACCTCTCCCTGGGGCTTCCCAGGTAGCTCAGTTGGTAAAGAATCCTCGTGCAAAGCAGGAGACCCCAGTTCAATCCCCGGGTTGGGAAGTTTCCCTGGAGAAGGGATAGGCTACCCACCCACGCCAGTATTCTTNAGCTGACAAACCAGGATTCACCCCCCACCCCCACCTCTCCCTGGGGCTTCCCAGGTAGCTCAGTTGGTAAAGAATCCTCGTGCAAAGCAGCAGACCCCAGTTCAATCCCCGGGTTGGGAAGTTTCCCTGGAGAAGGGATAGGCTACCCACCCACGCCAGTATTCTTAGGCTTCCCTGATGGCTCTCAGTAAAGAATCTGCCTGCAATGTGGGAAACCTGGGTTCGATTCCTGGGTCGGGAAGATTCCCTGGAGAAGGGAATGGCTACCCACTCCAGTATTCTGGCCTGGAGAATTTCATGGACAGGGGAGCCTGTCAGCCCACAGTCCATGGCCTCGAAAAGGGTCTGACACGACTGAGCAACCTTCCATTTCACTTCACCTCTCCCCAAGTCTGATTGACTCCATTCCCTGCCTGGGCACTCCAGAAGCACAGATTCATTTTCCTGCAGGTTTGCACTCTGCTCCCCTCACCAGGGACTTCCCTGGTGGCTCAGATGGTAGTGTCTGCCTACAATGCGGGAGACCAGGGTTCAATCCCTGGGTTGGGAAGATCTCCTGGAGAAGGAAATGGCAACCCACTCCAGTATTCTTGCTGGGAAAATTGCACGGATGGAGGAACTTGGTAGGCTACAGTCCACAGGGTCCCAAAGAGTCAGACACGACTAAACAACTTCACTTTCCCTTTCCCCTCACCTAGCTACAGGCACTAGCTAGACCCTCAGACCCTTCTTGCCCACATCCCAAACCACCATTCTGCCAGGTCCCGGCACTTCCTTCCTGTTTAGTCTTTTTCAGTCTCTATTTCCCATGCACCAGTCAGAGCATTCATCTTTAGAACTGGGTTTCTTGCCCACCTCCATCTGGAGCCCCAATTTGCCTTGGCAGTCCTCTGGGCAGATATTATACCAGTCACTCCCCAGTAGCTGACTATCTGTATTCCAGGCAGCTAGGCCCCTAGGGCTGGGGTGTGAAAGAGGCTGGACCAGGCTGGAGCTGGAAAAGGGAGCTCTCCCATCAGATGCATCTGAAAATTTAAAAGTTCCTCGCCCATCCCAAAGGAGTCTGAGTTTGTCCACAGGTGCCCAAGCAATAGGGAGAGGAAGGCGCTTGGGCAGGTGTCTCTCCCTCCCCTCCTGGCAAATGCCTGGACTTGTGGCCCTGTGGAATGTGGAGGTGGGGTGGATGGGAGGGGAGGTAGGGAGCCTCTATCCAAGGCCTCACGTTCACAAAGGACCTTAAATTAGACTTCAGATGTTATCTCCAAATGAGGCTATGCGTAAAGCCATTGTCTATTGTGTTTGAAGTGTTAATGCGTTAAACGTAAATATTGAAAATATGCTACAACTTTTCAATCCAGATTGGCATCTCATTTTTTTTAAATTCTAGAAACCTCAAAAAAAGAAGGCAGCTTTTCCAGCGCCCCTGAGGGGGCTTTGAAGTCTTCTTTCCAAGAGAAAGAGCGCGGGGAGGGAGTGGGGAGCTGGAGAGAGGCCGGCACGCGATGGAGCAATAATAGGGCCGACAGGTGTGGGGGCCAGAGCCTCGTCCTTTCAGCTGAAGCTCCTGGGGGCCCAAATCCCAGCTTCTCTGAAAGAGTCCTGCCCTTTTGTGTCCGCAGTGCCCACTTCTACTCCATTCGGCAGCAGGAGTGAGCCAGAGTGAGGGCAGGGGACAGGCCTAGACTGGCAGAGGAGCCTAAGAGGCGTCACCACCCGCCAGCTCGCCCGCCCCCAGCTCCGGGACCAGCCGCTCTGGCCTCACGTTCCCTCGCGCGGGCTAGAATCTGTGTCAGTTCCAGACCCCCGGCCGGCCATCCCTGAGGAGGCCACGTCAAGGGAGCAGAGAGACTCCGCGGAGGACCCCAGAAAGGCGGAGGGAGAGCACTCCCTCCCGAAGGAAAGACAGTTGTGGGGCTGATGAAAAGGAAGCGGAGAGGCGCGGGGCTGGCGGGCGAGAGCGGAGGCGTGACGGGGAGACGAAAGCTCCGGGGAGGGAGAGAACCCTACTACCTGGAGGTCCGCCGCGACGTCGGGCTGGGGCTGGAGAGGGAGAGGAGCCGGGAGGGGGCGCGCAATTTAGCCCGAGGGTCCTGAGCTGAAACTCAACACCCGCCTTTGGAGGGCTCGTCCCCCTTTCTCCTCCGCCCCTTCCCTTCCCCTCCCTTTTCCCCTCCCTCCTTTCTCTTAATCCCCGGGACTGAGCCCCGCGCCGGAGCCGAGAGGGCCCGAGGGGAGGAGAAAGGAGCTGCACCCAGAGGGCGCCGGGAGCCTGGGAAGGGGAGGGAAGGGGAGCCGCGAGCGGGACTGAGCCTGAAAGCCGCGCGCGACCCCCGGACCCTTTCCAGCCCTCTCAGTGCCCCCCCTCGCAACCCCACTTCCAGGCGAGTCCGCAGGACCCTAGCCGCCGCGCCTCCTTAGCCTTCTGTTTGCTCCTTTTGCTTTGTGGCCTTTCTCTCGGTTCCCAGAGACACCTGGGCTGCTACGAGCCCTGGGGCACTCAGAGGGGCCCCGCCAAAGGTGCGTGTAAGCGTGGCGGCGGAGGCCAGAGTCCTGGGCCAGGGGGCTGAGGGTGGGAGCGGGAGTGCTGGCGCCGAGTTGGAGGGGGGCGCGTGGGGAAGTCCGTCCCGCCCCCTCAAGCCCGGCCGGCGTGCGCATAGCGAGGCACGGTCCCGGCGCCCCCAGACCCCCAGGCGCGCTGCGAGCAAGGGTGCGTGCTCGGGAGCCCGCCTTGGGGGCTTCGAGCGTTCGGGCAGAAAGCCGCCACTGGGATCGTCCAGCCCAGCCGCCCTGCTCTCCGAGGCCTCTGGCTCCAGCCTGGCCTCCTCTGCTAACTCGGGCGACTTTGAAGAGAGACAAACTTCTTGATTTTCACTACCCCCGCCCCATCCGTCTCAGCCGGGCTGCTGCAGAGCCCCGGACGCCCGAATCTCAGCCCCGGGAGCACCACTCTCCGGGGCGGCTCCGGGTGGGGAAGGTTGGCCCCTAAACTCGCTCGTCCAGCCTGACTGCCCCGGCGGCTTCTCCCTGCCCTCGGGGCCGTCCTGAGCTGCCCGGAGAGGCGTTGAGCGCAGCCCCAGCTCCCACCTCCTCGCCCGTCCTGGCACTGGAAGGGAGCTTTGGGCCCATGCGGACTCGGCGTGCCCTCGCGGCCTAGGACAGGCAGCTCTGGGGGCCTGGCCCACCCTGCAGCCGCAGGGAGGCCGCGGGGACGGGGCAGAGCGCGCGCCCTTGGATGAGGTCCCGCAGCGACGCCCCGGCCCGCCCCGCTCCTCCTCCTGCCCGGCCAAGCTGCCTCCCATTTGGGGAGTTTTGTGGGTTTTCTTTCTCCTCCTCCAACCTCCGGGGAGGCCACGATTCAGGCGCCGCAGCTGGGGGCCGCCTCCATGGTGCGGGTCAGCCGCTGCTGAAGTCAGCGAAACCGAACCTGGCCTGGAGCTGGCCGCGAGGAAAGCCAAGGCCATGGCCATAGCCACGTCGGTGAGTCCAACCGGAGAGAGGAGGCTGATGGGCAGAGACCGCCACGGTCTGTCCTGCACTGCTGTCACTTTTATTTCTGCCTTCTCTTTGTCTCGCTCCTTCCTCCCTTGCTTCTTCAGGAGACTGTGTCCCCCTTCTGGCACGTTGGTTTCCCTTACCTCCTCTCTCCTCTCATCCCTAACTCCTACTGGGTCTGGCCTCCCCTTCTCTCCTCCCCTTCCCATTCTCCTCTCTTTCTTTCTGGAGGCTGCCCCTGGAAGGAGGTGAGTGGGCAAGCTTGAGTCCTATCTCCTCTTCTATGGGTGGGAACCCATGGCCACTGGAGGTTGGCAGGGGTTTGTGATTGGGAGGGCAGTAAAAGGTTGGAAGGGAGCTGAAAGAATGGAGGTGACTCCAGGAAAACTGGAGGGCAAAACTGAAGGCCCAAGGAACCCCTGCTCTAGAGGAGGGATGGAGGAAAGGAGGGGAAATACAGTAAAAGATGGAGATCAGACAGGGAGCAAGGGAAAATAGAGGAGGGGAGGTGATGTCAGACAGCCTCTGGCCACTTTCCTGGGACTAGGGACAAAGGGAGGAGACAGCTGGCATGATGGGACAGTGGGAGGAGGCCTCCCAGGGAACGTGTGGCTCACTGCCACCCCTCTTTAAGGCAGCCACTCCCTCACAAGTCAGCTGGGCCCCTGAGGAGGGAGTAGAGCTGGGGTGGCCACACCCATCATCAATCAGTCTATCAGCGACTCTAGCCGGATTCCCGCAATTGCACGGCAGGTTTGATCCCATTGGACAGAATTGAAATTGAACACAAGGAGGAGCTCTTCATAGCCCCGCCCCTGCTTTCTGTCTTGTACTCCTGTAGCTTGAATCCCAGCAACTGTATCCCATTTCTACCCTTCCCTAGGCCCTAGGATGCCCAGGGAAATCGAGGCTGCCTCTTGCTTTCTGGACTCCTCTGAGTGGGCATTCTGGGAAGGAGGATTGTGACGCTGNGCCCCTGCTTTCTGTCTTGTACTCCTGTAGCTTGAATCCCAGCAACTGTATCCCATTTCTACCCTTCCCTAGGCCCTAGGATGCCCAGGGAAATCGAGGCTGCCTCTTGCTTTCTGGACTCCTCTGAGTGGGCATTCTGGGAAGGAGGATTGTGACGCTGGGAAGAGAAGTATGGCTGCTCACCTCTTCCCACACCCCTCGAGGATGAGTTAGATTTTCACTCCTCAGACCAAAGTCCTCTTAGCTTCTCAATCTATATGATGGTGAGAAGACTCTAGTTCAGAGCCAGAAAGGAGGAGGTGGGGTACTCCGACATAAAGATGCTGCCTCAGGAGCCAGCTAATCATCTTTATAGTTCCAGGAGGTAGATCTTTCTTTTTGCTTGAAAGGGGAAAGTATTGGTATTTATACTCGTGAAACACACAGGACCCTGATAACAGCTAATCTTCTTTGAATATTTACTGGCCCTAAACTTTGTCTTGGTATGTCCTGGTTCTTTGATGCATTGTCTCATATCCAGTACTCACAACAACTCTGAAGCTAGTACTGTTATTATCTGAAAGTGGATATTCAGCTATGGATATGGAATTCTACAAAGGAGGAATCTGAGTCTTGGCGAGGTTAAACAGACTGCCCAAAGTCACCCAGCTCGAAAGCAGCAGAGCCAGGACTCAAAACTCAGGTCTGTCTGCCTTAAAACAGTGCTCTTAACTGCCTGTCTAGATCTAAAACACCGATTTCTAATTTATAGTTAGAAAGAAAAGTGCCAAGCTAACCAGGAATTTGTGTCATCTGGCTAGCCTGTTTGCTTTCTGTGGCACAATTGCCTTTAGAAGCCAAAATGTAATCAGAAAAGAGTTTGATGAATTTGGAATCAGGCAAGAAGTCAGTTTGTTGTTAATCTCATCCAGCCATAAAGGGCTGGACAACCTCTCCACCTGAGGGAAATATCAGTCAAGAGGAGCATGCGCTCTCTCTGGCTGAGCAGGCCATCCTTCCCCCAGTGTCTGTTGATCAATTGCAGCCTACCCGATGTCTTGAGCTTGAGAAGTTTCACCATGTTAGTTAATCCACATGGCTTACCTGCTCGATACTAACTACTCAGCGCCTAACTACCTGTTTTCTACCATCACTGTGTAAGCCACTAGCAAACATTTCAGAAGTGGAATATATTTTGATAGTGTGAGGCTTAAGCCTGATTGTACCAAACGACTTGGTGGAACCAGAGTCCAGTGATGAGTGACTAGTAAAGGGAACTTGGACATCGTGAAAACTTCCTATGAACTTAAATCATGTTTGAGCTATGGATCGTCTTTTTTTTCTAGTGTAGTTGATTTACAATGATGTGTTGGTTACTGCTCTACAGCAAAGTGATTCAGTTATACATACACACATCCCTTTTTAGTGTTCCTCTCCACTATGGTTTATCATACAATATTCAATATAGTTCTCTGTGCTCAACCCTAGGACCTTGTTGCTTATCCGCTTCATGCATAAAAACTTACATCTGCTAACCCCAACCTCCTATTCCATTCCTCTCCCAAACCCTCCCCCTTGGCACCAGCAGTGTATTCTTTACATCTGTGATTCCATCTCTGCTGCACAGATAGGCTCACTTGCGTCATATGTTAGATTCCATGTGTAAGTGATGTCATATATTTGTCTTTCTCTTCCTGACTTCACTTAGTATGATAATCTCTAGTTGCATCCATGTTGCTGCACATGGCATTTATTTATTCTTTTTATGGCTGAGTAATATTCCATTGGGGTGTGTGTGTATAGTTTATGGCTGAGTAGTGTTCCGTTTCACGGCTGGGTAGTATTCCATTATAGTAGAATTCCACAGTATTCCATTCCATTCCAATACTGAATAGTATCCCATGTGGATATATACACCACATCTTTATCCATTCATCTATTAATGGAGATTTAGGGTGTTTCCATGTCTTGACTGTTATAAATAGTGCTGCTATGAAATTAGGGGTGCACGTATCTTTTTGAATTATAATTTTGTCCAGATATATGTCACAGGCCCTCTTGACTTTACTACTGTTACTATACAAGGAGAAAAAAGTAGATCTTTTCTTTCTGGCCATGCTCCACAGCTCACAGGATCTTGGTTTCCCTAACCCGGAATTGAATGTGGGCCTCGGCAGTGAAAGTCTGGCATTCTAACCACTAGCCTACCAGGGAACTCCCCAAAAGTAGATCCTTATGCTTGTGGTTGTGAAAAAGAGTGTGAGTACAGCCTCTGGAATCACACAGCCTGGAGTTCAAATCACATTGCACCAGCTGTATGTCACTGGGCAACATACCAAGCTCTCTATTCCAATTTCCTTTCCAAACAGGGATAATGATGGCTCCTCCCTCATCAGGTTGAGGATTAAATGAGATGAGATGATTAGTGCAAACACTTGTTCAGTGTCTGGATATATAATTCGCACTTGGTGTCTGTGATTCACTGAGCCTAATAGTGTCCAGGTGGCGCTAGTGGTAAAGAACCTACCTGCTGATGCAGGGGACACAAGAGACGAGGTTTTGATCCCTGGGTTGGGAAGATCCCCTGGAGGAGGAAATGGCAGCCCACTCCAGTGTTCTTGCCTGGAGAANTGTGATTCACTGAGCCTAATAGTGTCCAGGTGGCGCTAGTGGTAAAGAACCTACCTGCTGATGCAGGGGACACAAGAGACGAGGTTTTGATCCCTGGGTTGGGAAGATCCCCTGGAGGAGGAAATGGCAGCCCACTCCAGTGTTCTTGCCTGGAGAATCCCACGGACAGAGGAGCCTGGCAGGCTGTGGTCCATAGGGTTACAAAGAGTTGGATACAACTCAAGAGACTTAGCACACACGCACATAGCTCTCAAAGGAAAAAGCTTAGATATCCCCACCAGGAGAACTGGAAACAGTCTGACAAATCTTTGCTCTTGGTTGGTCCACCAGTGGCCCCCTACACAAATACACACACACACACGAGCATATATATTTTTATCTTCATGGTAACTTCAGCCTCTGCTGGTAGAACCTTACTTGCTAAGACTGAGAACAAAACAATTGCTTTGGGTTTCTGTTTTCTTCCCTATTATGCTGAGGCTCTGTCTGGGCTGGACTTCTCCCAGTCTCTCTCAGAATGAGGTATCTCTGCAGCTGCTTAATCTAACCTGCTTGTAGGGGATACTGACCAGGAAACAGGGAAGGTGACGGAGATTCTATGGGAGACCTTTGCAAGATTTCCCTGTGTAATTCATTCAGCATACGTTCATGGAGGACTGATTCCAGGCCAAGCCTATTGCAGGGACTAGGAATATAATAGTCCCTTTTCTCACAGGGCTAACAGTACAAGGGAAGAAATCTATTTTAAAAAGTAAGTAGACAAATAGTATGGGCTTCCCTTGAGGCTTAGCTGGTAAAGAATCCACCTGCAATGCAGGAGACCTAGGTTCGATCCCTGAATTGGGAAGATACCCTGGAGAAGGGGAAGGCTACCCACTCCAGTATTCTGGCCTGGAGAATTCCATGGACTGTATTGTCCATGGGGTCGCAAAGAGTTGGACATGACTGAGCGACTTTCACTTCACTTTAGACAAACAGTATAAACTAATGTGAAGGAAGTAATAGGTGGAGACCGACACAGAAGAAGGTGGGGAGAAGAGTGAGAAGGAGACATTATTTATTTTTTGGCCATACCCTGCAGAATCTTAGTTCCCTGACCGGGGATTGAAGCTGCATTATCTGTATTGGGAGCATAGAATCTTAACCACTGAACCACCAGGGAAGTCCCAGGAGAAGGAGACATTTAAGAAGAACTGAAAGTGCTTCCCTGGTAGCTCAGTGGTAAAGAATCGGCCTGCCAGTGCAAGAGACTTAAGCTCAATCTCTGGTCTGGGAAGATCCCACACACCTCCGAGCAACTATTGAGCCTGTGCACTAGAGCCTGGGAACCTCAACTACTGAGACCATGTGCTGCAACTGCTGACGCTCATTCACGTAGAGCCTGTGCTCTGCAGTGAGAGAAGCCGCTGCAATGAGAGTCCCACGCACCACAACTAGAGAGTAGCTCCCGCGCTCCACAACTCGAGAAAAGAGCCTGTGCAGCAATGAAGACCCAGGACAGTAAAAAATAAACAAATTAAAAAGAAGAAGAACTGAAGGATGAAAAGGTCTAATCAGCTAAAGAGTTAGGGAAGGGTAAAGGAAGAGCAAAGGCCCTGAGGTGGGAAAGAGCTTGTCTAGACCAAAGAATAGAGAGCGAGAATGTAGGGAATGGAACGGAGCCAGGCCAGGCCCGGCCCATCAGGAAGAGCTGAGCCAGGAGGTCACATGTTTAGCTTGAGGAAACCAGGGAGCTCTGTATTTTGAGCAGGGGTCATGTGACCTGATGATGTGTGTGAAGATCCCCCTCCCTGCTCTCAACTCACCCACCAGGCCCAGCTGGCCCGGGCACTGTACGACAACACAGCTGAGTCCCCGCAGGAGCTGTCCTTCCGCCGAGGGGACGTTCTGCGAGTGCTGCAGAGGGAAGGCGCTGGTGGGCTGGATGGCTGGTGCCTCTGCTCCCTGCACGGCCAGCAGGGCATCGTGCCTGCCAACAGAGTGAAGCTCCTTCCTGCTGGCCCAGCACCCAAGCCTGGCCTCTCCCAGGTGCCCCCAACCCAGCCAGGCTCGCCACACCCAGCCCCAGAGCACGGCAGTGAGGACCAGGAGGTGAGCACTGGAGCCCTTGACCCCTGATTCTGGACAACCCATTCCTCTCTGCTGCTGCAGGGGGGACAGAAAGAGCCCCGAGACCCCCAGCCCTGCACTGACTGCTGTTCAAATCCTGTCTGCCAAGTCTTCCTGGGCTCTTTCTCCACTGGCACAGGGGAGGGGGTTGGAAGGTGTCTAAGCTCCTCCCAGGTGCACACTATGATTCCCTGCTCCCCACTCTACCTGACCCACCTGCCTGTCGATCCCCCAGTTGTACGTGGTGCCACCCCCAGCTCGACTCCGTCCTACCTCGAGACCTCCAACTGGACCCTGCCCACTCTCCCCTGACCCCATCTACAAGGTCCCCAGAGGTGGTGGGACCCAACTGGCTGCCCCTGGAGCTGCCTTGGAGGTGAGGGCTAGCGGTTCATGTGTCTGTTGGACAGGGGACAGATGGCTCTCAGAGATGGGTTAGGGGAGTGGGGGGCCCACTGCCGAGTCTGAAAGTAACTAACTTCTTCCTCTGCAGGTCTACGACATACCCCCCACTGCCCTCCGAGTTCCCTCCAATGGCCCCTATGACTCCCCGGCCTCCTTTGCCCGCCCTCTGGCTCAGGTTGCCCCCAAGTCCCTTGGAGAGGATGAAGCTCCCTATGACGTGCCTCTGGCCCCAAAGTCACCATCAGACCTGGAGTTAGATCTGGAGTGGGAGGGGGGCCGGGAGCCAGGGCCCCCTCTTTATGCTGCCCCCTCCAACCTGAAACGAGCATCAGCCCTGCTCAATCTGTACGAAGCACCAGAGGAACTGCTGGCCGACGGGGAAGGCGGGGGCACCGACGAGGGCATCTATGATGTCCCCCTGCTGGGGCCGGAGACACCCCCTTCTCCAGAGCCCCTGGGAGCTTCGGCCTCCAGTGACATGGACAACTTGGCCCTCCTTCTGGCCAGAAGCCCCCCAGCCCCACACAGGCCCCGGCTGCCCTCAGCCGAGAGTCTGTCCCGTCGTCCCCTGCCTGCCTTGCCTGTACCAGAGGCCCCCAGCCCTTCCCCGGCTCCTTCTCCTGCTCCTGGCCGGAAGGGCAGCATCCAGGACAGGCTCCTGCCCCCACCCCCACCGCGCCTGCCTGGCTACAGGGGCTCCAAGGTGGAGGGGGATCCGGAGGGCAGGGAGGTGGAGGACCACCCAGCAGGACACCACAACGAGTACGAGGGCATCCCAGTGGCCGAGGAGTACGACTACGTCCACCTGAAGGTGAGCTTGCCTCGGTCAGCGCCCCAGAATGCCTCCAGGAGAGCGGGGGTCGAGACCTGAGGTCCCAGAGGCAGACCCTGGCTTCCTCCATTCCCTTCTTCCCCTCCGCTGACCCTGCACCCTGTGGCCTGTGACCCCTGTACTGGGCCACATCATTTGTATCAGTGCCGCAACCCAACCTGGGGTCCCCAAGCTCTCTGACCTGCCACTAGGGCTCTCCCAGACCCAGACTCAGGAGGCTGTGGATCTGATGGGAGGAGAGACCTTCAGGAGGAAGTAGGAGTGGGGAGGAGTCGGAAGACCATGGGGGCTGCCTTGCCCTGCTCCCCTACCCCTGCACTGAGGCCCTTATCCCCTACTGCAGGGCATGGATAAAGTTCAGGAAGCCAGGCCTCCAGATAAGGCCTCCCCAGGGGATCCTGAACAGCTGGAGAGGGGGCCGCCAGAGCAGCAGGTAACCCGTGCGGTTGGTGCTAGAGAAGGGGGCAGGGGAGGAGGAGCAGGAACCTGGAAGAAGGGGTATTCTTAACTGAAGCATCAAGGGAAATCTATTTAGGAGGGGCTAAGAGTTCAATGAAATAGGACAGTTGGGGTGGAGAGGAGTTAGAATCCAGAAAGGAGCTGGAACTTAGAAAACAATATCAGGAATTCAGAAAGAGAGGAAAGAATGTGTTGGAGAGGAGTCAGAAACTGAGCAGTCAGGGGAACAGAGTTTCTAGGCCGAGTGACTTCTGAGGCTCCTTCCAACTGTGAATTCCTGGGTTCCTAAGAGACCTGGCTCTTAATTCCAGCTCCACCACTAAGAAGCCAGGGCCTCTGAAGCCACCAGTTAATCTCTCTGGGTCTCAAGGAAATGAGACTGTCTCCTCAACTCATGGTTTGGAATGGTCCTAATCACCATAGCTACCATCTGCCATGTTTGTACCAAGCGCCAGACCCTGTGCTCAGTACATTGCACCTGTCAACACTGATCATAGCAATAGTTTGCGCTCATATGGTGCTTACAGTTTGCAATGCTGTGTTCTCAGCTCTTTCTGTGAAGATCAACTAATCTTCACTGCAGACTTAGGAGGCAGAAACAAGAACTACACTATCCAGTGTGGTAGCCACATGCCACATGCAGCTACTGATCCCCAAGTGTGACCAGTCCGAACTGAAATGCACTGTAAATATAAAATGCACACCAGATTTTGCAGACTTAGTATGAAAAGCAATTTCAATAATTTTTATATTGATTACAGTGTTGAAACTACACCATTTTAAATATATGGAATTACAAAATATGTACCAATTTCTTTGTAACTTTTCTAACATGGCTACTTGGAAATTTGAAATAGCATGTGTGGTTGGCATTATGTTTACATTGGACAGTGTAGTACTAGGCTCCCCGTAGACAAAGAAGATAAAGGAAGATGAAGATAAAGGAGATAAAGGAATGATGACGTTCAGAGACTTGTTTTTTTTTTTTTTTTTAATTAATTTTTATTTTTTTAGTTTGTTTTGCTTTACAATACTGTATTCATTTTGCCATACATGACGTAAATCAGCCATAAGTGTACCTGAGTTCCCAATCTGGACCCCCTCCCTTCCCCCTCCCTCCCCACACCATCCCTCCAGATCATCCCCACTCATCAGTCCCAAGCCTTCTGCATCGAACCTAGACCGGCAATCCGTTTCCCCTATGATATCATACATGTTACAATGCCATATTCCCAAATCCTCCCACCCTCTCCCTCTCCCACGGAGTCCAAAAGTCTGTTCTACACATCTGTGTTTCTCTTGCTGTCTCGTGTACATGTTTAACACCACCATCTTTCTAAATTCCATATATATGTGTCAGTATACTGTATTGGTGTTTTTCTTTCTGGCTCACTTCACTCTGTATAATTGGCTCCAGTTCCATCCACCTCATTAGAACTGATTCAAATGTATTCTTTTTGATGGCTGAGTAATACTCCATTGTGTATATGTACCACAGCTTTCTTATCCATTCATCTGTTGATGGACATCTAGGTTGCTTCCATGTCCTGGCTATTATAAACAGTGCTGCGATGAACATTGGGGTACAGGTGTCTCTTTCAATTCTGGTTTCCTCAGTGTGTATGCCCAGCAGTGGGATTGCTGGGTCATAAGGCAGTTCTATTTGCAATTTTTTAAGGAATCTCCACACTGTTCTCCATAGTGGCTGTANTTATTTTTTTTTAATTAATTTTTATTTTTTTAGTTTGTTTTGCTTTACAATACTGTATTCATTTTGCCATACATGACGTAAATCAGCCATAAGTGTACCTGAGTTCCCAATCCGGACCCCCTCCCTTCCCCCTCCCTCCCCACACCATCCCTCCAGATCATCCCCACTCATCAGTCCCAAGCCTTCTGCATCGAACCTAGACCGGCAATCCGTTTCCCCTATGATATCATACATGTTACAATGCCATATTCCCAAATCCTCCCACCCTCTCCCTCTCCCACGGAGTCCAAAAGTCTGTTCTACACATCTGTGTTTCTCTTGCTGTCTCGTGTACATGTTTAACACCACCATCTTTCTAAATTCCATATATATGTGTCAGTATACTGTATTGGTGTTTTTCTTTCTGGCTCACTTCACTCTGTATAATTGGCTCCAGTTCCATCCACCTCATTAGAACTGATTCAAATGTATTCTTTTTGATGGCTGAGTAATACTCCATTGTGTATATGTACCACAGCTTTCTTATCCATTCATCTGTTGATGGACATCTAGGTTGCTTCCATGTCCTGGCTATTATAAACAGTGCTGCGATGAACATTGGGGTACAGGTGTCCAGAGACTTGTTTTTAAGGTTGTTTGAATCCAGATTTATCAGACGTCAATTCTAGGCATCTTCCTGTCACTCGCTAAGAGAATCTAAATTGTCTGATAGGCGAAGGTACAGTTTAAAGGGGTTGAGCTCAGGGAGAAAGGAAGGCGTGAGGAACAAAGGGAGGGAAGGAGAAAGGAAATAAGAACGGAAGTGGCACTGGCCAGGCAGTCCCGCTGAACACTCTTCTCGCCCTTAGGAGGCCCTGTCCCCTGGGGAGCCACTGGTTCTGCCCGCTGGAGATCTACAGCTTCTGCACTTCTACGCCGGGCAGTGCCAGGGCCACTGCTCAACGCTGCAGGCGGCCGTGGCGGCCCTGATGTCCAGCACCCAGGCCAAGCAGCCCCCGCGCCTCTTTGTGCCCCACGGCAAGCGGGTGCTGGTGGCCGCCCACCGCCTGGTGTTCGTTGGGGATACCCTGGGCCGCCTGGCAGCCTCTGCCCCTCTGCGAGCACAGGTCGGGGCCGCAGGCACAGCACTGGGCCAGGCATTGCGGGCCACCGTGCTGGCCATCAAGGGGGCCGCCCTGGGCTACCCATCCAGCCCTGCAGCCCAAGAGATGGCGCAGTGTGTGGCGGACCTGGCAGGGAGGGCCCTGCAATTCACCACTCTGCTCACCAGCCTGGCCCCCTGAGCCCCTTGTCTCTGCTCTGCCCCCACCTGCCTCCCAGAGCCGCCTCCAGTCCTCAGATGGCTAGAGGGCTCTGTTTTGGGGACTAGGAGACTGCGGCATCTTTCTCCATTACTGCCCTTTCCAGGCATCTCAGCCTCTCACTGAGGCCCCTCCTCCCCTACCCCACAGCTTTTTGTATGAGCCATTTTGTATAAATTATTTATATTTAATATTATTCCCTGCTTTGTCAGGGGCAGGCACCAGGCCCTCCAGGGACCTTCCTCCTCCCTCAGCCTGGGGTGGAGGTTCTTGGGCACTGCAAGGCCAACCCCTCTGGAATCTTAACCCCACAGAGAGCCAAGTAGCTGAAACCTAGAGCCACCAGGAGCCCCTTTTTTTGTCCTGTGTCTTAGCTCTGGAACATCAGCACCTCCCTGTTAGCCAAGAGTGAGGGCAGAACTTTGGCAGCCCAGAGTGGGACGGTCTGGGAGAGGCCAGAGGACTCCTCCACGCAGAAGCAGGAGAGCTGGGCCTCTGACAGGGTGCACCTCAATAAACCGGGCTTTCTGGTTCCCCGACTCTGCTTCCTGGGAGCCTGAGGGGCAGGCCCGGCACCCTTGGCCAAACTGTTGGGACACACACTGTGGGTAGTCTGCCTTTAGGGTTTGTGGAGAAATTCTGCTGTTTCTCCAACTGTTCATCTAGCAGGTTCTCAGCTCCCATGATGTGCCAGGCACAGTTCTGAAGGTCTATTGTGGGGGTGGGCTGGATAGAAACAAGTCAGTTGAAACAAGTAAATAAAAAAAAGAGGAACCTGCCACAGAGTTGATAGTTGCTGGTAATGGAAATGAACAGGGTGATATGTGACTGAGTAGATGGGGAGAGGCCTTTGGAGACTTTAGACAGGATTGCTGAGGAGGTGGTATCTGTGCTGAGACCCCGAGGATGAGAGAACCAATCTGCAACGTAGCATTCTGGGAAGGCAGGCCCTGATTCCTGCCCAAGGCCTCTCCTCCAAGACCGATGTCAGATGATGTCATTAGAGAGGTGCACACATGGGGAGGGAGGCCATGAGAGAGCCTTGATGGTACCCTGCTGAAGAGGTCACCCCAGCTGTCCTCAGCTTTGTGACATAGGACAGCTCTGGCCCACTGGAGAGGACTGCTGGCCTGGGTGCCCTCTCCCTTAGGTTAACCCAAGAGGATCTAGTCCCTTAAACTCCCCTTCCCAACTTCCTGCTGACATCCTTCCGGACACACCACCTTTAGAGGAGCTGAGGGGCCAACGAATTCAATGTGTTAGAAGTCCATAGTCCACAGGGCCTTGGTGAAATTGATGGGCCATGGCCTAGACAGGGGATCACTTCAGCTGTTCACCACAAGGGAAGAAGTCCAAGCCACAGATCCATTGCTTAAGCTCTGCTTTCCCAAGATTCTACCCTGGCACAGTGACTGGACTGGAGGTACCCCAAAATTCAATCACAGTCAGTCCCTTGGCCCCTCTCCCCATGCATTTGCCTCCTCCATTTGAGGTTCTTTGTTCTCATTTCACTCTCAAAAGAAACTCATTTCCAGAGGCTGGAGCCACCAAAATTCACCCCTAGGTGTTGGTGTTAAAGATATAACAGAGGCCATCCTCCACCACCTTCCAGAAAGAATTTCAAGAGATCAGCCTGGAATTAGAGTCAGAGGTCTCAATGCAAGTTTCCATGTACCTGTGTCTGCAGGTAAATCCTGTCAGATCCTCAGAGTCCTAGTTTCCTCTCTAATTTGAGAAGGAACATAGTGATCTCCCAGGGCTGTTGTGAGGCCCTAACAAGATAATGCATGTGAACAGCCCAGCCAGGACAGACATGAGGAGACTAGCAAATAAATCCCCAAGGAATGTTGCCGGTGACAGCACCAAAGTAAATACTGAAGAGATGCTGAAATGGGTTGGGGGGTGGGGAGAGGCTGCTTATTGCATTAGAAGACTTTCCCATATCTGGAAAATTTCTGAACAGAGGGGACAAATTAGAAGTATGGTTCAGTGGAGACAAGATGGAATGGATTTCCATCTTGAGATTGACAGGACATCCTTTTCAACACTTACCTGGGATAAGAGAATAAAGAACCTATTAGAAATCAAATTTAAAAAAAAAAAAGGAAATCAAATCTCCTTGAGAAGTGCATTTCTAACTTTAATGTACATATTCACGGGGATCTGGTTAAAAATGCAAAATATCCGAAAACAGCCTCGAGTCTACATTTCCAGCAAGTTCCCAGGTGATGTGGATGTTCCTGGTCTGTAAATCGTACTTTGAGTAGCAATTCAAGGAGTTAGGGGAGACTTCTCTGAGGCAAATACGCTTGAACTGACAGCTGAAGGAGAANGGGGATCTGGTTAAAAATGCAAAATATCCGAAAACAGCCTCGAGTCTACATTTCCAGCAAGTTCCCAGGTGATGTGGATGTTCCTGGTCTGTAAATCGTACTTTGAGTAGCAATTCAAGGAGTTAGGGGAGACTTCTCTGAGGCAAATACGCTTGAACTGACAGCTGAAGGAGAACTTGACTAAAGTAGAGGAGACTTCTAGGCATAAGGACCAGCTTATGCAAGGGGCCTGTAGCTCTGGAAAAACTGAAAACATCAGCGTGACTGGTGTGCAGAATCTGGGGAGAGAGGGAGCTGCAGAGATTATGGGATCACTATGAGGTCTAGAATATTGCATTTACCTTGACGGTAGAAGACGTTGATGGTTGTTAAACAGGAAAGGAACACAAACATCTGCATCTTGAAGAGATCGGTCCATCTGCATTATGAACAGGTCGGGGGAAAGGATCGGAAACAAAGCAGATACAGAACACCGGTTAAGAGCTGAGACTAAAGCAGTCTGCACAACAGGCAGCTTGACTAGTGGTGCCAGAGACAGATGGAAAGAAGCAGAACATCTGAGAACCACACAGGAAATAAAATGGATAGAATTTTGTAGAGGATTTGACATGGGGTGGAGAGCGGGGGTAAGGAAGAGGGCACTAAAAGGGCTGTCACCTGAGCATCTGGCCACAATTGGATGGTGAAGGTGCCACTCAGTGAGGAAAGAAGAGCTAGAAGACAACCTAGTTGGGGGGAGGGGGGAGACATGACCATGTGTTTGGTCTTGGACGTATTGACTTTGAGACCCTTGTGATTCATCCAGGATAAGAAACCAAATAAGAGGTGCTTCAAGGGTCTGGGGCTCAGAAGAGAGGTGGGAACTGGAGATGTAAATATGGGAATCAGGTTTATATTGGCTCATATTATTTATACTGAGGGTGATGGAAGCTGTGGGCATAAGTGAGATTCTGAGGCGGAGAGAACAGTATGAGATAAGAGGAGGACCTAGAATCAAGCCTCCAAAGATCACAGGCACTGACTGATGGTGAGGAGAATGAGTCTGTGGTAGAGAAAAAAGCAGCAAGAGAAAGAAAATCTGGACAGTATGGGACCTGGCAGCCAGGGAAGAAAGAGTTTAGAGGAAGAGGTAGCCGACAAAGCCAAAGGCTGCTGAGAAATGACAGAGACTCAGCCAGGGTGGGGTTGTGAAACCAGAGGAGTGGTCTTGTAGAGGACTGAGTACAGTGCCCAGGGCAGTCCACCATATGCATGCATCCTTTCCAGTATACCTGTCTCTCAGTAAGCCACTCCGATATCAGTCTTGTCCATCCTGTTACCCCAGAGCCCAGCACAAGGCCAGAATATAGCAGACACTTAATAAATTGTACTGATGAGTGAGTGGATGGATGGATGGATAGATGGATGAGGAGGAAGAATTGGAAGCACCTGCCTGGGATGTACTATTCTTTGGTTATTCCCTTTATACCGCAATGGCCCGCAGACCCAGGGAACAGAGACAGAGCCCATCTTCTCCCTCCCCTGGATCCTGGCCCCCCTTCCTCTCTCTGACGAAGAGTCTGGACCGAAGGTTCTGCTGACGTTGAAAGGGGAGGAGAGTCTGGAGGAAGGGGTGGGGAAAGCGGCGAAGAGATCGCAGAGACGGAGGAGGCACCCGCGGCTGCAGAGCTGCGGAGCGGGGTCTCTCGGCTTCTGTGTCCAGGCAACGGGCGCGCCACTGGGCCAGAAGACAGCGCATCCTTTCCGTGCGGGCCGCCTGGGCCCCTGCGGTCGGCAAACTGGCTCCCCGGGTGGCCACCGGGACCCCCGAGCCCAATGGCGGGGGCGGCAGCAAGATCGACAGCACTGTAGAGATCACCCCCAGCCCCAACGGAGTAAGTGCCCGCGCCCTGGGGGCTACGCCATCATCTCCCCGCACCCCCGGACAAGCGCCTGGCATTTTCCACCCGCGCATCCGCCGCGGCAGACTGCCTTCCTCCCGCTCGCGCCCGCCCTGTTCCCTTACCATGCGGTTTTCTCCGCTTCACCCTTCTCCCGCCACCCCTCCAACCCACACTCCCACCCGGAGCAGGTCGGGACCCTCGGAGATGCGGTGCCCACGGAGCAGCTGCAGGGTGAGCGGGAGCGCGAACGCGAGCGGGAGGGGGAGGGCCACGCGGGCGGCGACGGGATGGGCAGCAGCCTGTCGCTGGCCGTGCCCCCCAGCCCCCTCAGCTTCGAGGCGCTGCTCGCCCAGGTGGGGGCGCTGGGCGGCGGCCAGCAGCTGCAGCTCGGCCTCTGCTGCCTGCCCGTGCTCTTCGTGGCGCTGGGCCTGGCCTCCGACCCCATCTTCACGCTGGCACCCCCGCTGCATTGCCACTACGGGGCCTTCCCCCCCAACGCCTCCGGCTGGGAGCAGCCCCCCAACGCCAGCGGCGTCAGCGTCGCCAGCGCGGCCCTAGCCGCCAGCGCCGCCAGCCGCCTCGCCACCAGTACGGACCCCTCGTGCAGCGGCTTTGCTCCACCGGACTTCAACCACTGTCTCAAGGACTGGGACTATAACGGCCTCCCGGTGCTCACCACCAATGCCATTGGCCAGGTGAGGCGGCCCGCTGGGCCGCGGGTCTGGGGGCGGGCCGCGCGCCACCAGCGAGGGGTCTCACACCCGCTCCTCCCTCTCGCGTCCCCAGTGGGATCTGGTGTGTGACCTGGGCTGGCAGGTGATCCTGGAGCAGATCCTCTTCATCTTGGGCTTCGCCTCCGGCTACCTGTTCCTGGGCTACCCAGCAGACAGGTGAGGACTCAGCAAGTAGAGAGGAGGGCTTGCTAGGGAGGCTGATCCAGGCAGCTAGCCTTCCCAAGAGGCTGAAGAGGCTTTGCTAAACTGCAGTGTCCTCTGGATTTCTCCTGTTCATTGACAGGCGGCCCCAGCACTGTCTCAACTTCACTCCCCATCAAGAAATACTCTTACCATACCTCTTCCACACCAAGGATCTCTCCCCCGCTGCCAGCCCCACATCCATGAATCAGTGACCCCATCCCTCCTGACCAAAACCCCTAGGTCCACATAAGTCCTAACTCTTCCTCTGTTGTCCTGTTACCACCAAGCTCCTCCCTTGCCATCCTCAGAGATTAATCCCTGTTAACAGTGCTGTCTACCTGGGCTGTTAGCTCTGTCTCAGTGGCCTCATTCCTAAAGATCATTATGTCAATTTCTAAATATCAACAGCCCCATTCACACTGACCAGGAGTAGCTCAACTCTTCAAACAAATGACTACCCTCTTGGGGAGGGTCCATAGTTTAACCCCCATGGATCAATGACCACAATAGCACCCCTCACCCCAGGCTAACAGTCCCATCCTCACGGATCATTAGTGTTCTCAGATCCTCTCAGATCAACAGCCTCATTTCCAGGAATCAGTGGTTTCATATGAAAGATCTACAAACCCATCCCCACCAACCAGCAGCTCTTCCCAGGGGTCAAAACTCCATCTCTGATCCTTGACACCATCACCACTGACCAGGTGCTCCATCCCTGGGGATTACTAGACTTCTCCACTGGTCTACAATCCCATCCAAATGACTTTATAGTTCAACTACCATGGCTCAGAGGCAACCTACCATTCAATAATCCAGTTCCCTAAAAATAATACCTCTCCTCACTGCCCAATAGGCATACACTCCTGTGGGCAAATGATCCTAAACCCACAGGTCAATAGCCCATCCTCATGCATCAGTGGCCTCATACCCACAGACCAGTAGCATCATTCCTCTGGAATATGTAGCCTCAAACCCAAAGACCTAAATTCAATCTCCTAAATTCAGTAGCCTTAGCCAATAAGCTCAACCCCATGGGAAATGGTCTCACCCTATTGGATCAGTAGTTTCACTCTCAGGCATCAGTGTCCCCTTCCCAATGACCAGTGACCCCAGTCTATATCCACATTACACCAGTGCTCTTATCCCTAAAAACCAGTAGCCTACCCTCCAAGGATCAGGAACCTCGTCCCCACTCACAGTCTGTGACCATCACCACTGACCAATAGTCTCTCATTTCCTCTGCTCCGTGACCCCATGCTTACTGATTATCCATATGGATTAATAGATTCATCCCTACTGGCCAATAGTCCCATCCATCTTGACTGAAACCCCTACCCCAGGAATTAATAGCTACATCCCCAAAGATCAACTGTCCAATCTTACAGAAGTTAGTGATCAGCCCCACTGATTAATAGTCCTATCTCATGGATTAAGAGCTCCACTCTCATGGATCAATGGCTCCATCTTCTGGTCAGTGACCCCATCCCACTGACCACTCCTATGGATTAGTAGACCCATGTCCCAATCCCATGGAAAAATGGCTTCATCCCCCAAAATCAATTACTCAGTTCCCAAAGATCAAGAGCTCCATTTTCACTGACCAACACTATCCCCATGGACAAGTGGCCAATGGCCTACCTCCTTAGATCAGTAATTCCAACCCTGTATGTCAATGAACCCATCTCCTCTGATCAGTCTGAGCAAGACAAGCTCTATCCCCACTGACCAATATCTGTATTCCCAAGGTCTCATGGATCCAATTCCCCGAAGCAATATCCCATCACCACTGATGGCTGGTCTCACTTCCATGAAGAAATGCCTTCATCTCTGACCAATANATGAACCCATCTCCTCTGATCAGTCTGAGCAAGACAAGCTCTATCCCCACTGACCAATATCTGTATTCCCAAGGTCTCATGGATCCAATTCCCCGAAGCAATATCCCATCACCACTGATGGCTGGTCTCACTTCCATGAAGAAATGCCTTCATCTCTGACCAATAGCCCTGAGAGTCAGTGGTCCCATCCCCCACAGAACAATAGCCATGCCCAGTGCCCAGTAGCCAGGGTCCCCATCCTTCCCCATCTCCTGTAGCCTTAGTCCAACCCTTGTTCCCTGGGCCTCATCCTCATATCTTCATCTCTAAAGTGGGCAGCTGGACCCCACCCAGCCACTCCTCCCACAGGGAGTCTGGGTGACCAGAGGCTCTCCCTGCTTTCCAGGTTTGGCCGCCGTGGGATTGTGCTGCTGACTCTGGGACTGGTGGGCCCCTGTGGAGTGGGAGGTGCTGCTGCAGGTTCCTCCACGGGTGTCATGGCCCTCCGATTCCTCCTGGGCTTCCTGCTTGCTGGCGTTGACCTTGGTGTCTACCTGATGCGTAAGTGGCACCCTTCCAGAGCTCCTTCCCTTAGGGGCTCATGCCTGCCTATTTGTATCCCCAGGTCATTGCCACTGCTCCTTGGGACCCCCTCAGTTCCTTCTTCAGCTGTCTGGAATCTCGGCTCTTTCTGGCTAGGCCTTTAGAGGATCCAGGGGTCTTGCTTCTCATACACCCCTCTTCTTCCATGATCTTTAAAGCTTTCCTTGCCCTGGACTTACTGCTGTCAGGGAATGAGCCTTATTTAAAAAATGAAATCCTGAGTAGCTGTAGGAGCTTGAACAATGGTTAATGTGAAGGTCAAATAAGAGATCTGATGTGAAAGGGCCCGTAAGCTGGGAATGCTGAGCCCCCGCAGGGACTCTGAGCCTCAAGCCCTCCCAAGTTTGAGCAGGAGAGAGGAGAGGTCCAAACAGCCTCTCCACTCTGCCTTAGCGATTAGTCTGTGGGAGGCAGTGGCTGCAGCCTCCACGCAGGGTCTGACCTTGCTCTCTGTCCTTCTCCCTCCCTCTCCCCTCCTCTCTTCCATGCCTCCTTCCTCCCCGGCCTCTCCTCCCTGTCCCTGCTGTATCTCCAGGGCTGGAGCTGTGCGACCCAACCCAGAGGCTTCGGGTGGCCCTGGCGGGGGAGTTGGTGGGGGTAGGGGGGCACTTCCTGTTCCTGGGCCTGGCCCTTGTCTCTAAGGACTGGCGATTTCTTCAGCGAATGATCACCGCTCCCTGCATCCTCTTCCTGTTTTATGGGTCAGTATCACCCTCCACCTGTTGTCTGGCCATTCCCATCTCTACCTCCTAGCTGTAGCTCTAGCCTGCAGACCCGTCCTCTTCTCCACTGCCCCTCATCCAGGCCTGCTCCAGCCCCAGCCCCTCAGAGATGGTAGTTTTCCATTCTGGGTCAGGAGATGGGAAGCCTCACAGTGCACCCCCTTCCCCCTCCCCTAGCTGGCCTGGTCTCTTTCTGGAGTCTGCGCGGTGGCTGATAGTGAAGCGACAGATTGAGGAGGCCCAGTCTGTCCTGAGGATCCTGGCTGAGCGGAACCGGCCCCATGGGCAGATGCTGGGAGAGGAGGCCCAGGAGGCCCTGCAGGGTAAGAGACAGGAGTCCCACCCATGTAGGAAGACCTTGAGTGCTCAGCTGTTCCTTCTAACAGCTCCTCTCTCTCTCCCAAGACCTGGAGAACACCTGCCCTCTCCCTGCAACATCCTCCTTTTCCTTCGCTTCCCTCCTCAACTACCGCAACATCTGGAAAAATCTGCTTATCTTGGGCTTCACCAAGTGAGCCTGGGTGTCGGGGTCAAGGGCCAGGCCAGTAGCTAGGATGGGGGCTGGCTGGGTGGGGAAGGCCTGAGGACCCCTGCAGAGGGCATCCAGGGTGGTGAAAAGCTGCAGGTGGCAATGCAGACGCCACAGACACTGTCCTGTGCCTCTTTGCCCTGTCTCACAGCTTTATCGCCCACGCTATTCGCCACTGCTACCAGCCTGTGGGAGGAGGAGGGAGCCCATCAGACTTCTACCTGTGCTCCCTGCTGGCCAGCGGCACAGCGGCCCTGGCCTGTGTCTTCCTGGGGGTCACCGTGGACCGATTCGGCCGCCGGGGCATCCTGCTTCTCTCGATGACACTCACTGGCATTGCATCCCTGGCCCTGCTGGGCCTGTGGGACTGTAAGCTCCCTCCCTTCCCTGCAGTGTGGGCTCAGCCTAGGAACCCCAGCAGAGGTGCCCCAGATAGACTCAGCCACTGCTTCTGGCTCAGGCTCCCCAGGACCAGACCAGATCCTGCCCAGATCTTTCACAACTCTCCCCCTGGCCGCACACTCCAGTCTGTTCTCCCAACTGATCAGTGATGCCCAGACACACCCGGCTAGGGATCAGAAGGGGTGACGGCAGAGACGAGGCCAAGCATGATCTGCTGCCTCCACTCACACGCGTCTTGGTCCTCCAGATCTGAATGAGGCTGCCATCACCACCTTCTCTGTCCTTGGGCTCTTCTCCTCCCAAGCTGCCGGCATCCTTAGCACCCTCCTTGCTGCCGAAGTCATCCCTACCACGGTCCGGTGAGAGCAGGCGTGCTGCCAGGGCGGCCTCCAGGCCTCTGTCTGAGGACAAGGCCTGAGGGATGCCGGAGGAGCGGCTGCTCGGGAAGGGTGGGAATGAGGCCCACAGCCGCAGGCTCAGTGCCTTGTCGTCTCTCACAGGGGCCGAGGCCTGGGCCTCATCATGGCACTGGGGGCGCTCGGCGGGCTGAGTGGCCCAGCCCAGCGCCTCCACATGGGCCACGGGGCCTTCCTGCAGCACGTGGTCCTGGCAGCCTGTGCGCTCCTCTGCATCCTCAGCATCATGCTTCTGCCGGAGACCAAGCGCAAGCTCCTGCCGGAGGTGCTCCGGGATGGGGAGCTGTGCCGCCGGCCTTCCCTGCTGCGGCAGCCCCCCCGCAACCGCTGTGACCACGTCCCACTGCTTGCCACCCCCAACCCCGCCCTCTGAGTGACCTCTGAGCACCCTGGCAGGAGGCTGGCCCATACCTTAAAGTGGCACAAGGCCCTGGCAAGGAGAGCAGGAGGATTGAGTGAGCGAGGCAGGGCTGCCCGCGAGGCTCAGAGGCACCTCGGGCCAGACACGAAGGGGCACTCAGGGGGCTGCCCTCACCCCTTCTCCCCCCACTGCTGCTTGGTGTTCACTCCCTTGGCTAGAGTCAGGGGGCAGGGAGAGAGCTCCACACTGTACCACCAGGTCTGGGCTCCATCCTGTGCCCAACCACATCCTCCCAGACCTCATTCTTTCTTGCTCTGTCACTCTGTTTCAATAAAGACATTTTGAATAAATGAGCATACCATAGCCTGGACTTCCCTCCCTTCTGTCGTCCTCTCTCTTGGGGAAAGGTTTCTCTCAGTGGAATCCAAACCGTTAACCATCCCCTTCTCTTTCCCTGTGCCCTACCCTCTCCACCCACCCTGCCCCCACCTCCATGTTAACTTACAATTACCACCCCTTACTGATTGCTTGCTCTGCTGCTAGGACTGGGCTAGGCATTTCACAAACTTCATTTAATCATTTAATCCTCACAACCTTGCAAGGTAGGTGTCTGGATCTATTAAAGTTTTTGTTGTTGTTGTTTTTGCAAGCAGCAATAATTGACTAACTCTAATGAACTTAGAGCAACAAAGCGAATTTATTAGAGTGATTCGGTGGGGCAGGCTGTGGTTCTACCCTATGGGAAAGCTCATGGGGTAGAAGGAAAAGCAGAACTAGTTATAAAAGGCCAAGAACCAGAAAGGGCAAGAGAGTCAGTGACTGGCTAGCTTGCCTATCACAACCACCCCCATCCTACCCTACCCCTATTACTGCCAACTGCAGAAGGGGACCAGGACCTGAGCGCTGCTAGCAGAAGGCTGGATGTTGTACAGGTAAAAACAGCAGATGCCCACCACAGTGTTCTTTTACAGATGACAAAACTGACACTCAGAGACTCAGTAACTTGCCCAACATTACAAAGTTAAGGAGTGATCACTGGGGTGTAACTGGATCCTGGAGCTGGTGCTCTCTAGTGATACACACTGCGGCCCCCTTCCCAATCCTTCCAATCTCTGTACACTACCCTTGGAATCGTGGAGTGAGTCTCTACCCCCCGCCTTGGGAGAGGGCAGTAGGAGATGTCTTCCACCTCAGTGCTAGGGCCTGCCTCTGATTAACCCTGGCCTGGCTTTGGGCCAATCTCTCAACCTCCAGCCTCCTTCAAGGGCTGCTATGAGGATTAAACAAGATAATATATTGTATGTGCCTCAAATTATCCCACTAGATGTTAAGTTCCTTGAGGACAGGAACTTTGTCTTACTCAACTTTGAAACACCAAAGCCTGACCCATGATAGGTGTTCAAAACATTGTATTTGTTCATTCTTTTGGCAAATCTTTCCTGTGCCAGATTTACAGACCAGTACTATCCTGGATATTAGGATTTCAAGGAGCTTGAATACTGGGAATATTAATGAGGAGGAAGACAGCAGTGTTTGGAGCATCGAAAGTCTGCCTGTTGAAGGAAGTGGGACTCAGAGAGGCAGGAAGACCTCAGGCAAAGACCCAGGAGACAGGTACATTGTTCTCAATTCAAAGGCCATAAAGCAGGAGGCTTCCCTGGTGGCTCAGTGGGAAAGAACCCGCCTGCCAATAGCAGGAGACGTGGGTTCAATCCCAGGGTCAGGAAGATCCCCTGGAGAAGCCAATGGCAACCCATTCCAGTATTTTCGCCTGGGAGGTCCCATGAACAGAGGAGCCTGGTAGGCTGCAGTCCATGGGGTCGCAAAAGAGTCAGACACAACTGAGTGACTAAATAACAACAAGGAGAGCAGAGGCCTGGAGGGAGGAAAGGGTGAGGCGGTCCTAGAGGAGAATTCTTAGGAAATGCAAGTCTTGAGACCAGCCTCTTCCACATGAGAGAGGCCCATTACCCAGATTCCTGCAGTTCTTATCTCCTTCCCTTCTGCCAGTCCATGTCCCAGGCCCAGAGTGCTGGAACTAAGCCACACTTCTGAGTTCTCAGCCACTGCAGAACTCATGGGAACTTCTCATTTAATCTTCACAGTACTCTGAAATAGGTATTATCTGTTTTATCCTATTTAGCTACTGAGGGAATGGAAATGAGAGAAATGGAAGGAACTGCTGTGAAAGGCAGAGCCAGGACTTAAATCCAGGCCTTCTGACTGTCCTTTCTACTACCATAGTTCCCGCACAGCTAGACATTCTGCATCATACATTCTGCCCAACAGTGTCTGCACCTTCTGAACTGACTCCAACGTTGACTTTTTTTTGGCCGTACCATGTGGCATGCAGGGTCTTCATTCCCTGACTGGGTATATCAAACCTGCACCCCCTGCAATGGAAGCACAGTCTTAGGCATTGGACTGCCAGGGACGTCCCAAGGTTGACTTTTTAGCTCTGAGTGGTCAATGATAACACAAGAGAGCATACTCATCGCCGCCTGCAGAGATTCTGTGATAACCAACAGAATGGTAGGTAAATATAGTTTGGAAGATCCCATGTAAACTAAGGAGTTACTTATATGCTAATGACACTCTCCAAAGCACACTGTGAGGAAGTGTCAAAGAGGCACTTCAAAGAACACATTTTTTGCATACCGCCAGAAAAAGGTCCAAGTAAGGTAAACAAAAGTACTCAGGAAGCTAGCCTGTAGCAGGGTAAGTAAGAGACAGCAAGCCTCTGACTTCAAGCAAAGAGGTAAAGGCAAAAAAAAATGGCAGCATTTGGGAAGCATCAAGGAAGCACAGGGAAAGATACAGTCCCTCCTCCCCAAGCAATTCATGGTCTATGTGGAAAGGAACAATGTGTGTCGCTGTAACTGGCACCTTGTCAGTTGCTCTAAAATTCACCAACCACAGAACCTCCTTGGATCCTTATCAATACCCCATGAAACATTATTTTCATGCTTTTTTAGATGGGGAGACTGAGGTTTGGACCTCAGTCACTTTTGCAGTGACTGGTAATTAGAGTAGCCAGATCTTGAGAAATGAGAGCCTGCAATCTTCTTACTGCATACTTTACTTCTTACTGCATAGTAAATAATTCTAAACACCATGAAAGAAAGTATTACTTATCCTGTAATATTAAGTTGAGAAGGTACTCCCAGGAACCTGGAGATCATTTTCAGACAAACAAGGAAACAGCTACTTTCCCTGAAGAGGCTGTACTGATGAAATATGAACTGCTTTAGAAATGTTTTAGTTGGATTCACAACTAAAAGCCACAATGGATTATTGAGGGAGAAATTAAAAGGATATACAGGTTGACATTTCTAACCTTAAAAAGTTACATAAAGTGGTATGAAAGCTACTTCCATTCTTCACTCAGTCAACCTAGCCTGGCTACCTTGCAACTAATTTTTACTGATTATCCACTACTTTCTAGTGCTGCCTCAGGTCTGAGGAGCATGGTCCTGGCCTGCAAGAGCTCAGAACACTGGGAGATAATTACTATCCTATACAGAACATGCAGAGAAATGGAACAAGTGCTGAGGCACCTCAAGAAGGATTGGATATATCCTATTGGAGGAAGTCAAGGAAAGCTTCTCAGATACTTGGATTGGACCCTACAGGTAAAGTCTTGAGCTTGCCAAGGACAGAAAGAAAGAAGAAACAGTGCAGACTAGAGACATGACAGAACATGGTATACATGGAGAAGAACACAGAATGGAGAACATGGCATACACAGGGAACCACGGAATGAAGGGCCGCTGTGAAAACCCACAGCTAACACTGTACTCATCAGTGAGAGTCTGAAAGCTTTTCCCCCCGAAGTTCAGCTCTCACCACTTCTATTCAATGTTGTCCTGGAGGTTCTTGCTGGAGAAATGAGGCAAGAAAATGAAATACAGGCATACATTGAAGATACTGTGGGCTCAGTTCCAGACCACTGCAACAAAGCAAGTTACACAAATTATTTGGTTTCCCAGTGCATATAAAAGTTATGTTTACACTGTATTGTTAGTCTATGAAGTGTGCAATAGCATTCTATCTATAAAAGACAATACACATACCTTAATTAAAAAATACTTCATTGCTACAAAATGCTAACCATCACCTGAAGCTTTAGTAAATCGTAATCTTTCCATTGGTAGAGGGAGTGAAATACTGAGAACTGCCAGAATTGCCAAAATGTTACACAGAGACATGAATTAAGCAAATGCTGTCTGAAACTGGTGCCAACAGTCTCATTTAAGGCAGGGTTACCACAAAGCTTCATTTAAAAATATATATATAATTATCTTCAAAGTGCAAAAGCAAAACCCAATAAAATGAGATATGCCTGTAAAAAGCACCAAGAAAGGAAAAGACGATGTATATTTGCAGGTGACATGATCTTGTAAATAAGAGAATCCTAATCCACACCAAAAAAGAAAACAATCAAAAAACCTTTAAGAACTAAACAAACAAGTTCAGCAAGGTTACTACACTTGAGATTGAACTCAGAGGACACAAGATCAATATACAAAATGAATTGGGGTGTTTTGGGTTTTGTGCGGTTTTTTTGGCCACACCATGCAGTTTATAGGATCTTAGTTCCCCAACCAGGGATTGAACCTGGGTCCCCAGCAGTGAAAGCTCGAAGTTCTAACCACTGGACCACCAAGGAATTCCCAAGATCAATTGTATCTTTATTTTTTTAATTGTATTTTTATAATAACTGCAATGAACTGTCTGAAAATGAAATTAAGAAAAGAATTCCATTTAAATAGCTAAACCCCAAATACTCAGGAATAAATTTAATAAAAGAAGTGCAAGACTTGTACACTGCGTTCATAGATTGGAAGCCTTAATATTGTTGAGACGCAACCTTCTACAAATTGATCTATAAATTCTACAGAAATGCATTTCTCTGCATTTTCTGTATAGGACAGTAATTATTTCCCAGTGTTCTGAGCTCTTGCTCAGAAATATTGAGAACTGCCAGAATTGCTAAAATGTGAGTTGGACCAGGACCAAGGCCAGGACCATGTCCCCCAGACCTGAGGCAGCACCAGACAGTAGTGGATAATCAGTAAAAATCAGTTGCAATCCCTGTTAAAATCTTATCTATCATTTTTGCAGAAACTGACCAGCTGATTCTAAAATCCACATGGAAATGTAAATAACCCAGAATTGCTAAAACCACCTTGAAAAAGAGCAAAACTGGAGAACTCATACTTTTCACTTTCAAAACTTGTTACAAGGGGCTTCCCTGGTGGCTCAGTGGTAAAGAATCTACCCGGCAAGGTAGGATACATGGTGTAGATCCCACGAGCTGTGGAGCAGCTAAGCCCAAGCCACAACTACTGAGCCTGTGCTCTAGAGGCCGAAGACTGCAACTACTCAGCCCATGTGCCACAAGAGAAGCCACTCACTGAAATGAGAAGCCCATGCACTGCAACAAAGCGTGACCTCCATAAACTGCAACTAGGGAAAAGCCCTCGCAGCAACAAAGACTCAGTACAGCCAAAAGTTAAAAAAAAAACAACAAAAAATTCCAGTAACGAAAACAGTGTCCTGCTGGCACAGACATATAGATATGTGGAACAAAACTGAGACTCCAGAAATAAACCTGCACACTTACAGTCAACTGATTCTCAACAAGGGTGTTAAGACTATTCAATGGGGAAAGAATAGCCTTTTAAAAAAATTAGATATGTGTTTATTATTTTTGGCTGCACTGGTCTTCGTTGCTGCACTCAGGCTTTCTCTAGTTGTGACTGGGGGCTGCTCTCTGGTAGCGGTGCAGGCGCAGAGCGAGGGCTCTAGGTGCGTGGGCTTCAGCAGTTGCAGCACGTCGGCTCAGTAGTTGTTGTGCAGGGGCTTAGATGCCTCATGGCGTATGGGATCTTCCCAGACCAGGGATCAAATCAGGGTCCCCTGCATTGGCAGGCGACTCTTAACCACTAGACCACCACGGAAGTCCAGAATAGCCTTTTTAACAAATGGTGCTGGAACAAATCCATCACGTGCATGCAAAAGAATGAAGCTGGCCCTCTACTCATACCATACACAAAATTAATTCAAATAGATCAAAGGCTTTATATGATAGCCAGAATGATAAAACCCTTAGGAAAAAAACACAAGCATAAATCTTAGCAACTTTTGTGCTTCAAAGGACACTATCAAGAAGGTGAAAAAAACCACCCACAAAATAGGAGAAAATATATTTGTAAATCATTTATCTGATAAAAGTCTAGTATTCCGAATATATCAAGAACTCTTACAACAATAAAAACAAATAACCCAATTAAAAGGTAGGCAAAGATTCTTACTAGACATTTCTTCATAGAAGATATACAAAAGGTCAGTAAGTGCATGAAAAGATATACCTAAGAGAAATGAAAACATATGGTCACACAACTCATACACAAATGTTTGGAGCACACATTCCTAATGGTCAAAAAGTGGGAATATCCCACATATCCAACAAATGATGAACGGATAAACAAAATGTGGTGTATCTATATAGTTGATCCTTGAACTTGGGGGTTTAGGAATGTCGACCCTCCATGTGGTTCAAAATTTGCAAAATTCTTACAGCCTACCCTCCATGTCATAGGTAGCTCTGCATCCATGGGTTCAACCAACCATCGACCATGTACTACTCTAGTACATATTTACTGAAAAAACCCACATTTAAGTGAGCCCATGCAGTTCATGATCAACTGTATAATGAAATATTCAGCCATAAAGAGGAATGAAGTATTGGTAAACGCTAAGCAGCCAGGCGGAAATGGCCATGTATTATATGAGCTCATTTACATGAAATATCCAGAAAAGTTTTATCTGTAGATAAAGTATATTAGTGGTTGCTTGAGACTCAGAGGGGGAAAAATTGGGAATGCTTGCTAATAGGTATAGGGTTTCTGTTTGCTGTGATGAAAATGCTCTAATTAGGTAATGCACCATTAGGTAATGGTGATGATTACTCAATACGTATGTACATATATAAATAATATGGTTACTATAAATACATCTATTAATTATTGCTGAAATTTAAGTATACTTCAAAGGCAAATTTTATGATATAAAAATTATACCTCAAAAAAACCCAAAGAAATCCATAGAGCCTTCTGGTGGGATGAAAGTCAGAAATATTGCAAGCTTTCTTCAGCAAATAACATAATTTCCTTTACTTAAAAAATTTTTTAAAAATCTTTTTAAGAATTTTTATTTATTTGGTTATGTTAGGTCTTAGATGCAGCACTCAGGATCTTTAGTTGTAGCATGAGGGATCCAGTTTCCTGACCAGGTATCAAATCCAGGCCCCCTGCACTGGGAACGTGGAGTCTTAGACACTTAAACCACCAAGCAAGTCCTTCAAGTTCCTTTAGTGTCCTTTAGTTATCTCCTTTTTCTGTGACAAATTTGAGCACCTAGAACAGTGCCCAGTACTTGGTTAAATACTCAAATGTCTGTTAAATGATCACCATAGGCATAGAGGGGAAAAAGGCATCAGCTGGGTCAATATTTTAAAACTAGGAAAGGTTACTCATCTAACCATATAAAACTGAGGAAAGCTATGGCATTATGGAAAAAACCCAGCCACTGCTTTTTTCTATTGCTGGTGACAAGTTGGGCAAATTCTGAAAGCACTCGGCTGTCCTCATTCATTTTGTATCACATATTGCCTCTGATTCAGACTCACTCTTAGACCGGCTTCCCTAATCTCTCAAAGACACTTCCTCCCTACAGAATCCAAATGAGATTGGATTTATTCCTGCCCCTTGGTTAAGAGAGTTTACTAGGAATGACTGACAGAAAACCAACCAATCTTTTTCAAGGAAAGCAACTTGCTTCCCAAGCTACTTCCTCTAAAATCACTGAGGATACATGAATAATGAAGAGACCAGGTAGAACAGGAAATTTAATTCTTGTAAGGATATGAATCAGCAGGTCCAGGATAAAGGGACCATCCAAGGTGAATTAACACTTTCTGATCACCTAAGTGGCAGGTGCTGTGAGGCCATACAAACGCATAATCCATGCCCTCGAATTTTTAGTCTAGTGGGGTAACAGGGATGGAATCATTTAAATTATGAAACCCTTAAGTTCCTAGGAGAGAAGTAATCTGCCCTGAGTACAGACGTGATTCTTTCTGCCCAGGAAATCAACTTAGTTTCCTGGCTGTGGTATTTGGCTTATACACCTTGGCTTCTATCTTAGGATTCGGACAGAGTAGATGTGATATGCGTAGCAGGCTAAACAGCAAAGAGCAATACATGAAAATAAAGTAAAAACTCAACAGGAGTGCACAGTGTATCAGATGTGCAGCAGGACATGGCAGGATCAAACTGGGAGAAGCCTTAGTTCCACACCTAACAGCATATGGACCTTTCTGGAAACACGAATTGGAGCCACCAATCTGCCATACCACTACAATGAAGGTAAGAGTTGTTCAAACAGTCAAAGCAGAAGACATATAGGATATTAAGAATTGACTGAACACAGAATTATAAAAACTAAGGTTTAAAAAAGCAACTCACCCTCCCAAGATCAAACAAGTTTACAGAATTTATATATCGACTTACTGCCCCCTGGTGGATAGACAAGACCTCCCCAGCATTAGGAACATCAAGCATTAGGATGTTGCACATTTTCCTGTTACTTATCCAGTTTCTTGCTTATCAGTCTCTGAAATTTCCATACTCAGCTTAGCAGACCTTGTTCTAGTTCAATCTAGATAGAAAAGACTCCCAAATATCTAACAAAGGACGTAACAGCAGGTAGTACAAACGATCAAATGCTCAATTACTGGATGGTCAATACTGACCTGAAATTTCAAGCCATTTCAGAGGCAGACGAAGGCTCCATGAATATGGAAAGCTGTTTCTTTAACCTATTATCAAAAAGAGCATCTACATCAAAGTCAATCATGAACAAAACATCCTAGGAACAGAAGTGAATGGTTCAATAAAACAGAGGTTTAAATATTTAGAAACCCTATAAGTAATGCAGCCTACAAAGGGTTGGGTAGTGTGATGCAGCACCCAAGGACTTTTACCTAGACTATTGGAGAAATCAGGTTATTAATATCACCAAGCAGCTGAACTAAAGGACATTCAATGACTAGTTGTCCTAATGGAACCACCCAAAATAAGTTAGCTGAACATATTAAGTGGCCACAAACTGCTAGCCAGTGTAAGCTTTGCAGTTATCATTAAACATTACTTTTCATTTTTTGAGGGTTCCTTGGGTGGTGAAACCAAAAGGCTACCCAGAACCCAATGTAAGAATCTAATGCTGGTATGGGTAATTCATTTGTACATAAATCTTACTAGCCATTCTTTTACATTCCCAGGCTCAGTTAATTCACCTCTCAAATGCCAATCAAGACTGCATGATTTTCAGAAAACTCAAACTAAAAACATAATATTCCTGCTAGTTGTAATTTTAACTCCTGCTCCTTAATTTAGGTTGCAATTTCCCCTCCACACCACCAGCATTTCCAGAAATGAGAATTAACAGTCATCTGGGATTTAAGAAAGGACAGGTAGATAAACAATCCATACACCCAAAAGGCCAAACATTTTTTATTTTCAAAAACAACTTTATTCATGACACATATTAAAAAAAAAACTCCCACCCCCTGGAAATGAGCTAAAAAAATAAACAAAATCCACCTCCCACCTCCCTGTTCCCACTTCCTCCCATTCCCTCCAAATAAAAGGGAAAAAAAATGCAAAGAAAAACAAAACAAAAAAACTGAAAAACAAAAAACACCCCAAAACCCCCCAAAACAAGGTAGTGCATTCCCCAGGGGGAAGGGGAATTTACACTGGAGCCGCTGGGAGCGGAACGGAGATCTTCCGGCTACAGAAACCTGCAAAGAAAGACACTCAAAACAGAAAAAGAAACACAAAAGGAAACAAAATAGATCACCAGGCCATCTGGAGGGGCAGGGAGCCAGAAAAGAGGGGCAGGGTGGGTGGCAGACCTGGCAAGACAGGAGCAGGCAGGAGGGGACTGTGAAAGTTAGGAAGATGGAGGGAAGGTAACAAGCAGAACAGTTTGGTGTCCTTCCAGAGCCCTGGGTAAAAAAACCCCTCCTACCACCCATGCCCACCTACCCTTGAGCAGCCCCCAAGGGGGCAAAGGGGAACAGGGAAACAGAGGGAGCAGCTTGCGCGATTGAGACGTGTCCATGGCGAATCCCCAGAGTGAATGAGCAGCCCCCTGCCCCACTCCCTGGGCCTTCCCCTACTCCCCAAAGCAGGTCCCTCCTCAGCAGTTAGTTATGGGATTCTCCCCCCTTCCACAGTATATCTTTTTTTTTAAAAAATATTTTTTTTTTCCATCAAGGTCATCTTCTGTTTTTCTTTTTTTTTTTTTAATTCTTTTTTTTTTTTTTCCTTCTTTCCTCTTTTTTTCCTCTCTCTCCTCCTAATACACACTTTTTTTTAGTAAGGGGAATACCATGATGTCGCTCTAGCCCGGCCCCTGGAAGAAAGAAGGAGAGTTAGGTGTTAACATGATCACTAAAGAGTTCAGCACAAGCCCCTCCCCCGTGGGCCCTCGCCCCAGTTACTGTGAAGGGAAGTGGGGAAAGATGTTGCCAAGTCCTAAAACTGATCCCCACAATCCCAGAAACAGTGACACACCTGGCAAGTGGGAGGGGAAATTAACTGTTATTACTTCACCAAACAGTGGCAATAAAAAAATACATCTGAGACACAGGAGCAAGAAAAAGGACTCCTTGTTTATCCAGTTTTCAGTTCTCCACAGCTCTTAAATGCAAGGCTCTCACCAACAGATCTTCCCTAATTCCTCCATGGAGCAGAGAGGCAAATCTTGTGAAAAGCCAAGATCTATCCACCTAATCCTTCTATTTAAATGTACAAAGATGGAAGTGCAGAAACAACATGGATGCCACACCAGGCCCAGCACGCACGTTAACCTTGCAAAAGCCTGGCTAGTTATTAGAGTAGTAAGTATCTTGATCCTCCCACATAGCGTTCCAGAAGGATCAACTAGCCTCTGGTTTTCTTCAACCCTTCCTATCTCTGGGAAATGAAGCAAATGTCCAAGCAGTACTTTCACTGCCCTGAGGCCCTGTTCTTCCCAGGCCTCCTGTGTAAACATTTTCACTGCCATCAACTTTCATGGAAAAAAAAAAAAAGGCTGGGAGAAGCAGCATCTCTCAGAACAGGGTGGAGAGATCCAGCCCTTATCACCAATTCCGGCTCCAGAAAAAAGATGAGACTGGCCACCTGGCCTGCAACTACCTTCCTCACCCTGCACAGGCAGGAGACCAAGTCCCTGGAACCAAGGGGGAGGGTAAAGGAGNAAAAAAAAAAAAAGGCTGGGAGAAGCAGCATCTCTCAGAACAGGGTGGAGAGATCCAGCCCTTATCACCAATTCCGGCTCCAGAAAAAAGATGAGACTGGCCACCTGGCCTGCAACTACCTTCCTCACCCTGCACAGGCAGGAGACCAAGTCCCTGGAACCAAGGGGGAGGGTAAAGGAGGGAGGTTCCTCAGGTGAGGAGAAAAGGAAGGGTTCATGGGAGGCGGGGGAGAGGAGCAGCCCATCTATCCTGACCTGTAGACACGACCCCGGGGCCTGCTGTTAAAACCACTGTAGAATCGAGAGCGGGAACTGTTGTAGTTGGTGGTTCGGGCACGGTATCGGGCTCGTGGGAAACCTCGGTCTGTTGTGCTGATGCCTGGTCTGTTGGTTCGTTTAGGGATCACCTGAGAGTGACAAGCACAACAGAAAGCCTTAGAGTCAACTGGGGGAGCTTACTGAGAACCAGAACGATGGGATGGGGCTTACCTTGATCTGTCTTCCTCTAAATAAGGATTCATCTAAGGCCAGGGAAGTCCTCACTGACTCTTTGTCTNGAGTGACAAGCACAACAGAAAGCCTTAGAGTCAACTGGGGGAGCTTACTGAGAACCAGAACGATGGGATGGGGCTTACCTTGATCTGTCTTCCTCTAAATAAGGATTCATCTAAGGCCAGGGAAGTCCTCACTGACTCTTTGTCTGAGAACTCTATATACGCAAACCTGGAAAAAGTAACTGTCACTTTATCTGAAGTCGAAAACAGTAGCTTATAGGTAAAATCCAATTTGCAGGCATGCTTTGAGTACAGTGTGTTCATATTTTTAACTCCTTGTCCAAAACAATTCTTAATGGAATTCTTTAATCAAAATTTGCACCTACTCCTGGAAAACTATAAAATAGGATACAGAGGGCCCTGGATTTCCAGAGGGTGGAACAAGGTGAAGCCAAGCAGAAGCCACCCATCCATTCTAGTTCATGATCCCACCCACACCCAGCCTGCATCTTTGTTATCTCTTGGGCCTCTGAAAGCAATTTTAAGTATAATCCCTGATACATAACACTAATGCCGTTATCTTCAAAGACTACTTACTTTTACATACACTTAACTTACTGCTCAATATAAAGCATAATTTACCTACTTTTTAACTGTGATTAGAATGACCTCAACTTCCCCACACTTACCCTTTGGGATGGCCACTAAATTTGTCACAGAGTATAGTAACACGGTTGACTGAACCACAGCCATGAAAGTGTGCTTCTAGCTCTTCTGCTGTTGCACCATAGTCCACCTGTTGGGGGTACATTTCACAGGCAATAGGCAAACTTTCATCTCAACAGATACCCTGCCAAGCCTTTGGGATGAGCCATCTTTGCAACCCCATGGACTGTAGCACGCCAGACTCCTCTGTCCCTAAGACTCTCCAGCCAAGAATTCTAGAGTGGCTTGACATTTTCTTCTCCAGGGGATCCTCCCAACCCAGGGATAGAACCCACATCTTTTGAGGTGGCAGGAGGACTCTATATCACTAGTGCCACCTGTGAAGCCCCCAATATACACCAAAGCACATCAAATCTAGTTCTCTAGGGAACTTTTCTCCTTCCAATCCCAGAGCCTCTGCTAATCACCGTTAACTTTCACCTCATTCTAACCTTCCCTCCACTCCTTAAATCAACCACCTATCCTGGAAAGAGTTTCCATCAAGACTCCTATTAAATAATCTCCCAAACTAAGAGCTCCCCCAACCCCAATCAAGGCCCTCATACATACATTGCCAACATAGATGGAACGGGCATCAGCCTCCATCTTCTCCTCAATGGACATGATCACTGGGCCANAGAGTTTCCATCAAGACTCCTATTAAATAATCTCCCAAACTAAGAGCTCCCCCAACCCCAATCAAGGCCCTCATACATACATTGCCAACATAGATGGAACGGGCATCAGCCTCCATCTTCTCCTCAATGGACATGATCACTGGGCCAGCTTTGAAGAAAAAATAATCAGAAAAACACCCTTGCTTTCTACTTGGGCAATATATGCACCACTACCACCACCATCACCACCATCAGTAAAGGCAAAGATTTTGGTCTGTTCAGTTCCCTGCTGTACCCATTACCTAGAAAAGTCTAGCACATAGTAGGCGCTCACTAAATATTTGACAAGTTATTGAACAGACGAATACATTCTTAAAATTCAAAGAAAAGAGTACATGAATCCCCTCCTGCTCCCAAATCAAGTCCCTATTGTACCCTTGGTTGAAATGATTTGAAAAATGAACAAAATTAAGTGGGCCGAGACTGGACATTTTGAGATTAGAGGAGAAGCCCTCTGCAGCTGGGCATTTTCTCTTAGAACTCCTAACTAAAGGGTCCTAGACTGAACGAAGAACTATTAGACTTGAAGGTCAAACACCAGCTGGCAACCTCCACAAAGAGTAGAGGAAGAATAAGAACAAAGAGCAACACATTTGTAACAAGGACAAAGGGAGGCACAAGACTACCATCACGAAAACATAGGCCTTGTCTCAGAAAGGTCAGAGAAACGCACAATGGACTATGACCACGGCAACTGCCCAGTAACTGCTCAGACAAGCAGCTCCAAGGTTCCGAGTATCTAATTCCATATAAACCGTACTCTCATAACCCTTCCCATCCGAGGACCTGGGCTCCGCGTGCAACAGCCAGTTACTCACCATTGCCCGGAGGTGGACTCATATTCATCTGCTTCTCTACCTCGTTCTGTAGCTCCTTTAGCTTCTCAGCTNCTACTTCGTGAATGTTATTTCCACGCTTCTCATTCCAGTGGGTGTATCTGTACCCAAGTCTGTGCCTCTGCATATGCAGTCCCTCTTCAGCCAGAGCAAACCTCATCATCACCTCCCCTGCAAAGCCTTTCACTAGCCTCCCCTCCTCTCCCATCACAAGCGGGCCTACCTCCTCTGAACAGTTAATCATTTTGTGCAGCCTTTCCTAGCTAGTGCTTGTGAGAGCTTGGAGATGAAAGGCTGGTCTCTAATTATATTTGCATCTCCACCTTAGGGCCATATGCCTAGCACATAGTAAGTGTCCAGATAAATGTTTGTTGACCAGAAGATACATTGACTAATCTGGGTGTTACCCTTCATTTACCACGCTTTCCGAGACTTCAGACCCTGGTTCAGACCCCAAAGGAATTCCACCACACCACTGCACTGTGAGATACCAATGAAATCCAGCCCTGCAAGACAGGGTTGCCATAGTTTAGTGGTGCTCCTATACATTTATTAAAAAGGAAGGGATGCCGATGCTAAGTTGGCAAGAGGGATACTTATAGCCAGACCAAGCTACAATTTGAAAGCCAGATTCACCTGAGCCTAAACCAAACAGTTACTGAAACAACCTGGAGAGGATGTGCATAGCTTGGTAGTGGGTTTTGGATAAGAGGAGATTCCTATTAGCAAACCAAAAAGTCAGAGCTTCATAATATACCCCACTCTTCCCCTCACCCTCAATTTCCCCCCCCCCCACACAGATCCGTACCTCAGGAACAGGAGAATTTGGAGCAGAGTCACAGTTCCTTAAAATTTCACTGAAAAATACTTCATGAACCATCTCAGCTTCACTGGTCTGGGAGAACTAAGTTTAGCACCAAAGACAAGCTCTAAAAAACAGTTGGCTGGAAGAAAAATCTTTTCTACTGATTTTAACCAAGTCAAGACTTGGATGTTCATTGGTACCTAGTTTAAGAAAGCCAATTAAGGGAAATGGGATTTTTAAAATAATGCCTTTAAATCCAATTTTGTTAAGCACTTGATTTTGTAACAGGCACCATCCTAGACTCCTTGTTATCTCACTGGATTCTCAAAACAACATTATGAAGTAAGGAATCACAAAACCATAGTCTTTTTTTAGGGATGAGAAAAGAATGAAGTAATTTGTCCAAGTCATGGAAATAATTAGAAGTGAGCAGGGAATTCAAAACCAGATTTAAAAGCTCAGATCAAAATTACTATACGGTCTGTTTTAATATACAAAGAGAACATTATGTACGATGCTGAAGTTGGAAAAAGACTAAATTCCAACAATAGACAAATGTTTAGGCAACCTATGATTACATCACAAGATTATGCACTGGTTTTAGAAAAAAAAGGTTTACACTATGATAACTTGCAAAAATTTTTGTTAGGCCAAAAAGTAGAATGTAAAATTGTATATAAAATGTGATTAAAGCTATGTATACCTGGTTTAAAAAAAAACAACTTGGGCATTGAGGGGAAAAATGAATAAGAACCAAGATGATCTTTTCTATGGCAATATGCAACATATTTTTTAAATACTGAAATTTTTAACCCAGTAATTGTGTTTCTTCTAATCTGTTCTAAAGAAATAATATAAAACCTAGATTAAAAATTTGAGAATAATGATGTTCATCAAAGTGAAAAAAAAATATAAACTTGATTGTCCAAGTGGGCATTTTTCAGGAAAATTATTATATAAGCATATATTGTAATTTTATATAGTCATTATGTCTTCAAAATGTGTAATGACAAGGGAAATGCTCACAATATAATGGTAAGCAGAATGGCAGTATACTAAATTATATATACAGTATGATCATAAAATATAAGCACAGACAACAGAAAAGAAATATACCAAAATGTTAATACTGATCCTCTCTGGATAGTAGGATTATGATTGATTTTCTTTATAATTTCCCATGTTCTATGATTTTTCCGCAATATTATTATTTTTATTTAAAATTTAAAAAACACTCCAACTTCCCAACTTACTCAATAAACATTTACAAACACATTTTTGAAAGATATTTGAATGGTGATTTGTAAGATACTTTCCTATTAGACTGTAAACTGTACAAGGCAGGGGCACCTTCTTAATTATCTTTGCATTGCCATTGGCTATCAGTGTGCTCAATAGGTGCTAACTGGATGATCTTCTGTAATAATCTTTTTAATATCAATTTAATTGGAGGATAATTGCTTTACATGTAATAAGCTTATATCATGCATTTGTTGATACATAGAGAACATCAAAGAGATGTTTTCCTCTGTGAATGAATTTTTTAAAACTTGGTATGTAATGATACAAGGTTCACCCATTATAAGTATACTTTTCCTTCAGTGGAAGTAAAAGTGTTAGTTGCTCAATCCTGTCCTACTCTTTGCGGCCCCATGGTCTGTCCATGGAATCTTCTAGGCAAGAATATTGGAGTGGGTTGCCATTCCCTTTTCCAGGGGATCTTCCTGACCCAGGGATCAAACCAGGGTCTCCTGCATTGCAGGCAGATTCTTTACCTTCTGAGCTACTAGAGAAGCCCCCTTTCCTTCAGTAATAACCTATAAATAGAAGGCCATGGAGTTTCAGAACTGTAACTCAGTGATGTTGTGCCCTAGAAGGAGGAAAAATGTGTTAAGGAAGGTGAATGGTCAGTCTAGTTGAGAAAAGGAGAATTAAATCCGTAAAAATGATTGAGGGCATGTCCAGTTCTGTCCAGAAGGGAAAAGTTTTCTCACTAAACATATAAATACTTAGGTTCCTAATATAGTTTCATCCCTATTTTTAACTTCTGCTTTGAAATTTTTACCTTGACTGCTGCAATAACTAACTCCCTCTAATCTATAAGTACATTGTTTAATATGGTAGCCACCAGTCACACATGGTTACTGAGCACTTAAAATGTGAAATGGTCTGAATTGAGATGTACTGCAACTGTCAGATATACACTGAATTTCAAAGACTCAGGATGAAAAAGTGACTAAAATGACAATACTTGTTCAACATTAATTAGAGATTGAAATTATAGTGGTCTTCATATACTGGGTGTAAAAAATACTATTAAAATTAGTTTTACCTGTTTCTGTTAGCTTTTTTTAATGAGGCTACTAAAAAATGTAAAATACCTAAGTGGCTTGCATTCTATTTCTATTGGACAGTGTTGACACAGAACCTTGGAGCCTTGATCATTTACTTACCTCTGTTTTGGGTCCATTCCAATTATTTTCTAATGCAGAGTCTGCCCTGGCCTACTTTAACTCCCTAGGTCCAACCTTGAGGGGAAGTGGGGTTGCCATTAGTGAGAAGGAGCCTCTGTTGGGCTGCTTAATCTCCATACTGCTAGGTTAACTTTTAGAAAACTTTGTGCCCTGAAAATCTTGTTTTAATATGCTGTAACTTATGAAATGTGTTCCTTATCAAAATTTCCAAAAATACTGATAGCAAAAAAAATAAAATTACCCATAAAATCCACCATCCAGAGATAATCACTGATATTTTGGCATATGCTCTTCCTCAAACTTTCAATACACAAATACATATAGAGGTATATATATGTATGTGTGTGTACACATTTTCTTTTAGCAAAATGGGATCATACTGTATATATTGTTTTCTACTCTATTTTCTTTTTTACCTAATAAGAAACAGAAACATTTTTCCATGTCAATAAAAATATTTTTCCAATTTCATTTTTCATGACTGTATTCAGAAGTTACCTTAGAAGTGAGGACTTTTCTGATCACTCTATTTATCATTGAAACCTATACATACACCTTCCCAATCCTACCCTAATTATTTTTTTCTCCATAGCATTTGCCCCTAACATGAAATGTTATATTAATGCTGTGAAATTTATTTATTTATGTAGGTAGGTAGTTATTTAGCTTTATTTGTTTCTATTGCTAGACTGCAAGTAACATGAAGGCAGAAATTTGTGCCAGTTTGTTCACTTCTCTAGCTCAGTGCCTAAAACTGTCCTCGGCACACAGAGGATGCTTGAGTGTTTGCTGAATGAATGACTGGATTAATAAAAAACGATATCATATTCCATTATATTATCTTCTTTGGTTGATTTTAAAAATATTAAAAATAAAAATATTGTTATTTTATTTATATCTCAACTGTATCCACATTTAGGACAGCTTTTAAGGTTTTCAAAGGATCTGCTCTCAACTAAAAACAGAATATCTATAATCCATCCATTTGTTAGAAAGTATAACTAAATGTTGCCCAACTTTCATCAGAAGTGGCATTTGGAGAAATAACATTCACAGAGAGCTGTGTGAAGAACAAACCATCCACCTGTCCATTTAGATAGTCTGAAATTGGGCCCTATTTTAAACTGTGGCATCAGAGAGCATATATGGGCTAAACTGGGGTGATTCTGAGAAGACAAGCTGAGGACCTACTGAATCCTTTGGTGTTTCTGGAGGCAACAGCAGTGTAAAACTCAACATCGCATTGCTATTAGGTGTTTCAGATGGTGATGTACACCAGTGGCACTGTCTTCTCAGAAGAGCCACAGAACTCTGCTACCTTGAGGAACTGAAAAGTTTCATAAATCCTAAAAGGGATGTGAATCTCATTGTTCACCAGTTTACCTTAGCTGCCAAGGAGCTCAGAGTTTAATTTATAGCCTACCTTTAGTATCTGGCAATACTGCTTATAGAATGCTTTTCTGTGTTAATTTTCCTTTTGCTGTCATTTTATTATAATATTTCAATTTTCCCTTTACCCTTACTTTAAAAATCTATATTTTCCTATTGTTTTGCCTTTTGTATTATAGTAAGATATTACAAATGGTTTTTGGAATTAGGCAAATTATAAACCAATCAAACCACAGTAGGAATAAATGCACTAGCTAATATAGCCTGGTGATAGGAACTGTTAAGACCATCTAATTCCCTTTCCCCAAAAGCCATGCTCACTAAGCCACTTTCTGATTTTAATGGCATGTCCTGTAGATTTTTCTATACAGAGAGAATAGAAATGCAACAGTACATTCCTCTAAGCAGTGTATTTCTCACTGCAATTTAACACATAAACTAAATACCATGTTATTGCATTGGATTATAGAAAGACTAGAAACTCCCACTTGTAATTTCAAATTAAGACACTATTCTTGTCAGACATGACTTTGATATGGTCCTAGACTAGAAGGACAGAGGGATGGGCTAAACAATTCTATAGATCCCATCCAGTTTGCAGTTCACATTAAAATGGCTGAAACCAAATGTCTAAGGGGACCAGGAAAGTAAACAAGGGCTCCATTTTTGCCAGACTTAAGTCTGAAGTAGGCAGCAGGATATTGAGCAATGTTCATCATTACACACTTCTGATCAGGGCATAAACCACAACTGGGGACTTGATTCCATCATAAAGACTTTTGATAGGTTTTCTTCGTTTCATTTTGGGTTTTGTTGTGGCTATCCCAAAGCACCATATACGCGCACCCTCTCAAGGCTTGGGTTGGCACGGATGTAGTTCTTGGCTTTGGCATTTGGCCGAGATAGTGGGGTGGAGGAACAACTCTGATTTTTTGGGGGGCCCGGCTTTCAGGATCTGAGTATCCTGTCCTAGGATTCAAATTCAGGCACTTAGTCAGTGAAAGTATGGAGTACTAACCACTGGACTGGCAGGGAATTTCTTTTTTATTTTTTATCTCAATATTTTCCCAAATCCCTATTAATCTAATTCTTGGCCTTAACAAGGTCATGATGAAATGATTAGATCAAGAAATGTCCTGACCGCAGGCTATACAGTATAGAAGTCACAAACCCTGCTCAGTCCTTCTCATTAAACTTCTGGGCTTTATTTATTTTTTTAATACGACCATTACATATTACACAAAAATAAAAGTCAAATGAACTTGGTATTTATAAATTATTAAATAAAAATACAGGAATATATATTTATATTTATAGAGCTTTTCTTCTCTTCTAAACTAACCAAATCTGTTCTCCCGCCGCTTTATGATTTTAAAAAAGTAAAATAGTGTATGCCCCAGGATAAGTGGGGAGTGGGGTTAATAAGTGCAGGACCTAGTTGCCCTACTTCTGCTCCTTCCTTGGCCTAAGCAAAGTCCATATTTGTCCCTTTGGGCTCTGGAGAGCAAGAAACACCCTCTCCACCTATTTAATCTCTGAAAAATGGCGATAAGATTTATTTCCCTTATTTTTTAAAAAATGAAATGGATTTAAAAATTGGGAGCCATACTCAGCCATCTTGGCCAAGAGCTAATCCCAAGGAACTATATGGCTCTAAAAGAGAGTCTCTAGTTTTCCCTGACAGAAGAGTCTCTGGGGTTTCCATTCCCTCTCAGGCTAAGAAGGGCAGGACATGTCAAAACTGCCTTCCGTGGTCCCATCCAAGCTATACCTCTGGAAATCCAGCCCATGCCCTTTTCCCTTTCAGAAAACAGCCTCTCCTCCCACCCAGATGTGAAGGCCTCTGAGCAGGGCTTTTTGGTAACTGACCATGGTCCCTGCCTCCCGTTTGCTACAGGCTCCAGGAAAACTACGAGGGCTAGACGTTCTATGGTAGAGGGGCGGGGGAAGTCTGCCCCAAACCTGGGGGAGCACAGGCTCCAATTTGGATGGTCTAGTCAGTGGTTTTCCAACTTTCTTTTTTCAGCAGCAAACCCCTTAATGCAAATAAAATCTTACCCTGAACCCCGATATGTAAGACAGCTACAGGGGAGCTGTTCTGTTTGAGGGCAAGTCGCCTAGCCTGCTCAGCACCCCAGCTTCGTCTCCCCTAAGGACTCCTGAGGCAACCCCTAGGAAACTTCAGGGTCCTGCCAAGCAGGTGGAAAACCAATGGCCTAGTTTGTCCTGAGCAAGTCAGAGACCCCCCGACACACACACACCCCAAAACTGCCTGCCACAGACCAGCTCTGAGTGCCTGGTACCAGCATACTCACAACAGACCAAGTGGCCCATGCAGTCCACCACTTCCCCTATAAATATCATTAAAAAGTGCAGCCCTCCTCGAAAGCAAAAGTCTGAGCTAAACACCTGAGGCCAATTTTGGTCCCACGTTTTCGTGAGTACAACTATGTCGCCACATTCTAGGACCAGTGAAAATCTCCAAGAGTCAACCATGGTCTAGCTAAGCAGGTCAGTGCTCAGGATCAAGGGCAGGGTTCTAGAGCACTGTGTCAGAAGAAGTCAGCATTGGAAAGCAGCAATTTTAGCACCTTGGAAAAGTGCAGCAGTGAGGTCTGGCTCAGGACATGCATCTGGAGTGAAATCAATCATGTCTTTCTCAAAAGAAAAAGCTGTCATCTGAATCTGTTCTAGAGGACTGTGCGCTCTAAAGTTAACATCCTCAGACTCTGAGGTACAGACAAGTAACACCCATGCAAACAGTGTGGCTTCCAAGAAGGTATCAATGCTTCTACGTCATGGGAGGTACTCTGGAACCCAGACGCCTGGCCTTTAATGAAGCAGCACCAATGCCCACCACATGGACCAGGCCAGTCACAGAGTTTACACGTCACCCTTACACGCATGGTGTTCAGAGCTGGAATGTTCCTCTCAAGGCATCCACAGTCTTTCCGAGACACAGTGCAGGACCAGACTGTAATCCAGGTCTGCATTTACGTCCACACACTCAAAAGGAAAATTAGTTAAAAGCCCCAATTTAGAGTTTAAGTTTGGATACAGAAGATCCCAGAGATAAGGGAACCCTTTAGGCACCAAGGCGCCTCAGTGGGAGAGGAGGGCAGGGGCAGCTCCAGCTTCCAAAGCCCCCATCCACCGCAGGCTCTACAGCCCTGCCTTTCTGTCAGAGCCCAGGAGACAGCAGCAAGTGTGTGATGCACAAGGAAGGGGGATGATGAAGGAACAAGGTCAGCTATAGAACTGCTCTTCTCTCCAAAGCCCTGCTGACAACTTTCTGCAAAAAAGCGGCCAGAGCCCTCAGCCTGGATACAGTGTTTCTCCCTCAGCCTTGAGGCAGCAAGACAAGGGGGAGAGGGAGGGGAAGGTTGGGAGGAGGGACAGAGAGCTGCCCTTGTTCTCACCACTGCAAGAGGGAGTGAATGTTTTCTCTTCAAGGAATCTCACCGAAACCAGATTAGACAAGCAGCCCAGCATGCACACCCATGTCTCAGCAGCCCTCAGTCACAACACTTCTTCCTAGCCCATGAGAACCCCAAGCTCCCGTTCCAAAGGGATGTGCCTTCTGTATTTGCCCCAAATCCCACTCACTGAATGGAGATGCCAACCGCCTCTGCAAGTCCACCTCCCTCCGGGCAGCAAATCAAGCTCCAGGCAGAGTTTCATGTGCCTATACCAACAGGCATGATCCTTCCCACTTCCCCCCAGCCCTGGAATGACTCCATCTCCTGACTTTCCAAACACATTCCACAATGTCTCCAGCTCACTCTTTCAACGGCCTGCTTGGCACACTCAGCTCCCTCACACGCCACCTTTCCCCTTCCAATTCCTGTTCCATGCCCATTCTTTCCCCCACTTCTTCCAAGGGCATTCCCCCACTCTGCTCTTGCTCTCCTGCCCCCCAGCCACACCTCACCCCACCTGGCCCTAGACTTTCTCACTTGCTAGCGAAAAAGGCCCCTACGGTTACCAGGGCCCCCAGTGCCACGGCCCCTGTCAGCACTGTCCTCACTGAGGCCCAGTTCCCCTCCCGCAGACGCCGCGCCTCCTCCAGGGCCCCGTCCCCGTATAGAGCTGTGAACTCCGCCTGTGGGAGAGAAGGGAAGCAGGAGAGAAAGAAGGAGAAAGGGAGATCAGGAGAGGGAAGAGTGGAGAAAAGAGGAGAGGAAGAGCTCCAGTTCTGTCCACTGCAAGCACCGCCCCACCCCCAGCCCCTTGGATTCCCCATGAGCACCTGGCTCATTTGCCCTTCTCTACCTCAGGTGAATCCCATCTGAAATTTCCCTGGGCAAAAATCCTGCTCAGAACTGGCATCCTTTGTCAAGGCTTGTCTGGCCCACCCATCCCTGATCCCTGACCCCGCCCATGGCATGCACTCAGGTGTGAAAAATTTGTGATGGTTCGATGCCATTTCTGTGCAGGCACTACCTGGCTACTGTGTGTTGTCCTCTGCTTTGGACCATGAGCTCACCGAATGATGACTGCATGGCAGCCCTGGAGTGCAGAGTTCAGAGATGCCCACAGTGAGGGCACCTGATTCCACCCAAACAGGCACACTCGGCCCCCACACCTCATTCCCAGCACAACCGCCCCCCAGCTCCAGCCAGAGCCCCCCGTCTTCCCCCTGGAGACCAACTTTTCAGAGGGATGTGCAGAGCAGCAATCGAGAAGCTTCTTACCCAGCCCCCACTGCTGTGGATCCAGTCAGCCAGCCGCGTCTCCAGGTAGGCCACCATCCACTCCTGCACTTGTCCCACAAGTGGCTCCATCTCCTTGTTGACACTCTCAGCACACAATGCGGCTCCAAAGACAAAGAAGGCCACAAGGCGGCCCCAGTTGGGGCCCCCTTGGAAGAGTTCATCAGAGACCTGGGTGAAGCGTTGCTGGGCCGAGCCCGGGGTCACATGCAGTTGAGCTGCCAGATCGGAGAAGGTGCGCCGGAAGCGGGTCTCAAACTCATCTCCAGCTGCCCGCATGGCTTGGTGTAGCGGGTCAGCTGCTGGGCCCTCCCCGGGGCCAGCTCCACAAACATACCCCTTCTGCCTCAGCTTATAGCCCACAAAGTCTGCCACTAGAGCCCGTGTGTCTGGGGCCGAGGCTGGGGTCGCCATCCGGGCGGCTGTTGGAGTCAAACATGAAAGACTGGCATGAATATATGGTCAGAGGCCCAGAAGGAGGTATTTCAGGTTTGGCCAGCCCACGAGACAGGCAGGGAGGTGAGGGGAAATCTCAGAGACCTCTGGGCCAGGAGGGGTAAGAGCAAGAAAATTAAGCCATGGCGAAGGGCCCCAGGGCTAGAGAGGCTGGCCCTTAAATTCATAATATGCCAAATTCAATATAAAACAAGTAAATTTCATCTAAAATACTTTAGATTCTTTCCATAACAAGACAACAACAGCTCTGTGACACCCCTACAATCCCTCCCCCTCCAGTACACACCTTTTTGGCTAGAGGAAGGGGCTTGGGGCCTCCCCAGGGGCAAGATGCGAAGATGCTGGCAGAGGCACAAGATGGGGGAGGAGACAGGGGCCAAAGGGAAAGGAGGAAAACCAAAGGATTGCCTGGGACAGAGAAGGAAGGGGACACTCACCCAGCCTGGATGGCAGCTCTTAGGACCCAGCACTGGTGGCAAGGAGCCCCCAGCTGGGGCCTTTCATCCTCCTGCCCAGCCTGGAGCCCTGGGAAGGGGAGGGGAGATCAGAGCTAGGTGGGGAAGACTAGGAATCAGGGACTGGGCTAAGAAGGGCTGGGGTTGCAGCTCCCGGGACCAGGCCCCTGCCCCCAACGCTCTACCAGCTGTGTGGCCGAATCCATGTTTAATGACTGTCCTCCCGGGAAACCCAGGGCCAAGGGCTTCCTGCCGACACCATCTCTGCTCCCGGCTCCCCTCAGTGCAGCCCAGAGGCCCAGCTCCTCCCTCACCCCCACCCTCAGCCGGGCTCCAACCCCGCCTGCCTGCCAGGTTAGGGATCTCACGGGTCAGGCCGCTGCCGGGATCCGGCTGTTTCCTGGTGCAGGAGCTGGGAGGGAGGGAGAGAGGGAGGAAGGGAGGGAAGGAAGGAGGGAGGAGAAAGGGGGGGCGGGAGGGAGGGCCCGGCGCCGGGTGATGATGGGGCCCAGAGATGCGTCCAGAGAGAGGGGCGGGGCTGGGACGCAGGCTTGGGAAGAGCCACTACTCAGGAAGGGAGAGGGCCGCTGGAGGCCAGGAAGAACAGGGCCAGGAGGGCATCGAGGGCCAGGCAGGGCTTCTGACCCTGGAGGCTGTGGAGAGAAGCTGGCTGGGCCTCCTGAAACCTTGGAGCAAATTCAGCATTTCCAGAAGGTCTCTGACGTTCCATGCACTTGTTGAACTCTTCCAGCCCTGGAGTGGGTGCCCAGAAAAGAGGAACAGTTCCCATACTGGTGGGAACTGCCTGCCAGGTGCCTTACTCCATGGGACTGACAGACGTGACACAGACAGCAGACACTTCCTCCTCTCCAGGACCTTTAACCCAGTGCCCTTTGTGTGAGCTGGAGCTTTAGCCAAGCATCGGGGAGCCAAGACTCAGATAGGCAAGCAGTTTCTGCAGGTAACTTTTCTTCATCTTCTTTCTTCCTTTTTAAATAATCAGATTGGTTTTCTTTTTAATTCTTTCTACCCCGTGCATGAACTTACTCTCATTATGAAAAAGTCAAATAATATATAAGTGTAGAGAAAAAAACACCAGTCCTCAGTCCCTCTGCCGCTCCCAAAATCCCACTTCCCTCCTGCAAGTTGCCAATGTCAAGGTTGACATGTATCCTTTCAGATTACATATATGTACACACATACATGAATGTCTATTATTTACACTAGGCAGTATGTTTACACAGGGTGTGAAGCCACCTGACCACAGCCGATCCACACGAGGGCACTCTCAGGCATTCTGGCTGGGACCCACCAGCTCTTGCAGCTGACACTTAGCATAGCTCCATTTGGAGGACTCCAACCAGACCAAAAGAGGTAACCCTTCCCTGCTGGTTCCTTTGCTTCTACCTCCAGTCCAAGCCTTGGTATTCCCATCTGCCCCAAACTAAAGAAGAAAGGTCTTTTTTGTAACGATGGTAACAACTAACACATTCTGAAGACTTATTAGGTATTAAATGCTTTCTTTACATGCTTAATATTTTATTCTCACATCGGTCCTTCTTATGTTGTTATTCTCATTCTATGGATGAGCAAAGTGAGGCTTGGAGATGTTAAGTAATTTTCCCAAAGCCACAACTGAGAAGATAGGCCTCAACCTAATTGTGATTTGAAAGTTTGTCTTAACTTTAACATTGTTCTGCTTCAAGGTCCCTCTGTTTCCAGTAATCAATGTTGTTATCATGCCATTTACGAGGCCAAGCCAAATCCACACCATTTACAAACCCAAACTCAGTTCTCCCCAATATTCTGAACCTAACATATATTTCACTCCTTTATGACTGTATCCTTTCAACTATCTGCATTTCTTCTTTGCTCTTGGGATAGTCATTCTAGATGCTATCAGCAAGGTTGCCTCCTTTTTTAGAGAATAATCTAGTCCTTCATTTGCAGTCTTAATTTCTTCTAAGATGTTTACTTGAAATAAAAACACTTTTAAGTCTCAGGATCCAAATAGAGCTCTCTCTGCCTCCCCATTCATTTATAAGCTCGGTGAGAGCAGGCACTGAATCGTACTCACTTTTATATCCTCATGGCCTAATAGACCTTCAGTAAAGGTTGACTGAAGAAATCACTCGATGCCTCTGGCCAGTTATTGAGCAGGCCCAGTCAGATGTTTGAAGATCCTGCAGTGGCTACTCGGAAAAGGCAATGGCACCCCACTCCAGTACTTTTGCCTGGAAAATCCCGTGGACAGAGGAGCCTGGTAGGCTGTAGTCCATGGGGTCGCTAGAGTCAGACAGACTGAGTGACTTCACTTTCACTGTTCACTTTCATGCATTGGAGAAGGAAATGGCAACCCACTCCAGTGTTCTTGCCTGGAGAATCCCAGGGATGGGGGAGCCTGGTAGGCTGCCGTCTATGGGGTCGCACAGTTGGACACAACTGAAGCGACTTAGCAGCAGCAGCAGTGGCTACTTAAGAAACAAAGACTGTTGAACCAACACAAATTATACCAGGTCCAAGGCTGTGTGCCTCAAGGATCTTCTCAGACCAACACCACAGAGCCAAGGAATGGCAGCTCAGACAACAGAGTTCTTCCCAGAAAACCTTCGGCCATGTAGGCTGACACTGAACCTTACCTGTCCCATCAATGACATGTGGTACCAGAGCAAGGAAGACAGTTTTAAACTGCCTGACTATAACACAAATTACTGTAGCATTATTTCATACCCTAAAATATGAAAAGAATGTGTTTTCCGTGGATTACATATGTATGTGTAAAATAAGAAAATAAAACTCAGTATCACTTTAAAAATGAGTCCTGGTTAAAGAGCATTGCTATGCTTAATACTAGAGTTAAAATGCCAACAGGAATAAATTGTATAATAAACCGTATGTGTCTCACTATTTCCAACTTAATCGCTTGTGATTTTACACCCTTGTTGCTTTACAGATTCCATTTCTACTCTAACATTCCATATTTCAGTGCTCGGAGAACATTAATTATTACCATGAAATATTTCAATCCACTTGATATAATTAAGTGTATAAAATAGTAGACTCTAGAACGGAACTGCTGAGATTCTAATTCCAGCTCCTCAAATATTAATTTATGTGACCTTGGGCAAGAGACCTACCCACTCCTTCAATTTTCTCATCCATAAATTAGGCATAATACTCTCTCTCCTATGATGAATGTACTATATGAGTTAAGTGTTTGTAAAACAATGGTACCTAGCACATTGCAAGTGCTACGTAAGATCTGTAGGGAGTTAGAAAAAAACTAAACAAAACTTCACTTTTTTCCACAAATACAGAAAAAAAAGGGAGTAAAAAGCAGCTCTGTGCTCTTCTTGGAGCACTCACTGGAACTACAGTCCCAATTCCAAGAAAGATATGTGATGATTCATTCAATAATTTGAGGGCCTACTATGTGCTGAAACTCACCATGAATCAGACACAGCCTCTGCTGGTCAAAGAGCTTACAGTCGGGTTAGAGATCAGAATTTTAATCCACTTTTTCTTACAGATAAGAAAACAGAGGTCCAGAGAAGTTGTGCCTTGCTCAAAGTCACACAGCTAAATAGCACCAGAGGTGAGACCAGAAACTAGGTCTCTCCGCAACTCTCAGCTCAGCTCAGAACTCTTTCCAAAGGGCCATCCACCTATTTGAGAGCCATATCTCAATTTCTATTTGAGGCTCTACCTAGCTTTTGTGACTTTTCCGTACTTGCACCCACCACTACCATCCTCCCAAACCTGGAACCTAGGGTTTAGGAAAGAAAACACTGAGCCCATAAGAGAAAGTTACAGGCTGGGCGGTTTGAACCTTCCTCTAAAAGAAAAGAAAAGAAAAGAAAAGGTTGCTCTCTATTTCTTGCGTTAATTCTTCAGGTGCCAGAAAGGCTGAGGCCGTTCAAAATAAAAAAAAAGGAACAGTGGTCCCACTCTGGACCGATAGAGTGGAGTGCCCGCCTCCTGGTGCAGCAGCATCAATGATAGATGGAGAGTCACTTGTCACAGGGCTGTGGGCGGGGGCCAGGCCCCGCGAGGGCCGCGGGACCGGAGGGTGAGCGCGGCTAAGCGCAGGCTCAGAGAAGACAGCCTGCAGGAGGTGATGGTCAAAGACCCTGGGAGAAGGTGGCCAGTGGGAGGAAAGGTAGTCACTTGGAGACGAAGCAGAGCTGCAGAATGTGGAAGATTCTGGAGGTGACAGCAAGGAGAGCACACAACTGCGAGGGGTGGCTGAAGCTTCTGTGCGAACAGCGGCCGGGTGCGAGCTAGGAAAGGAGGGCAGCGCGCAAGCGCCGCTGGAAGGTCCTACCCGGGCGGGGGGGGGGGGNCTGTTTTAACTGAAGGAGGGTGAGTGGGTGTATAGGAGGAAGGGAAGGCCGGGTTGGGACGCCCTTGGCGAGGGGGGGGTTGAGATTGCCTGCTCCCTGGGGCTCATCGCCCCAAGTGCAGCAACTTTTTGTTCTCTGACCCAGTTTGGAGCCTTCTAGACTGCCTGCGAAATGGAGGATAGGAGAAACGTTTCCTTCCCAGGCCTCCCCTCCTCCTCTCCATGACTGCCTCCTGGCGACTTCAACACACGTACAGAAACCTGGCCTTATTCCTGGGGAGCATGGCCTTTGGGAATGAAAGGTTTGAGAGAAACTGCCCCTTCTGACCCCTACCCAGCCATATCAGAAAACCAACCAGAAAAGTGAGAACCTGAGTCCTCAAAGGTTCCTGGTGTTGCCTCCTAATCAGAGACTTCTAAACTGAAAGAAGACTCAAGCTGAGACCTATTTGGTAATGTGGACCTAGATGATATATTTTATATGAACGCTCTTCTCACCATACATTTGAAGGGCTTTTTATGCTGAGGATAGGTAGGTGGCAGTAATTGAAAGTAACCCAGTTAAAGTTGGGAATTTTTTAAATGATGCGTACATATCCTAAGCATTGTCATTAAAAGTACATTCATCTCACCAATTTCTTGGGTAAGTGTCCCAGCGTTTTCTTTGTGTTGCTGATTGGCAGTCCCAATTGTCTAATATCAACTACATAAGCAAATCTCTAATCTGGCTGCACCCTGAGAACTTTAAAATAAACTACTTTCATCTGCCCCAATCCAGGCTAAGTAAATCAGAAGAGGTGGATGCCGCGGGTTAAGTGTCCCCGGGTAATTTTTCTAATATGCAGTCAGACTGGAGCCACTGCATCATCATCTGTGATTTCCAGGTTTGGTTTCTTTAAAGTGGAGTCTGAATTTAAACACTTTGAAGCAATATGAATGCAGAATACTTCTGAGATTTTTAAGTCTCCTGCCCTGTCAGTTTTCTTGCCTACTCCCATCTCAACAACTTTTTTTAAATGTGCATTTCTTTGTATTATGTCTTTCCAAAGCATCTGACTTTTTTTTCCCAGAAATAATTCTTAATGCACTAATTTTCATAGGTTTATAGGATGTTTAATTATATAGAGAAAAACAAGGGGCATAAGCAGGTTTGGAATCACACACAACTGGCCTCAGCACATAGGGCAGCTGAAGGAAGCAGATGACTTTGCCATGCTAGAGACTAGACGACCAGCCTCTAGTGTCCAGTGCACTGTGGGTATTGATTACGTAATCCAGTGGGGATCAGTTAAACTAAGCTCCTATACCAATTGAACATCTTTCGCTTCTACTCTGTCCAGCTAATAGCACTAGTACCTAGTCCCTTCTAAACTAATTTACATTCTCTTTCAGCCTTCCAACCACTCGTTCCATTCATTCATAAACTGTTTTCTTAAAGCAATTACGACCATTGCCTTTATTAAGTTGGGAGGACATAGGACAGAGTTTCTAACAGGAGCTTCTGGACAATCAGTGAATCCCCTGAGATAATAATTTATAATCTGTAAGTTTGAATGTTTGGGGCGGGGTGTGAGGGTAAGTCATAACTTTCTGAGAACCTTTAACTTCTATTGTCAAAGAGAGTCATGATCCAAAAAGTGAGAAGCACATGAACTGAGTATCACTAAATGTCCTTTAAGGCCCTGAAAACTATCACCAAAACACATTTCACTCAGAAACATTCTTCAGTTCTCTGAATAAAAACTTAGATAACTTAGCAGGCTCATATCTGGTCTTCACTTGAACTGTCACCTGTTTTAACCATAAACCTAGGCTCAAGATTTTTGTTTTTGGCCACACCATGCCACATGTGGGATCTTAAGTTTCCTGACCAGGGGATCACACTCATGCGTCTTGCATTTTAAGTGTGGAGTCCTACCCAGTGGACCACCAGGAAATTCCCAGCCTAGGCTCAAGTTCTGAAGATCTCTTTTTCCTAACCTTGTGTGAACACCTACACTGGAAGTTTAAGGCAGCCCATTAATACTTTTCTGCCTTTTGTCCAGGGGTATGGGAAGCCCAAAGGGAAATAAGGGTGTTACCCTGACTCTGTACTTTTTATTGGTGACTTTAAGTAGCAGTAGGACATACCTGGCATGGTTACAGATTTAGTAATTCAGAATTGATAGTACCACCATCAACGACACCTCTGCCCAGAGGAGTCCTTATTTCTCCAGCTCTGATTTCTTTCTTTTTCTACTTTCTCCAAATGAGGTACAAGCACACAAGATGCTATAGTGTCTTCACTGTGCTTTTGATTACTGTAGGATCTACCCTCCTTGTTATAGTTCTCATGAGCTACTCCCTGGTTCTAGGTTCCTCCTATATCAAAGCCAGATTCTTCCAGGGAGGTACCAGCTCTACTGCTGTGTCCTAATTTTAAGGCACCATTCTGTATCAAAAAGTCTTTCACAACTTGTGTTTTGTGTTATTGAAGAAATGTGGATATATGCAGTACACCAAATTGACCTTTGCAGTACTGTTACACTGAACTATCAAGCCATGAGAATCTTAAGGACAGAAGACCACACAAATGAAAGCAACCGGTTTCCTTGTCAGCTTGTAGCTGCACCTGCCTTATTCCCTGTCTAGCAGTCTTCATCCTCACGCTGGACTGCTTTATTCCTTGTGCTACCTTTTCCTCACATCTAAACTGTCACTGCGACCTTAAAAAAAATAGGGCACAAATAAGGTTGAGTGGGTGTCGAGTGTTGGACCATCAAGTATTCTCCAGCTTAGATGTAGTGGTATTCCTGGTGGGCCACAACTTCCAAATGGTGGTTTTAAGTACCTAGCCATGCAGGCACTTCCTCACAGCCACTGAGCTGTGTCTTGAGATGAACCTGTTGGGTAGCAGCAATCAAAATTCACCTGGCAGCAATAAAAAAGGATTTATATCTAAATTATAGATTCAGTTCTAAAGCAGTCATTTTGATACTTTTTTTTAAAAGCAGCAAAATCCTTTCTGGAATTATATCCAACTCCCCAAATATAAAAAGTATAAAATCAGATACCCTGGTTTCCCTCATTAGAATTAGGACTCTGCAATAAAAGATTGGATACAGTTATTTAAAATATTCCATCTTTGCCTCACTTCCCCTGTTGTCTAGGAAGAGCATTACCTTATATCAGAGTCATCCCATGATGCTGAAGCAATGATAAAAACTCTAATTTATTGAGCCTTTACTTTAGTATAGGCATAATGTCAGTTGCATTTTTTTAGTCATAACCTTGCAAGGTAGATGCTGTTATGACCTTTTATTCTTATGGGAAACTAAGGCTTAAGCAAGCACTCTCGGGAGTGGTAAAGCTGTGATTCATCTCAGATTTGTCTCACCCTAGACCTCTACCTCTAACAGCTCTAGGCCTCACCTATACAACACCTAGCACACAGTAGGTGCTCTGTAAAAACATGTGTTAACTTTACATACGCTCAACATTATCTTCAGTTTTTACACACGAGGAAACTGAGGCGCCTATAAGTTCAGGCAGAACTGGGATTCGAACTTCCTATGTAATGCTGGCCTTAATCACATTTGTATCCACTATGCCGTGCTGCCTCTACGTACCCTCCAAAGGTTCTCAAACTGTATTGCATTCAAGGTCTGCATGGCCTTCAGTTTGTTAAGATTTTCTTGTTAAAAGGGAATGGTGACATGCATTAGAATGCTGCCGAATTTTTCTGTTCATCATATAAAATTTCCGATATTACACTGCTCTATCTGTAACTTTTACATAGGCAAGCTGTCCTCTCCGTAATGTATTAGGAGGACTATTTGTAAACTCAGATGGGAGTCCTTGAAAAGTAAAGGGTGACAGATAATGTTAGTCTCTAATGCCCACACAGGGAGCATTTAACAGGGAGTCAAGTTAAAACTCAGCCAACAGGGAAGTCCCTGGTTGCCCAGTGGTTAGGACTCAGCACTTNATGTATTAGGAGGACTATTTGTAAACTCAGATGGGAGTCCTTGAAAAGTAAAGGGTGACAGATAATGTTAGTCTCTAATGCCCACACAGGGAGCATTTAACAGGGAGTCAAGTTAAAACTCAGCCAACAGGGAAGTCCCTGGTTGCCCAGTGGTTAGGACTCAGCACTTCCAATGCAGGGGCATGGGTTGAATCCCTGGTTGAGGAACTAATCCCCACAAGCCATGTGGAAAAAAAAAAGTCAAACTGGGGCCCGGAATTATCCTGGGGAATAGCTTAGGCAGGTTTCCAGGAATAAAGCACAGTCAGAGGCTTTCTCTGTGGTCCCCACACCCATGTTGAGCCTGGGAGCCCTGGTGCCACTGGGTAGCTTGCAGGACCTGGTTACAGTTTATAATGAGCCTGCCCACCTGGTTTCAAGAAGAAAGCTGGACTGAAGAGATAAGAGCTGCAGGCCTCCTGCCCTGTGTGGAAGGGGCTATTAAGGTCTGAGGGAGCTCTCTAGGCTCCCTGGAGAGAGACAGCATTTGGAAGAGACAAAGGCTGGGGAAGAGGGGAATAACCTTTGTTCTGTGGATGTCTTGGGGAAGGAAACATTCACCTCCCTCTACCCTCTCCGGACGAAAACCAAGGGGAACTCCATTCATCCCAGATCACTGACCCATCTCATCCTACTGAGACTTAGAAAAAAATTAAACTATCAGTCACCTTCCCGCAACACTCTACCACCAAGAAGAAAAGAAAAGGGAGCTGGGTAGAGGGACAGTGCTGTTCTACCTTTTGTACCTTCTAGATTCTCACACATTTTAGAGATAATCTAGTGATAACTCAAGAAATAATCTGTTAGGAGCTAAAGTGTTCTGAGATTATATACATCTCTTTGGGTTTTCTAGGTGAATCTTCATTCTGTCACTCTTGTTGCATGAACTTAGAGGGTGAAGTGAATTTGAAGGGGAAAGGTAAAGGCTCTAAGGATGTTTTCCTTTTTTTTAACCTCAGAAGTCAGGTTATCATCTTGATGACAACACTCACTACTTTTGTGACTTGGAATAATTTAACGTCTCTGGACTTTGGTTTTTTCATACCTATAAGGAGAATTATAGCAGGCTCTGATGATTTATAAGGTTATGAAAATTAAAATGAGAAATTGTTAAACACTTTAAAAGCAATCCAGTACAATACACATAGAAAATTGTTTTTGGAGTCCAATGTTTTGTTTGGTAGAAATTGAGCAATGGCCTGAAAGGGGAACCCCAGTGATCGAGCTGTTTCTCTTCTTATTACAGCTATCTCTGAAGGGCACAAATCAGAAAGCACCATGCCTCCTAATAAAGAGGCCAGCAGTCTTAATAGCTCCCCTGCGGGCCTCATCTGCCTCCCTCCAATCTCTGAGGAGCTACAGCTTGTGTGGACCCAAGCAGCCCAGACCAGTGAGCTGGACAGCAATGAACACTTGCTTCAAACCTTCAGCTACTTCCCCTATCCCAGTTTAGCAGACATTGCCCTTCTCTGCCTACGCTATGGGCTGCAGATGGAGAAAGTCAAGACTTGGTTCATGGCCCAGCGCCTTCGCTGTGGCATTAGCTGGTCATCTGAAGAAATTGAAGAGACTCGAGCCCGAGTAGTCTACCATCGGGACCAACTCCATTTCAAATCCCTTCTCTCTTTTACTCATCATGCAGGGCGGCCCCCAGAGGAAGTGCCTCCTTCTCCTGTGCCACCTCCGGAACAAGTTGGTCTTGGAATAGTACCCCTGACTCTTAGCGAGTCCACCCAGATGAAAGGATTGAAAGTAGAGCCTGAGGAGCCACTGAGTCACCAGAAAGCAAAGGAGACCCTGATGGTACCTGGCAGTGGGGCATTCCCCCACCAATCGCAATTTTGGCAGGATCATCAATGCAGTGGCCTCTCCAAGGAGCAGGCAGGCAGGTGTCCCGACCAGTCACACAGCCTAGGTACTGCTTCCTGGAACCATGCCACAGCTGTCCACCAGCCTCGTGCTCGGGATAAGCCTGAATCCATCTCATTACTTGCCAGTAGTTGTAAGAAGAAGTCAGCATCTCATGTGACTCCTCCTTCCTCTACCTCTTCTTCCTCTTTCCAGGGACTGGCTAATGGAGCTCCTGCCACCTCTAAGTCCCTCCAGCCACTGGGCTGTGCCCCACAACCACTGTCACCCAATGAACAAGCACTACCCCCACAGCTGGAGCCAGCCTGGCCCCAGGGGCTAAGGCATAACTCAGCATCAGGTAGGGTTGGCCCTGCAGAGTATCTTTCCCCAGACATGCAACGCCAGCGAAAGACCAAGCGCAAAACCAAAGAGCAGTTGGCTATCCTCAAATCGTTTTTTCTACAGTGCCAATGGGCACGGCGTGAGGATTACCATAAATTAGAGCAGATCACTGGTTTACCTCGGCCTGAGATTATTCAGTGGTTTGGTGACACACGCTATGCCTTGAAGCATGGGCAACTAAAATGGTTTCGGGACAATGCAGTACCTGGTGCCCCTAGCTTCCAGGATCCAGCAATTCCCACACCACCACCTTCAACCCGCTCCTTGAACGAATGGGCTGAGACACCACCTCTGCCAAATCCCCCGCCCCCACCGGATATACGACCCTTGGAGAGGTACTGGGCAACCCACCAACAGCTCCGGGAAAGTGATATCCCTCAACTGAGTCAGGCATCAAGGCTTAGCACCCAGCAGGTACTGGATTGGTTTGACTCTCGATTACCTGAGCCAGCTGAAGTGGTGGTCTGTCTAGATGAAGAGGAGGAAGAGGAGGAGGAGGAACTGCCAGAAGATGATGAAGAGGAGGAGGAAGAGGACGATGACGATGATGATGATGATGTGATCATCCAGGACTGAGTGGGAGGCTGGGGGANATACCTGGCATGGTTACAGATTTAGTAATTCAGAATTGATAGTACCACCATCAACGACACCTCTGCCCAGAGGAGTCCTTATTTCTCCAGCTCTGATTTCTTTCTTTTTCTACTTTCTCCAAATGAGGTACAAGCACACAAGATGCTATAGTGTCTTCACTGTGCTTTTGATTACTGTAGGATCTACCCTCCTTGTTATAGTTCTCATGAGCTACTCCCTGGTTCTAGGTTCCTCCTATATCAAAGCCAGATTCTTCCAGGGAGGTACCAGCTCTACTGCTGTGTCCTAATTTTAAGGCACCATTCTGTATCAAAAAGTCTTTCACAACTTGTGTTTTGTGTTATTGAAGAAATGTGGATATATGCAGTACACCAAATTGACCTTTGCAGTACTGTTACACTGAACTATCAAGCCATGAGAATCTTAAGGACAGAAGACCACACAAATGAAAGCAACCGGTTTCCTTGTCAGCTTGTAGCTGCACCTGCCTTATTCCCTGTCTAGCAGTCTTCATCCTCACGCTGGACTGCTTTATTCCTTGTGCTACCTTTTCCTCACATCTAAACTGTCACTGCGACCTTAAAAAAAATAGGGCACAAATAAGGTTGAGTGGGTGTCGAGTGTTGGACCATCAAGTATTCTCCAGCTTAGATGTAGTGGTATTCCTGGTGGGCCACAACTTCCAAATGGTGGTTTTAAGTACCTAGCCATGCAGGCACTTCCTCACAGCCACTGAGCTGTGTCTTGAGATGAACCTGTTGGGTAGCAGCAATCAAAATTCACCTGGCAGCAATAAAAAAGGATTTATATCTAAATTATAGATTCAGTTCTAAAGCAGTCATTTTGATACTTTTTTTTAAAAGCAGCAAAATCCTTTCTGGAATTATATCCAACTCCCCAAATATAAAAAGTATAAAATCAGATACCCTGGTTTCCCTCATTAGAATTAGGACTCTGCAATAAAAGATTGGATACAGTTATTTAAAATATTCCATCTTTGCCTCACTTCCCCTGTTGTCTAGGAAGAGCATTACCTTATATCAGAGTCATCCCATGATGCTGAAGCAATGATAAAAACTCTAATTTATTGAGCCTTTACTTTAGTATAGGCATAATGTCAGTTGCATTTTTTTAGTCATAACCTTGCAAGGTAGATGCTGTTATGACCTTTTATTCTTATGGGAAACTAAGGCTTAAGCAAGCACTCTCGGGAGTGGTAAAGCTGTGATTCATCTCAGATTTGTCTCACCCTAGACCTCTACCTCTAACAGCTCTAGGCCTCACCTATACAACACCTAGCACACAGTAGGTGCTCTGTAAAAACATGTGTTAACTTTACATACGCTCAACATTATCTTCAGTTTTTACACACGAGGAAACTGAGGCGCCTATAAGTTCAGGCAGAACTGGGATTCGAACTTCCTATGTAATGCTGGCCTTAATCACATTTGTATCCACTATGCCGTGCTGCCTCTACGTACCCTCCAAAGGTTCTCAAACTGTATTGCATTCAAGGTCTGCATGGCCTTCAGTTTGTTAAGATTTTCTTGTTAAAAGGGAATGGTGACATGCATTAGAATGCTGCCGAATTTTTCTGTTCATCATATAAAATTTCCGATATTACACTGCTCTATCTGTAACTTTTACATAGGCAAGCTGTCCTCTCCGTAATGTATTAGGAGGACTATTTGTAAACTCAGATGGGAGTCCTTGAAAAGTAAAGGGTGACAGATAATGTTAGTCTCTAATGCCCACACAGGGAGCATTTAACAGGGAGTCAAGTTAAAACTCAGCCAACAGGGAAGTCCCTGGTTGCCCAGTGGTTAGGACTCAGCACTTCCAATGCAGGGGCATGGGTTGAATCCCTGGTTGAGGAACTAATCCCCACAAGCCATGTGGAAAAAAAAAAGTCAAACTGGGGCCCGGAATTATCCTGGGGAATAGCTTAGGCAGGTTTCCAGGAATAAAGCACAGTCAGAGGCTTTCTCTGTGGTCCCCACACCCATGTTGAGCCTGGGAGCCCTGGTGCCACTGGGTAGCTTGCAGGACCTGGTTACAGTTTATAATGAGCCTGCCCACCTGGTTTCAAGAAGAAAGCTGGACTGAAGAGATAAGAGCTGCAGGCCTCCTGCCCTGTGTGGAAGGGGCTATTAAGGTCTGAGGGAGCTCTCTAGGCTCCCTGGAGAGAGACAGCATTTGGAAGAGACAAAGGCTGGGGAAGAGGGGAATAACCTTTGTTCTGTGGATGTCTTGGGGAAGGAAACATTCACCTCCCTCTACCCTCTCCGGACGAAAACCAAGGGGAACTCCATTCATCCCAGATCACTGACCCATCTCATCCTACTGAGACTTAGAAAAAAATTAAACTATCAGTCACCTTCCCGCAACACTCTACCACCAAGAAGAAAAGAAAAGGGAGCTGGGTAGAGGGACAGTGCTGTTCTACCTTTTGTACCTTCTAGATTCTCACACATTTTAGAGATAATCTAGTGATAACTCAAGAAATAATCTGTTAGGAGCTAAAGTGTTCTGAGATTATATACATCTCTTTGGGTTTTCTAGGTGAATCTTCATTCTGTCACTCTTGTTGCATGAACTTAGAGGGTGAAGTGAATTTGAAGGGGAAAGGTAAAGGCTCTAAGGATGTTTTCCTTTTTTTTAACCTCAGAAGTCAGGTTATCATCTTGATGACAACACTCACTACTTTTGTGACTTGGAATAATTTAACGTCTCTGGACTTTGGTTTTTTCATACCTATAAGGAGAATTATAGCAGGCTCTGATGATTTATAAGGTTATGAAAATTAAAATGAGAAATTGTTAAACACTTTAAAAGCAATCCAGTACAATACACATAGAAAATTGTTTTTGGAGTCCAATGTTTTGTTTGGTAGAAATTGAGCAATGGCCTGAAAGGGGAACCCCAGTGATCGAGCTGTTTCTCTTCTTATTACAGCTATCTCTGAAGGGCACAAATCAGAAAGCACCATGCCTCCTAATAAAGAGGCCAGCAGTCTTAATAGCTCCCCTGCGGGCCTCATCTGCCTCCCTCCAATCTCTGAGGAGCTACAGCTTGTGTGGACCCAAGCAGCCCAGACCAGTGAGCTGGACAGCAATGAACACTTGCTTCAAACCTTCAGCTACTTCCCCTATCCCAGTTTAGCAGACATTGCCCTTCTCTGCCTACGCTATGGGCTGCAGATGGAGAAAGTCAAGACTTGGTTCATGGCCCAGCGCCTTCGCTGTGGCATTAGCTGGTCATCTGAAGAAATTGAAGAGACTCGAGCCCGAGTAGTCTACCATCGGGACCAACTCCATTTCAAATCCCTTCTCTCTTTTACTCATCATGCAGGGCGGCCCCCAGAGGAAGTGCCTCCTTCTCCTGTGCCACCTCCGGAACAAGTTGGTCTTGGAATAGTACCCCTGACTCTTAGCGAGTCCACCCAGATGAAAGGATTGAAAGTAGAGCCTGAGGAGCCACTGAGTCACCAGAAAGCAAAGGAGACCCTGATGGTACCTGGCAGTGGGGCATTCCCCCACCAATCGCAATTTTGGCAGGATCATCAATGCAGTGGCCTCTCCAAGGAGCAGGCAGGCAGGTGTCCCGACCAGTCACACAGCCTAGGTACTGCTTCCTGGAACCATGCCACAGCTGTCCACCAGCCTCGTGCTCGGGATAAGCCTGAATCCATCTCATTACTTGCCAGTAGTTGTAAGAAGAAGTCAGCATCTCATGTGACTCCTCCTTCCTCTACCTCTTCTTCCTCTTTCCAGGGACTGGCTAATGGAGCTCCTGCCACCTCTAAGTCCCTCCAGCCACTGGGCTGTGCCCCACAACCACTGTCACCCAATGAACAAGCACTACCCCCACAGCTGGAGCCAGCCTGGCCCCAGGGGCTAAGGCATAACTCAGCATCAGGTAGGGTTGGCCCTGCAGAGTATCTTTCCCCAGACATGCAACGCCAGCGAAAGACCAAGCGCAAAACCAAAGAGCAGTTGGCTATCCTCAAATCGTTTTTTCTACAGTGCCAATGGGCACGGCGTGAGGATTACCATAAATTAGAGCAGATCACTGGTTTACCTCGGCCTGAGATTATTCAGTGGTTTGGTGACACACGCTATGCCTTGAAGCATGGGCAACTAAAATGGTTTCGGGACAATGCAGTACCTGGTGCCCCTAGCTTCCAGGATCCAGCAATTCCCACACCACCACCTTCAACCCGCTCCTTGAACGAATGGGCTGAGACACCACCTCTGCCAAATCCCCCGCCCCCACCGGATATACGACCCTTGGAGAGGTACTGGGCAACCCACCAACAGCTCCGGGAAAGTGATATCCCTCAACTGAGTCAGGCATCAAGGCTTAGCACCCAGCAGGTACTGGATTGGTTTGACTCTCGATTACCTGAGCCAGCTGAAGTGGTGGTCTGTCTAGATGAAGAGGAGGAAGAGGAGGAGGAGGAACTGCCAGAAGATGATGAAGAGGAGGAGGAAGAGGACGATGACGATGATGATGATGATGTGATCATCCAGGACTGAGTGGGAGGCTGGGGGAGGGGAGGTCTGTTACTAAAAGACAAACCAACTTAGTAACTGTTTAAACAAAGAAACATTTTTTTTTTTTTAACTTACCTTGTGGCAAAGAACTGAAAACCTTTGTGTTCTTGAGGGTGGGGGACAGGGATATAGTAAGGGTAGACCAGGGAGGATGACCATGGACTACAAAACGAGGTGGGAATCGGATGGGCAGAAATCTAGGCCTCCAGTCTCACTGAGGGGCTTGCTATGGGTCTGGGAAAAGGCTCTTGCTCTTTTCATATCCCTCTTCTTTCACCTTACTATTCTTCAAAGAGGCTAGGCTTTGGCCCACAGCCATGGAGTTCTGTAAAGGAGGAGTAAAGTTTCTAATACGACCCCAGTCCCAGCATTTTCCCCGAATATAAGGCTACCCTGCACCCCATTTCTCTCTGAGCACAAGTTCATGCATAATGCAGCTAAGAATCTCAGTTATGTCCCAGTCAATCACAAATACTTCCTCTCCTCAGACCAGCTTGACTTTCTATGTTTTCCTGCTGCTTTTTGAATCTCACAGGGAGCAGAATGTTTTCATTTCTGATACTGGGACCACTAGGCCTTGTACCTTTCCAAAAATCCCCATTCTGTTCACTGTTTGTCTCAGGGTAAATCTTCCCCCCGGAGCTTGTGAAAAAGTTTAATAATTGGGTGGAGAATAATTTAGACTGGATATTTATTGGAGGTGGGAATTAGGGGAGATGTCCTTTTAAAAAAGTAGAATTATAGATTACAGAGGGGTAGAGGAGAGGGAATGGTGTCTGCTGTTCGGGAGGACAGTGCAGATAGATTCCAGGTTTGGTTTTACAAACCTGACACTCCCTCCTGCCTAGTTTGACAGAAACTGATTTTTTAATCTTTTTGGTGTTGGTCTGTGTCCAGAAAAGAGACTTTACCCCTTGTTTATAATATCTGTCTTGGGGACAGAAGTCCTTATGTTTTAGAGTGGTTTTCATCAGTTGGGGTCAGATATAAAGATATCAGTGGGTTAACCATCTAGAAATAAAAGAGTAGAAGCCCCAAATTGCTAGACTAATAATAAAAAGGCCAAAAATAAAATTGTTTTTCTCTCCACTTTGCCATTTCTCTGTTTTAAAGATTAATGGAACCAAATTCATCCACTTTCTGATTTAGTATACCTTTTATTTTCAAAGCAGCAGGATATACTGAGGTAAAGTAAATGAACAAAACTTGAAATAGATCAGTACCTATTACTAGGCAGATTGCTTTCTGCACCTGCTATAGCATAGGCTTTCTCTCAGAAGAGGGGGAGTCTAGAAATGCCTTTAAAAATAAGCTCAGTTTCAGAAAAGGTAATAGGATATTCAGTTACAAGGTCATTCCTAAGACCTAATTTATCTCTAGTGGATGCTATCTTCAGTTTTCCAATATTTTCACTTAAGGTATACCTGCCTTTGGTCCACCCATTTAATCCCTCATTTCTACCCCTTACTACCCAAAGAAGAATAAATGTTTGATCTCAGTGGTAGTGTTCTTTGTTTATCCCACCATTTGAGAATTTATGACATCAACAGAGTTACAGTAGCAATAAAAGGGCATCCTCTTTGTTTCATTATCTGTATACTTTAGTAGGGCTTCAAGCCTGGGTCTCCAACTATTACCAAACAGAAAGAAAGGAAAATCAACATATTTAACAGTATCTAGGTACAGAGGAAACAATAGGGAAATAGAAAAATTATAGGCCAAGGAACAGAGTTACTGCTTGTTAACACAATGGGAGAATATATACAAAGCTAAAAAGTGAAATCCAGAAATAAAACATGGTTAATAAGTATATCACCCCACACAACCCCCAATGATGCCAAGAATTGTTTTTATAACCTTTGTTTCAAGTTGCAGGAAATAAGGGAGCTATCTGTATCCTGTGGGAGAGATAGTAAACATCTTCCTGAAGGACTGACCTGATCACTTTCATAGAAGGTAATACAGCGGGTATAGAGTAAAGATTGAGAGAAAGAAAGTACACAATGAAACAAGCATAGGCAGGGGCACATTTTCCAAGGGCATCACACCTAAGTGAATATGAGATGCCTCTGTCCATACTTCAGTATGCATAGGTGAGACTTTGAAGGTGGTCTATCTGGGAGTGTTCCATGCTTCTCTCCCTCTGGCTAATCCCATCTGCCTCTGTTGGTAGAGATTCTGCAGCACAGGACAGGAAGGCAGTTAAGGGCGTTTATAATAAAAAAGGGCAAGTAAGGCCCTTTTAAGTCATTATATGACATTTAGCATGACAGTAAACCATTGCTGTTGCTTCCCCATAGTTTTTTCCATTGCAAGAAAACTTATAAGATTTGATACATCCAGTGTGACAAAGGCTATGTCGCTACTTATGAAACTGGAATGTTTCAGTTGGTTTAAGGTGATAAGGCAGAATATTTCTAAAATCAAACTGAGGAAACGTGGAACATGACTACCATACCCAGAGACCATTACCAGGGAGGCAGAATTATGTCTCTGGGTAAGTGGTACTTTCTTCAATAACTCTTAATACAAAAACAGTAATATAATGAATTCACACGTACCCATCACCCAACTTCAACAGTTAACTCGTGACTAATTTTCTTTGCTTTCTGCTCCCTCACACTGCCCTGCTCCACTAGATGAAGCTAAAGCAAAACGAGGACAATCATTTAACTTTCTATCCATAAATGTTTTAGTATGCATCTCCAAAAGATAGACTTATTTTTTTAAGACAGACTTAAAAAAAACAATAGCATCATGCCTACCAAAAAAACCTATTAAAAGTTCTTTAATCAAATGTCCACTAAATATTCAGTTTTCCTCAACTGTCTCATAAATGGTTTTATACAGTGTACTTCAATCGCAATCCAAATGAACATTTACTTGCAGATGGTTTATATGTCTCAAGTCTTTTTTTCACCTGTAGGTTAATCCCTCCATTTTCAAGGATCTTAGAGGGGCTTCCCTGGTGGGTCAGCAGTAAAGAATTTGCCTGCAAGGCAGGAGTCACAGGAGACGTGGGTTTGATCCCTGGGGCAGGAAGATACCCTGGAGGAGGGCATGGTAACCCACTCCATATTCCTGCTTCGGGAATCTGATGGACAGAGGAGCCTGCCAGGCTCTCAGTCCGTAGGGTCGTAAAGAATCCAACACAACTGAAGCTACTTAACATGCACACACACAGAGGGATGTTATTTCCCCCTGTGTTGCCTTTTAAGGCTTAGACCCTAATTTCTTGCTGATAAAAATAAAGGGCATTTTGAAGTCTGAGAGCAAAATATTTACCTACCTTAGTAGGTCGCCAGGAGCTTGGTCTAAATATTCTCAAAAACCCCAGACTTAAAAGTAAACTTAAAACAGAGCTCCTTACAAACCTTTCTTCTTGTTCCCATGCCCTTTTCCTCTTGTTTTCTGGATCAGAATCATAGTTTCATAAATTTACAAAACCTTATTCTAGTTCTCTCTGGAGAAATGAAAATTGCTTTCCCTAGTTCATTCAGTATCTCTATCCAAAAGATATATTCCACTGAAAATCTTTATCTGTGAAACTTTGGGGACTGTTATTTGTGTTAGCGTACTTATTAGGTTCACCGTGGCCAAAACCTCTCAGTTTAAAGCCTTGCAGTAAGGAATCCACCTGACAATGCTGGAGACAAAGGTTGGATCCCTGGCTCAGGAAGATCCCCTGGAGAAGGAAATGGCCACCCACTCCAGTGTTCTTACCTGGGAAATCCCATGGACAGAGGAGCCTGGCAGTCTACAGTTCATGGGGTTGCAAAGAGTCAAACATGACTTAGTGACTAAACAACAACAACTGTGTGACCTAATTTTTAAACCCCAAACCAGGAGGCTAATCTGACAGTAGATTAGAATCTTTGAAACTAAGACCACTCTGAAAAATTACCACACTGGTTACCTTTTATCACCTTAACAAGACACCAGAATGAGGCATTTATTGTGCAGGCCTAACAGGTTTTCATGTGCGGAGAAGTTAGACTAGCTCACCTGTAGGACTGGTAGCTGGAAACCAGGAAGGCTCCCCAGTGTGGTTCTGTTCTGCCTCTGACCTTAAGGATGGAATCGGATGATGAAAGATAACTTCCTGGGGTATTTCCTCAGTATTGTTATTTATTGATCAAGTTAAATAAGTACTTAATCTGTAGAACACTACTCAGAAGAGAAAAGTCTGTTAGCTAAGTAACTCGAGAGGTGACTTAGAAGGTCCATTATTTTCCTTTGAGGATGGGGTATTGACATGGAGGTCTGAGATTTGAATTTAACTATGAATAGAAAGACATAAAGACAATATCAAGATTTTGGTGAGCTATGGAAGATGATAGACCCTTATCACAAGGACTGGTAGCAAAAGTATCTTGGAAAACATGAGGAGAAAAAAGATGCTGGTTTATCATTTTCATTGAGCACTGAGCTCCCAACAGTGTTCCAACATAGGGATCTCATAAGCAATAGACCAAAAAAAAAAAAAAAAGCCAGTTTGATATGACAGGCCAATCTTCTGGTTAAATATTACAGTAGACCTGTATAAGGGATAAGATGAGTGAAAATTAGGCACAATCCAAAGCCTGGCTTCACAATCCAAAGTGAAAGAAATGGTCTTAAAGAAAATTAAGGAGTACAACTTGAGACAATGCTTTTCCAGGGTCTAGAATAGCATGTAAAAAAAACATTCTCAACTTCTTTTCACCTTGAAATCATTTCAGTATATATGTTAATAGTTGAAGCGCCATTTCTTTAGGAATGTTAAATTAACTTACCTGAATTATTAGGGGTGAAGACTCTTGTGTGACCTGAATCCCCACTATTTAGAGATGGTCTGAAAGAAAAGACCCCCTGTCCAGAGGAGGCAGATGAAGCTCTAAAGTGGGGAAACAAGAGCATCAACAGAAAAAAGGAAAAGTTAAAGTAAAAAGCATGTGTAAAGGAAGAGCCTATACATTTAAGCCATAGAGGAAATAAATCCCCTGCGTGCAACTGAAAATACAATTAAATAATTTAGATGTGTATTAGACACAGTACTATTCAATATTCTCTTTTGTTTCCAAGGTTGATTATAAATTTCAGTAGTACAGGTCAGTGGAGATAATAACTCCAGGGCTGCTGGCAGAATGTCAGTGGGAACAGATCTCAAGTGAAAGGCAACACAGTGTTACTTACCTGTAAGATAGGCTGTGAGTAGAAGCCGGTGAAGGGGTTTCTGGAAAGCATAAAAACGAGTCTGTGAGATAATCCATGAGCTGAGAAGAGATCCAGATATTTTGGGGGCCAGGGCAAAGGAACTGGGGATCAAAGATTTTCAGTATATATGTTGGGGCTAAAGGCAAGTGAAAAAGCCCACAAATCACCTAGCAGTGGATCATTATGGAACTGTCTTTTCCCTTTCATGAGTTTGTGGGTCAGGATCATGAGCACACTGCCCTGATGTGCTCCAATGTATTTGTGCCTTGATTTCCCCTCTAAGTTGAAGGTTACCAGAAAGAATGTCTAAACACAATGGGTCGTTAAATTGGTGACATCAGTAAAAATGGCAGAGTAAGGACCTCCACAGAGTCTCTCCATAAAAGGAATGAGAAATCTGGCAAAAATTGTCAGAGTCGACTTTTTTGAGAATTCTGGAAATTAACAAGGGGTTTTCAACAATCTGGGGAAAGTCTGTTCCAGAAAAATAACTGAATGTGAGTAAGAACAGTGAGCTTTGTGACATTTTAACTTGCCCTAGTCCCACTTTTCCCTCTCCAGGTCAATGGAAGCATTGAAAAACAACAGTCTGGCTGTCATCATAGGGGATGGAATGGGGTTAGAACTCTTTCAAAGCCTCATCCCAGAAAACTCTCATTACTTCACTTGCAAGGCTGCCTTTATTTGACCTGACTTGATGCCAAACTTATATGCAGAGTACATCATGAGAAACACTGAGCTGGAACAAACAGAAGCTGGAATCAAGACTGCCAGGAGAAATATCAATAACCTCAGATATGCAGATGACACCACCCTTATGGCAGAAAGTGAAGAGGAACTAAAAAGCTTCTCGATGAAAGTGAAAGAGGAGAGTGAAAAAGTTGGCTTAAAGCTCAACATTCAGAAAATGAAAATCATGGCATCCGGTCCCATCACTTCATGGGAAATAGATGGGGAAACAGTGGAAACAGTGTCAGACTTTATTTTGGGGGCTCCAAAATCACTGCAGCCATGAAATTAAAAGACACTTACTCCTTGGAAGAAAAGTTATGACCAACCTAGATAGCATATTCAAAAGCAGAGACATTACTTTGCCGACTAAGGTCTGTCTAGTCAAGGCTATGGTTTTTCCAGTAGTCACGTATGGAGGTGAGAGTTGGACTGTGAAGAAGGCTGAGCGCCAAAGAATTGATGCTTTTGAACTGTGGTGTTGGAGAAGACTCTTGAGAGTCCCTTGGACTGCAAGGAGATCCAACCAGTCCATTCTGAAGGAGATCGGCCCTGGGATTTCTTTGGAGGGAATGATGCTAAAGCTGAAACTCCAGTACTTTGGCCACCACATGCAAAGAGCTGACTCACTGGAAAAGACTCTGATGCTGGGAGGGATTAGGGGCAGGAGGAGAAGGGGACGACAGAGGATGAGGTGGCTAGATGGCATTACTGACTCGATGGACGTGAGTCTGAGTGAACTCCGGGAGTTGGTGATGGACAGGGAGGCCTGGCGTGCTGCGATTCATGGGGTTGCAAAGAGTCGGACATGACTGAGCGACTGAACTGAACTGAACTGATGCCAACCTGGCATGCTATAGTCCGTGAGGTCGTAAAGAGTTTATGACTGAACCACAACAAAGTGCCAAACTTACCAGGACTTGGAGCTTAGAGTTTATCAAATGTGAAAAGCCTTTTCCCCAGGAGTATTTGTTGCAAACAATTAGAGGCATTTGTTTAGGCTACTTGAGGTGACTATCAATTGGAACAAATAAAGGCTAATCAAAAAGCATCAAAGGAAAGCTATGGAATGAATTGTCTTCAGGATCTTTGAAAAGGAACAACAGGTTCTTGGGACTCAAAGCCGTGTGCACAGGGCTATATGCATGCTCAAGAAAGACCTAAAAAGACCCTAAGCTGTCATCTTGGGCTTATGTAGAGGTCACACAAGCAGAAAGGGAAGGCTATGGCACAGAAGTCAACTGCCTGAATGTTGAAAGTGCACCTCAATATACAGTCCTTTAACACACAATGAGAGATTTATTGGTATCAGGTCTTTAAGGAAATCTCTGTCCAATCATTAGCTGACCACTAAGCTAACTGATGGAGAAGGCAATGGCACCCCACTCCAGTGTTCTTGCCTGGAGAATCCCAGGGACGGGGGAGCCTGGTGGGCTGCAATCTATGGGGTCGCATAGAGTCGGACACGACTGAAGTGACTTAGCAGCAGCAGATACATTCGGAGGGCGTGGCAACCCACTCCAGTATTCTTGCCTGGAGAATCCCATGGACAGAGGAGGCTTGTGGGCTACAGTCCATAGGGCTGCAAAGAGCTGGACACAACTGAAGTGACTTAGCACGCACACGCATGCACACACAGATACATTAGACTTTTAAGAGAAAGCCTTTAAATGAACTATTTTAAACATATTCAGATAACCATGTCTAGAGCACTAAATGAAAGTATGACAATGGTCTCACCAAACAGAGAATACTAAGTAAATATATATTCTGGAATTGATAAGTAAAAACTAAAATGTAAACTTCCCTAGAGATATGAGCAGGCAGAAGAAAGAATCAGCAAATTTGAAGATAAATCAATTGAGATTATCCAGTTTGAGGAAGATAAATAAAAAGGACTGACGAATGACGAACAGAGCCTCAGAGAACTTGATGAAATACCATCAAGCATACCAGCACATACAAAATGGGAGTTCTAAAAGGAAAACAGAGAGGACAAGGGGCAGAGAGAATTATCTGAAGATATAAGGGCTGACAACTTCCCAAATTGATGAAAATATTAATCTATACATCCAAGAAGCTCAATAAATCCCAATGATGATAAATCAAAGAGATCCATACCTGGATGCATCATAAACTGTTGAAAGCTAAAGACCAAAAAAAAAAAAAAGAAAGAAAGAAAGAAGAACCTTGAAGGCAGCAAAAGTGAAGCCATTTATCACATGCAAGGGATTCTCAATAAACTGGCACTGATTTCTCCCCCAAAACCATGGAGGCCAGAACATAGGAGCATAACATATTCAAAATGCTAAATGAAACAATGTCAACCAAAAGTTTTAAATCCAGCAAAACTATCTTTCAAAAATGAAGGAGAAATTAAGATACTCCTTGATAATGGAACAACTAGACAAGTTCAGCAAGAAAACAGAAGATTTGAACATTAAAAGGACTTTCCTGGTAGTCCAGTGGTCAAAAATCTGCTCTCCAATGCAGGGGTGACAAGTTTGATCTCTGGTCAGAGAACTAAGATCCCACATGCTGTGGGGCAGCTAAGCCCACATGTACAACTACAGAGCCTACACTCTGGAGCCCAAGCTACAACTGGAGAGAAACCACAATGAAAGATCCTGCATGCCACAACACAGCTAAGATCTGTGGCAGCCAAACAAATAAACATTTTTAAAAACACAACAACACTATACACCAACTAAATTAACAGACATCTACAGAACACTCCATCCAACAACAGTAGAATATATATTCTTTTCAAGTGTACCTGGAACATTCCCCAGGGTACACAATGCTTTAGGCCATGCAGTTAAATGGATCTAAATCATACAAAATATGTTGTCCAACAACAGTGAAAGGAAATTAAAATAAAAAACAGGAGGAAATTTGGGAAGTTAACAATTATATGGATAATCAACACTGCTAAATAACTAATGGGTCAAATAAAAAAAAAATCACAGAAGTTAGGAAATACTTTGAGATGAACGGAAACAAAAACACAATATACTAAACCTTGAAAGATATAGTGAAAGCAGTGCTCAGAGCAGTGCTCAAGCATAACTGTAATCATCTACATTAAAAAAGCAGATTTCAAGTCAACAATGAAACCTTCCACATTAAGAAACAAGAAGAACTAAACCCAAAAGCAGAAGGAAAGAAAAAGATTAGAGCAGAAATAAATGAAATAGAGAATAGAAAAATAACAGGAAAATCAAGAAAACCAAAAGTTGGTTCTTTGAAATGATCAACAAAATTCACTAATCCTGGGGGAGTAATGGGAGAGATAAATTAGGAGGCTGGGACTGACATATACACACCACTAAGTATGCTGCTGCTGCTGCTGCTAAGTCGCTTCAGTTGTGTCCGACTCTGAGCGACCCCATAGACGGCAGCCCACCAGGCTCTGCCATCCCTGGGATTCTCCAGGCAAGAACACTGGAGTGGGTTGCCATTTCCTTCTCCAATGCATGAAAGCAAAAAGTGAAAGTCAAGTCGCTCAGTCGTGTCCNGTCAAATAAAAAAAAAATCACAGAAGTTAGGAAATACTTTGAGATGAACGGAAACAAAAACACAATATACTAAACCTTGAAAGATATAGTGAAAGCAGTGCTCAGAGCAGTGCTCAAGCATAACTGTAATCATCTACATTAAAAAAGCAGATTTCAAGTCAACAATGAAACCTTCCACATTAAGAAACAAGAAGAACTAAACCCAAAAGCAGAAGGAAAGAAAAAGATTAGAGCAGAAATAAATGAAATAGAGAATAGAAAAATAACAGGAAAATCAAGAAAACCAAAAGTTGGTTCTTTGAAATGATCAACAAAATTCACTAATCCTGGGGGAGTAATGGGAGAGATAAATTAGGAGGCTGGGACTGACATATACACACCACTAAGTATGCTGCTGCTGCTGCTGCTAAGTCGCTTCAGTTGTGTCCGACTCTGAGCGACCCCATAGACGGCAGCCCACCAGGCTCTGCCATCCCTGGGATTCTCCAGGCAAGAACACTGGAGTGGGTTGCCATTTCCTTCTCCAATGCATGAAAGCAAAAAGTGAAAGTCAAGTCGCTCAGTCGTGTCCAACTCTTAGCGACCCCATGGACTACAGCCTACCAGGCTTCTCCGTCCGTGGATTTTTCTATGTATAGTTAGTTAAAATAGATTACCAACAACGACCTACTGTATAGCACAAGGAACTATACTTATATTATACAATATAATTATACTCATATTATACAATAGCTTAAATGGAAAAGAATCTGAAATATATATACATATATTGCTGTGCTGTAAACCCGAGACTTACATGATATTATAAATCAACTATAGTTCAGTAACAAATTTTTAAAACTTCCCTCTTAGAGTTGTTTAAAACACTTGACTCATCTTTAGCCAGGTTGTCCCAGAAAAAAAGACAGCCTTAGATAACTAAAATCAGGAATAAAAGAAAGTATTACTAACTTGACAGAAATAAGCTAAAACACCTACTCTTCGAAAGGTTGAGTATGAAAGAATCAGAGGATGACTACCTGGTGAATTTCAAAAATGGCTATTTCAGGAAGAGATCTGTGAATTTAAAAATTGCCTCTTGGGAAAGAAAGGGAAATCCTCTCTGATAAGTATTCTCTATGGACTGACTAATGTCTTAAAAAACAGTAGTAAGAATACTAGTTCTAAGAGGAAAGAGACAAGAAATTAAGTTGGAGTTTTGCAGAGTATTTCTTCTCTGCAATATTTTCATGTCTGATCACATGGATCACAGCCTTGTCTAACTCAACGAAACTAAGCCATGCGGTGTGGGACCACCCAAGATAGCCGGGTCATGGTGGAGAGGTCTGACAGAATGTGGTCCACTGGAGAAGGGAATGGCAAACCACTTCAGTATTCTTGCCTTGAGAACCCCATGAACAGTATGAAAAGGCAAAAAGATAGGATATTGAAAGATGAACTCCCCAGGTCAGTAGGTGCCCAATATGCTACTGGAGATCAGTGGAGAAATAACTCCAGAAAGAATGAAGGGATGGAGCCAAAGCAAAAAACAGCACCTAGTTGTGGATGTGACTGATGATAGAAGTAAGGTTTGATGCTGTAAGGAGTGATATTGCATAGGAACCTGGAATGTTAGGTCCATGAATCAAGGCAAATTGGAAGTAGTCAAACAGGAGATGGCAAGAGTGAACGTTGACATTCTAGGAATCAGCGAACTAAAATGGACTGGAATGGGTGAATTTAACTCAGATGACCGTTATATCTACTACTGTGGGCAGGAATCCCTTAGAAGAAATGGAGTAGCCATCATGGTTAATAAAGGAGTCCGAAATGCAGTACTTGGATGCAATCTCCAAAACGACAGAATGATCTCTGTTCATTTCCAAGGCAAACCATTCAGTATCACGGTAATCCAAGTCTATGCCCTGACCAGTAACACTAAAGAAGCTGAAGTTGAACGGTTCTATGAAGACCTACAAGACCTTTTATAACTAACACCCAAAAAAGATGTCCTTTTCATTATAAGGGACTGGAATGCAAAAGTACGAAGTCAAGAAACACCTGGAGTAACAAGCATATTTGGTTTTGGAGTACAGAATGAAGCAGGGCAAATGCTAATAGAGTTTTGCCAAGAGAACACACTGGTCATAGCAAACACCCTCTTCCAACAACACAGGAGAAGACTCTACACATGGATATCACCAGATGGCCAACACCAAAATCAGACTGATTATATTCTTTGCAGCCAAACATGGAGACGCTCTATACAGTCAGCAAAAACAAGACTGGGAGCTGACTATAGCTCAGATCATGAACTCCTTATTGCCAAATTCAGGCTTAAATTGCAGAAAGTGGGGAAAACCACTAGACCATTCAGGTCTGGCCTAAATCAAATCCCTTATGATTATACAGTGGAAGTGAAAAATAGATTTAAGGGACTAGGTCTGATAGACAGAGTGCCTGATGAACTATGGACGAAGGTTCGTGACATTGTACAGGAGACAGGGATCAAGACCATGCCCAAGAAAAAGAAATGCAAAAAACCAAAATGGCTGTCTGAGGAGGCTTTACAAATAGCTATGAAAAGAAGCAAAAAACAAAGGAGAAAAGGAAAGATATACCCATTTAAATGCAGAGTTCCAGAGAATAGCAGGGAGAGATAAGAAAGCCTTCCTCAGCAATCAATGAAAAGAAATAGAGGAAAACAGTAGAATGGGAAAGACTAGAGATCTCTTCAAGAAAATTAGAGATACCAAGGGAACATTTCATGCAAAGATGGGCTCGATAAAGGACAGAAATGGTAGGGACCTAACAGAAACAGAAGATATTAAGATGAGGTGGCAAGAATACACAGAAGAACTGTACAAAAAAGATCTTCATGAGCCGGATAATTACAGTGGTGTGATCACTCACCTAGAGCCAGACATCCTGGAGTGTGAAGTCAAGTGGGCCTTAGGAAGCACCACTATGAACAAAGCTAGTGGAGGTGATGGAATTCCAGTTGAGCTGTTTCAAATCCTAAAAGATGATGCTGTGAAAGTGCTGCACTCAATATGCCAGCAAATTTGGAAAACTCAGCAGTGGCCACAGGACTGGAAAAGGTCATTTTCATTCCAATCCCAAAGAAAGGCAATGCAAAAGTATGCTCAAACTACTGCACAATTGCACACGTCTCAAATGCTAGTAAAGTAATGCTCAAAATTCTCCA
>SJYA01001560.1:322428-454622 GCA_006410615.1 Neotragus moschatus | reverse complement strand
ATAAACAATTTAAAAAAAAAATTAACCAAAAAAAAAAAAAAAAAAAAAAAAAAAAAAAAAGACTAGACTATTGGAAGAACCTTTTGCCTAGGGCTAAGTAGGCCTACTTCACATACTTACCCAAAAGAACTAACACTCAAGCCTCAGATCTGGCCATTCCAAGAGGAAGAAAGATCAATCAGTAAACAACCATCAGCAAAAAGAATCAGAGGAGAAAACAAGTGATTTTTTCCAAAGCTAGGGTACAAATGTTTGATCTATTTCAAATATATCTACTAAAGGAGATTTTAAACTCAGTAATGAATCTCAGTATTTTACAAATCTCAAATATGAGCAAATTCATTATTCTGTCTCATTCAAATCCTTCAGCCTCATAAAAAGGTTATAAATTCTTTGGGACAAGTTTTGCCTACTTGTTTTTAGTTGGGATAATTTTATTCATATAATAACAGAGAAGATAGTAACAAAAGTAGTTCTGTTGATAACATTAAACATTGTATAATGCCAAGTGTTAAATATTGTTTCTTTCATTGGACCAATGCATGGAACTACCTACTTTAACACTCAGACTCCTTTCCTGTATTTTCATATTAGGACCAGGTAAAGGCATCATGGTCTTCATGCTCTGGATTCCCACTCCTTTTAGAATTGATAACATGGGATATAATTTTTATTTTGTTTACTGTATTGTATTTTTTTTTTTAATTTCAGTTCTGAATTAGATCCAGTTAATGCCAAGAGGCTGGAAAAAGTAAGGAAGAAACCACTAAAAGATACTGAGAAAGTCACCATACAGAAATAAAGGGGAGCTCAATGGTTTCTTAAGATAAGACATATGACCCAATGTGAGTATGCATATTATTGCCTTAATTGAAAAGAGGGTTTTCATCTCATAAAATATGTTTTGGAAATGAATATTAGCTTGACCAGCTTTTTTTCTGTGTGTGCGCTAAAGAATGGTTTTCCTAATTTTTACTTTTAAATGTCATTTTTTTTAGTTGAAGATTTATATTCCCATGCAATTTTAATGCTTTGAATATTTGTAGAAGAGTTGCTAAGTTTTAAAAATTTACTTTAAAAGCATTGGTAGGGACTTCCCTGCTGGTACAGTGGCTAAGACTTCACGTTTCCAATGCAAGGGGCCCAGGTTCAATCCCCGGTGAGGGAACTAAATTTCACATGCCACAGCTGAAGATCAAAGATCTGAAGAGCCACAACTAAGACTGGGCTCAGCCAAATAAATAAATTTAGCTCAGCTGGTAAAGAATCCACCTGCAATGTGNAAAAGCATTGGTAGGGACTTCCCTGCTGGTACAGTGGCTAAGACTTCACGTTTCCAATGCAAGGGGCCCAGGTTCAATCCCCGGTGAGGGAACTAAATTTCACATGCCACAGCTGAAGATCAAAGATCTGAAGAGCCACAACTAAGACTGGGCTCAGCCAAATAAATAAATTTAGCTCAGCTGGTAAAGAATCCACCTGCAATGTGGGAGACCCTGGTTCGATTCCTGGGTAGGGAAGATCTGCTGGAGAAGGGATAGGCTACCCACTCCAGTATTCTTGGGCTTTCCTGGTGACTCAGCTGGTAAAGAATTTGCCCGCAATGCAGGAGACCCTGGTTCGAACCCTGGGTCGGGAAGATCCCCTAGAGAAGGGAGTGGCTACCCACTCCAGTATTCTGGCAAGGAGAATCCCACAGGCTGTGCAGTGCATGGGGTTGCAAAGAATCGAATACGACTGAGTGACTTTCACTTTCATATTAAAAAAAAACTGGTAAATTCACTATCTCTCTTAGGTACTCAAAATGTATTAGTTTCCTTTATCTGTCTTTGGTGAAATTGACTCCCTTGTTCCTTAACATCTATAAGTCTTAGCTGTTGTTGTTGTTGTTTGGCCATGCCATGTGGCATGTTAGACCTTAGTTCCTCCTGCAGTATAAGCTCAGAATCTTAACCAACAGACCACCAGGGAATTCCCATAATTTTGAATTATATCTTAAGCTAATCGTATAGTTGAGAAATGTAAATTTCTCCTTCCCAAGTATTCAGCTAAAAAAGTGAGAAGACAAGAATTAAAATATAAGCATCTCGCAACTCAGTGAACTAATGGATCAATGCAAAGTTCATCAATTTCCACCATCACACAAAATGAGAGACTGAAAATTATTACATACCTCTTGGTAGAACACAGCACTGTTTTAAGTAGTCTTGTCTCATCCCCTCCCCTCAACTTACATGATTCTGATTAAGCCTAAATAACTATTAACTTAGAGAAAATATAGAACATAAACAAGCATATTAAATGACTCCAGGCAGATACAATGTGCAAAATCCATGCTATGAACAGCCTTACAGCACAAAAGACCATTTTCTTCAACAATAGTAAAAAAGAAAGGAGAGGAAACTTACAGTTTAAAATAACCTTAAGAGACAAAATAGTCAACTCAGTTATAAGGAATTTATTGAAACCAATTAAAAGTTTTAAAATAATTATAAGACACTGAGGTAAACTTCTAAACTCATTCTATGAGGCCACCATCACCCTAATACCAAAACCTGACAAAAATGCCACAAAAAAAGAAAACCATAGGCCAATATCACTGATGAACATAGATGCAAAAATCCTTAACAAAATTCTAGCAAATATAATCCAACAACATATTAAAAAGATCATACATCGTGACCAAGTGGGCTTTATTCCAGGGATGCAAGGATTCTTCAATATCCACAAATCAACCAATCTAATATACCACACTTACAAACTGAAAAATAAAAACCATATGGTTATCTCAATAGATGCAGAGAAAGCCTTTGACAAAATTTAACATCCATTTATGATAAAAACTCTCCAGAAAGCAGGAATAGAAGAAGCATACTTCAACATAATAAAAGCAATATATGACAAACCCACAGCAAACATTATCCTCAAAGGTGAAAAATTGAAAGCATTTCCCCTAAAGTTAAAAACAAGACAAGGGTGTCCACTCTCACCACTACTATTCAACATAGTTTTGGAGTTTTGGCCACAGCAATCAGAGCAGAAAAAGAAATCAAAGGAATCCTTATTGGAAAAGAAGAAGTGAAACTCTCACTGTTTGCAGATGACATGATGCTCTACATAGAAAACCCTAAAAACTCCACCAGAAAAGTACTAGAGCTAATCAATGAATATAGTAAAGTTNTGTATGCGAGACAGCAAGAGACACAGATGTATAGAACAGCCTTTTGGACTCTGTGGGAGAGTGAGAGGGTGGGATGATTTGGGAGAATGGCATTAAAACATGTGAAACGAATCGCCAGTCCAGGTTTGATGCATGATACAGGGTGCTTGGGGCTGGTGCACTGGGATGAACCAGAGGGATGGGATGGGGAGGGAGATGGAAGAGGGGTTCAGGATGGGGAACACATGTATACCGGTGGCAGATTCATGTCAATGTATGGCAAAACTTATACAATATTATAAAGTAAAAAATAAATAAAACTGAAAAAATAATTATGAGACACTGAGGAAACTGAATATTAACTGATTAATGGATAATATTAGGGAATTATTTTATCATGACGTGGTTATATTTAAGAAAAGAGTACCTATCTTTTAGAGACAGGCTCTGAAATATTTACAAATTGAAATGATATAATATCTGATTTTGGCTTCAAAATAATCTAGATGGGGTGGCAGGAGATGGGGTGGCCCAGAAAAAAGAAGACTGGCCATGAGCTAAGAATTGGTGAAGCAGGGTGATGGATACAAGGAATAGGAAATACTAAGAGGGACAATATGAACTCTTGTACTTTTGTAGCTCACCATATTGTACAAGAGACATTCAGAAGTATGAATCAATAACTAAAACAAAAGGTTATATGAAAAACAGAAGTATGTATAAAGTATAGAAATAATAATTAAGAGGTGACTTTAGTGTGGAAGTCAAGCGTTACAGGCACAGATACAAAACTGTTATATATAACATGGTGTATAAAAGAACTGCAAAGAACNCAGAAGTATGAATCAATAACTAAAACAAAAGGTTATATGAAAAACAGAAGTATGTATAAAGTATAGAAATAATAATTAAGAGGTGACTTTAGTGTGGAAGTCAAGCGTTACAGGCACAGATACAAAACTGTTATATATAACATGGTGTATAAAAGAACTGCAAAGAACTAAACCTACCCTATAGGTCAGGTAATAAATAACCTACATAAGAATTTATGTGGTATATAAAATGTGAAGTGGTAGCTGTGGATGACATTGGAGAGAGAAGATTTGGAGGAACCAGATCTTAAGGGAACTAGGTGTCACTGTGAAGAGTCGGAAACAGGTGACAGGAAACCATCAAAGGGTTTTGAAAAGGCAGTTACATGTTCAGATTTGTAACTGCAAGAGTAATTATGATGCTCAAAGAGATTTGTGCAAAAAAATTTTTTTTTTCTAAATGCTTCCTTATCAGAAGCAGGGTACTTCCCTGATGGTCAAGTGGTTAAGACTCCATGCTTCCATCCCTGGTTGATGAACGAAGATTCCACATGCTGTGCAACGTGGTCAGAAAGTTTTGGGTTGAACAGTTTGTAATCAAAGCAATATTATCTCTTACATTGGGCCTTAAGTTCTTCAACCTGCTCAGTAGTGACAAAGAACTCAACTATACTGTTTCAGAAGTCTTATATAGTGACAGATAAACTCTTTCTTTTCAGGTAAAATACTCTTCGACTAAACAAAACCTTTCTTCAAAGGCATCATTGATTATCTCAGTTGTTCAATGTTTAAATTCAAGTGAGGGATGGTCTATTGATGAGATTGGGTCTTGATTTTATTCAAACGACTTGTATGGTAGTTATTTATGTATATTAGTAAAACATATGACTTCAAAGTCAGGCAACTATCGATCAGATCTTTTTTGTACAGTTCTTTTGTGTATTGTTGCCACCTCTTTTTAACATCTGTTTCTGTTGGGTCCATACCATTTCTGTCCTTTATTGTGCCCATCTTCACATGAAATGTTCCCTTGGTATCTCTAGTTTTCTTGAAGAGACTTCTAGTCTTTCCTGTTCTATTGTTTTTCTCTATTTCTTTGCATTTATCACTGAGTAAGGCTTTCTTACCTCTCCCTGCTATTCTTTGGAACTCTGCATTCAAGTGGGTATATCTTTCCTTTTCTCCTTTGCCTTTTGCTAGAATATGGTCCTGCCCATTTGTTTACAGACTGCCTATGGCTGCTTCTATGCTGTAACAGCAGAGTTGAGTAGCTGCAACAAAGACTGCATGGCCTGCAAAGCCTAAATATTTACTGACCTTTCAAGAAATATTTGTCTATCCAAACACTAAAATAATAAAAGTCTTTTTCTGTATTTTCATTTATGCCTTTCTCTCTGAATTTGTCTTTCTTTGTGAATTTACATCTTTCCCTCTTCTTCCTTCAATATCTTCTCTCTCTTTATTTCCTGTTTTACTGATATCCCATCTTATCTGTTCTTCCTATTTGAATTTACTTAATGAACATGAGTTTGAGTGAACTCCGGGAGTTGGTGATGGACAGGTAGGCTTGGTGTGCTGCGATTCATCAGGTCACAAAGAGTTGGACATGACTGAGTGAGTGAACTGAACTGAACTGAACTGAACTGACTGAATGAACATTTATTTTCTTTTAAGGATTTTATTTAATTTTGACTGTGCTGGGTCTTCCTTGCTGTGTAGGCTTTTCTCTAGTTGCAGCCAGTGGTGGCTACTCTGTAGTTGGAAAGAGCAGGCTTCAGTAGTTGCGGCTCAGTAGTTGTGGTTCCCAGGCTCTAGAACAAAAGCTCAATGGTTGTGGCGCACGGGCTTAGTTGCTACTCAGCATGTGGGATCTTCCTGGACCAGGGATCGAACCCAAGTCTCCTTCATTGGCAGGCGGATTCTTTGCCACTGAGCCACCAGGGAAGCCCTATTTTATTTCTTAATTTTAGAGTGGAAAGCACCCAACAATATGGAAGAAAATGTTTGCAAATCATATATCTGGATAAGGACTTGTACTTGGAATATATAAAGAACTCTTACAACTAATAGTAAAAAGACAACCTTTAAAAAAAATGGGCAAGGGCAAAGTATCTGAATAGACATCACTTTAAAGATGACAAATAAATAGCCAATAAGTACACAAGAAGATGCTCAACATCATTAATCATCAGTTCAGTCAGTCAGTTCAGTCGCTCAGTTGTGTCCAACTCTTTGCAACCCCATGAATCACAGCACACCAGGCCTCCCTGCCCATCACCAACTCCCAGAGTTCACCCAAACTCATATGCATTGAGTCAGTGATGCCATCCAGCCGTCTCATCCTCTGTCATCCCCCTCTCCTCCTGCCCCCAATCTCTCCCAGCATCAGGGTCTTTTCCAATGAGTCAACTCTTCGCATGAGGTGGCCAAAGTACTGGAGTTTCAGCTTTAGCATCATTCCTTCCAAAGAAATCCCAGGGTTGATCTCCTTTAGAATGGATTGGTTGGATTTCCTTGCAGTCCAAGGGACTCTCAAGAGTCTTCTCCAGCACCACAGTTCAAAAGCATCAATTCTAAATGCAAATCAAAACCACACCAAGGTACAAGTTCATACCACTAAGATGTTTATAATAAAAAAAGACATATAAAACAAATATTGATCAGAATATGGAGAAATAAAAATTCTTACACACTGCTGGTAAAAATGTAAAATAGGCAAGCACTTGGGAAAACAGTCTGGCAGTTTCAAAAGTTAAACACAGAACTACCATTTGACCCAGTGATTTAATTCCTATGTATATATCCAAGAGATATGAATATATATGTCCACACAAAAACTTGTACACATATGTTCATCGTGGCATTATTCATAATAATCAAAAGGTGGAAACAACTTAAATGTCCCTTAACTGAGCAATGATACATGAAATGCATATCCATCTATATTATTACTTGGTCATGGAAAGGAATGAAATACTAATGAAGTTCTAATATTTTTACATGGATGAACCTTGAACACATTATGCTACAGGAAAGCAGAGCAGAATTCAGACAATAACAAATATATTATAAAATGTCAGAGATAAGATTTCCAATGAAAAATAAAGCAGGATAAGTACACTTGGGGCTGTTATTTGAGATGAGTCAGTAAAAGTCTGACTGAGGAAAGAAATGTGAGCAAAAGACAATCTAGACATTACTTGGATCAGTTATTCAACTTCACAGATTAAGAAAACACATTTTCAGACATTGCTGACTTTACTAAACTGGCACTTCACTAAAGTGATGATTAACTGACATTTTCCATGTATTTTATCTTGATTACTTGACCATGTGTAATTGGTCCCATGATTAGGTAGGTTAGAACTCAGACTACATATAATTTCTCTACTGATCATTAACTAATCCTTGGTTTAGTTATTAACCAAAGCTCTGCTCTTTCTCTTGTTCATGTGGCCTTGTTTACATTTCTGCTTGAGTCTCAGCTGGATTTTATCTCCTCGTAATGTTAAATAGTATCTCAAATATGATGGTTCACCCAACCAGCTAAAAATAGGATGCCATGAAAGCCCTCATTTCCCTTCCTCCATCTCCGGAGTCAGGACTGATGACATCAAAGGGAAGACATCGAAGAAAAATGAAATCTACTCTCTTCAGCCAAATATGACAAAGGACCATATTCATGTCTAATTAAAGAATAACTCAAAATAATGAGAAGAATAGAGAAGAAAAATAGTGATAAAATCTCAAGAAACATGCCCAGATAAGAATGAAAGGCCATGAAATGATCTTGGTGGAGAACTAAAGAGTGAAAGTGAAAAACCGAAAATTTTACAATTTGGGAACTCTCTCAAATCTGTCCTGTCTCCTCTTCACCTCCTTCTACAACTCGATTGCTCCTGACAGAGTCAATAGCATGACAACATATCATGCATCAGGAAAAGAAAAATATCTTCTAAAGTTCTGACAACTAATTATAAAAACTAAATTAAGAATTAAATATATAAGCATTACTAAGAAAGATTATTGAAAAATAAGAATAGAGAATAAGAAATCTCTTCTTGAACTTAGGTCTATACGCAAAACTTTGAAAGCCAGGCTGCTAAGTCCACTACAGGATCAAACCTATATATTCAAAGCAAATTTTAGAAGATTCACTAAATCTGCACAGAAGGATAATGAAGCTGCCTAGAAGCATCTTTATCCTTAAAAATGACTTAATAGAACTAGGAACTACAAGATTCAGCTACATAGTGGTTTTTACAACCTATCAGATTCTAGGTCAGTAAAAAGTTAATTGTTGAGATTTGTATTATCAGGAAAGAAAGCAAATAGGGCAGCCAATTTCTCCCCTTTGTATACAGATGTACGAATGCAGTTTAAAGAGAACCTTTGGGAAAGAAATTAGATGCAATTATATAACTTGCCTGGAAAATCAGACTGTCTTCACTGTTATTTCTCATACCTGAGAGATGTGACTAAAATACTGCAAAGCTATCTCCACAGGGTTTTTGAAGTACATCTTTTCCTGAGGTTTCAGCTATGAAGAGAATAAGACGTATCACAATGGAATGAAACAAAATACTGGCAAATATGGTTAAAGATGTACTACTCTTTCTAAAGCACCAGATAGAATTTCACTGTGCTGGGTGAAAGTGCAGCACAGTGCACTGGATGTTCAGTGTGATCACTACTGAACCAGGAGATGCTGACTGTATGTCTTAATCCTCCTTACCTCACGCTTCTGTGGCAATAGCCACAAACCCGCAGATAATTCTTCTATCTGTTGTTTACCTCCTTTTCCCCCTCAAATGTTCTCTACACATTTTGTTTCTTTTTGGGGGCTGCATGGTGTGGTTTGGTGATCTTAGTTTCCTGACTAAGGATTGAACCCAGATCTACAGTGAAAGAACTGAGACCTAACCACTGAAACGGCAGGGAATTCCTCCCAACTTTCAGTTCATAGTCACTGTATTCTTTGTATACTTTCTATACACCAGGAAACAGGATAAGATTGTGACAGAGAAGGAAAAACTTACATTATCAGAAAGAGCCAGATACTTGCAGGCAGTTCCACAAACAGCACACTTTTCTAGGGAGGAAAGGGAAAAAAATGTTTGGTTCTCATGGGCGTGAAGTAAGATTCTCTCAAAGTATGTGGTAACAGTTAGGCTGGCTAGCTAATGAAAAGAGGCTCTTACTGAATTCAGAATGTCATTGTGCTAAAGGACCTCAACTTGAGCACCATGCCAGAAATCAGTGTTTCCAAACTTGTATGTTGATGAGAAGTAAGGCTTTCACTCTGTACCTCTACCCATCTCCTTTTTAATAAATTCCCAATTTTCTTCTACAAATGAAGGACAGTTGCCTCCCAGCATATTTACTAGAGTCTAGAAAGAGTACCAATGATCTCAACTTTAAATTATTATTTTTTCATTCTATCTCCCTGACAGTAGGCACACACTGGGTACCTGAAGATAGTCTCCAATTATTCCTGTCCTATTTGCACTTTGCTAGTATTCCTGGGTATCATTTTGGAACTCTCCTACCCTCATTGTCTAATTAACTCAACATGAAAGATTTGAGAATTAAAATTCCTAGTTTTCCTTTGAAGTTGAATTTTTAGTAGTGGTGCTGGTTATTAAGATAAATGCCATGTCAGGAGAAAACATCATACGACTTTGTCCTTCACTGAGACAAACTGCTCCAAAGTAAGCTGCTGTTAGCATAGTAATAGCTTTGTCACATTAGCAGAGAACTTAAAAGGGTCATGAGATTCACACCTCAAAAAAGCTTCTCCAGAGGTGAGCTAACTTGACTCTTTTTCCTTGGGGATAAAGTTTTCCCAATCTTCCTCCTATATTATTGCCAGAAACAGCTAGCACATCCAAACCATTCTTCTATTTAAGAAAAAGACAAAACAAAGAAACTTCCAGAGCTCTCCATCACCTGCAGGATAAAGTTCAGGTTCTTTAGCCTGGTAGATAGAGCCTTCCATTTATCTGGCCACTGCCTACCTCTCTAGCCTCATCTCTCACATTTCTCATCTTATTCTTTGATGTTCTACCAATCCCAACCATGTGTACTTCCCTGTACTAAGTTTTATGATGCTATATTCCTTTATACATGATGTTCTTTTAAACTAGAATGATCTTCCCTGCCAAATTCACTTGGCAGACTCCAATTTATTACTCAAAACTTTATCAAAGTGGCACTTCTTCCATGAAATTTTCCCTGATCAAAGCACCCTAAGTCCCTCTTCTGGACCTGCATACCCAGAATACATACATACAGAATACAATACATACCTTGTAAGTATTTTAGCACTAAAAAAAAAAAAAAGAGACATATCTTAAAGTCCCACTTCTAAAATTTAACAGTTACAAGAACTTGGTCAAATCACCTCTTTGAATCAGCTCCCTACTTGTAAAGTGGGTCTACTAATAATTACCTCCTGGGGTTGTGTTAAGGATATATAAAATTAGTTCAGTTCAGTCACTCAGTCGTGTCCAACTCTTTGTGACCCCATGAATTTCAGCATGCCAGGCCTCCCTGTCCATCACCAACTCCCAGAGTTCACCCAAACTCATATGTATTGACTCGGTGATGCCATCCAGCCATCTCATCCTCTGTTATCCCCTTCTCCTCCTGCCCCCAATCCCCTCCCAGCATCAGTCTTTTCCAATAAGTCAACTCTTAGTGTGAGGTGGCCAAAGTACTGGAGTTTCAGCTTTAGCATCAGTCCTTCCAAAGAACATCCAGGACTGATCTCCTTTAGAATGGACGGTTGGATTTCCTTGCAGTCCAAGGGATTCTCAAGAGTCTTCTCCAATACCACAGTTCAAATGCATCAGTTCTTCGGTACTCAGCTTTCTTCACCACCCAACTCTCACATCCATACATGACTATTGGAAAAACCACAGCCTTGACTAGACGGACCTTAGTCGGCAAAGTAATGTCTCTGCTTTTGAACATGCTATCTAGGTTGGTCATAACTTTCCTTTCAACAAAATCAGGACACGTGAAAACCACAAAGGTATTACCCACCACTATTATCATCATCAAAATTTCTAAACAAATTAACTTGACAGACTATGCCACTTTCCATTAGAAATGACTCTTGTTATCAATCACTTTCCCAATTTCTAGTCATCGTTTTTATTTTTCTCTCTTTTCTCTAGTCAGTCGGATAATTTTGTGGCTTTCCCTGCTACAGCCTTCAGAACACGGACAAGCACTTTTTGATGTTCAAATAATAGATATTCCATTTGCTAAATCATTCTTTGTTAATGGATTCCTCCAATTTTCATAATCAACAGTTTCCTATTATGCTCACAGCACATTTGACCTCCTAAGTGATATTTATTCCAAGCTACACAGAGAAATGGCTAATCATTATTTCTAAGTTTACAACATTTTTGCCTGAATCTGAAAACAGTTAAGTTACTCACCCAGAATCACACATTTTTTACAGAAAATATGGCCACAGTTGGTGACAAAGAAATGGGCCCCATCTTTTCGGAAACATCGGTTGCAGTGAAACCAATCCATTCTGCAGCAAAGACAGAGAACAACTCTGGGCATAACATAATTATATTTACTACACCATAATTATAGCTGTTCCAAAATCTACTTAACAGTGCTTGCTTAGCTTCTGCTAACTTATTGGAATACGGGCATATTTTTGTGGAGTATTTCAATTGGTTGTAAGAAAGTACATATATCTCCAAAGTGTAAAAAAGCAGACTGCAGAGTACGCAATGCCATTTTCTAAAAAGTATACATATTCAAAAAAAAGTATACATATTCAGAAAAGTAACAGGACAGTGATGATTTTTTTTTGAATGGTGAGATTATGGATATTTGTGTGTATATGCTGTCTTTACACTGTTTTGTTTTCTAAGTTTTCTGTATTAATTCAGGTATTAATTTCTAATTAGAAAAAACAATCTTTAAAAAAAAGAACCATCTTCTTATTTCCTAATAGTTTCCCGTGATACAGCAAGATGGAGCAAGGAGAAGGTAGTGGACAAAATACAGAAGATCACATATTAACCACTTGGGACACATTTTATCTAAGAGAAACATGGTTTTTGAATGATGTCTCAGCTTGTTTACATTTTCTTCTACTCCACAGAACCTCAGAATCATAGATCTAAAAGTGATCTTAAAAATCATTTAACATTTTGTCCAATCCCATCCTTTCTTAAAAGATGCATTTGAAAAAATAAAAATAAAAGATGCATTCGATATTCACTGGCGAGCTGTGATTCATGGGATCGCAAAAAGTCGGACACGACTGAGAGACTGAACTGAACTGAACTGAACAGCAAGATTTGAAATGAAGAAACTGACATTAAAAATACAGAACTGATACATACTGAGTTGTCATTAGTTCATATATTTAATGAATTTCATGAATATACTACAACAATGAAATAGGTTTGATTTTAATTTAAAATTAAATTGGGGGGAAAACCAAAAGAGAAGGTAAATTTTTTTCCCCACTTAAGTTTTTTCTTTAAAAACGTTTTAAAGTCGGAAGGCAATGGCACCCCACTCCAGTCCTCTTGCCTGGAAAATCCCATGGGTGGAGGAGCCTGGTGGGCCGCAGTCCATGGGGTCGCTAAGAGTCGGACACGACTCAGCGACTTCACTTTCACTTTCATGCATTGGAGAAGGAAATGGCAACCCACTCCAGTGTTCTTGCCTGGAGAATCCCAGGGACGGGGGAGCCTCATGGGCTGCCGTCTATGGAGTCCCACAGAGTCGGACATGACTGAAGCGACTTAGCAGCAGCAACAGCATGGAGACATTTGCTCAAAGGATGTTGGTTAGTTTGCACCACACTTTAATACTTTTGTCACACAAGGGCAAGATTCAAGACAAAAACACTGAATAAATATTTCAGTAGGGCTTCCCAGATGGCGCTAGTGGTAAAGAACCCGACTGCCAAAGCAGGATCTGTAAAGAGACACCGGTTCGATCCCTGGGTGGGGGAGATCCTCTGGAGGAGGGCACGACAAATCACTCCAGTATGCTTGCCTGGAGAATCCCTTGGACAGAGCAGCCTGGCAAGCTACAGTCCATCCGGTCACAGTCAGACGCGACTGAGCATGCAAACGTTTCAACGCAAAGACATTACACAGAGGCACGAGATTCAGATTTCTATTTGTTGCTCACAGATACACTAACTTCTTCCGGAAGTGAGTCTAAAGAACTACTGGAAAAGTCCCAGTTATAATGCTCCCAGTTAGGCGGAGCAAGAAGAATTTTAATCAAATGGGTTGACCAAGTGAACTCTTTCAAAAAGAGCCGTTAACAGGGTTTGTGAGGATAAGACTCGCCCTTTTTCTAAGGGCGATGGAGATTTGGCAAAGGCTCAAATTTACCAGTAGCTCTTTTTAAACTATATTCCCTACCTGTTTGACCGCAGTGATCCCGGAAGGCCTCGGATCTCACCGAAATCAACCGGCTTTCAAGACGAGCTGGAAAATGGCGGGAAAAAATAGAACGAGTCTGGCACCGGCGAGAGACAAGCAGCTGGGCGTGTCCCTCGACGGTGTGGGAGAGGCGTGGGTGGGGCCCGGGAGTGGGCGGGGCCCGAGAGACGAAAGTAGATTCCCGGAAAATCTACCTCATTTAAAATTGCGAAGAGATAAGAAATGTGGTCGAATCTCATACGTGCTACTGTGGAAACAAAACGGTGAAAACAAAACCTAATAATATTCAAGTAGACGTAACACACTAGAAAAATGTGGTCACAAAGCTGATGAAAACTTTAACGTAATTTTTTTCTTCTCTCTTTTTTCACTTTATTTTTAAGTGAAATAAAGAAAATAATAAATGCTTTTAAAGAACAGTGTAAACCAGAAATAGAAAAGCTAAAAAGTGATTTGTATAGAGTACTGTTGTATATTAAATGAGAACTAACCAGTATCAAGGAAATTAAAAAAAATTTTTTTCAGAAATACGCTGAAAGGAGAACGGTCTTCCTAAAAAGAAAAATAAAAACTTTCAAGAGAAAGAGATATAGAGAACAAGCAAAGAGATTTTACACACATATTTATCCCCGCAAGGAAAACCAGAGCAATGTATCAGAACAAATATTTAAAACAAAATTTTGAGAAAATTTTCCTGAATAAGAACTAAGTCTACATATTTATTGCAAAGGAGGAAACTGACCCAGAACAGTCAAAACCAAAACATTTTCTAGTAAAGCTATTAAATTAGTCTTTAAAGATAAGGGAAAAAAAGATAAGGAAAATCCCGTTGAGCATCCAGACAACAAATACTAGCCATTTATAAGGAAAAGAAAAGTAGATTGGCATCAGACTTCTTTACAGAATCATTTTATGCTAGAAACAATGTAGATGCATTTCAAGGTTTTCAAAAAGAAAATATGACCCAATAATTTTATACCTCTGTTCAGTTATAAAAGTAGATGGCCCCCAAAAAAGTGAACATGAAATTTTCTTGAGGCAGTCAACAAGTACTGAGTTGCAAACTTCTTGGTCTCAGAACTCTTTTAACTTTTAAGAAGCATTGAAAGGAATTCCCCAGTGGTTCAGTGGTAAGGACTCTGCACTTCCACTGCTGGGGTACAGGTTTGATCCCTGGTTGGGGAAGTAAGATCCTCTATCCCACATGCTGTGGCAAAAATATATATATATACTGAAGACTTCCTCCCTACCAAGTTTTGGTTTCTGTGGATTGTATCTATCAATATTCACCATATTAGCAATTAAAACTGAAAAGTTAAAAATATTAATTTATTTGAAAACAACAATAATAAACCTATTAAGTGGTAACATAACCTGTGAAATATAACTATATGTTCCAAAATAAATACAATTTAGTGAGAAGAGTGGCATCACTTTTATTTTATCATGTTATAATCTCTTACTATCTGACCAGGCATCTAATGACGTCAGGGAGGCCTAGCATGCTGCAGTCCATGGGATGGCAAAGAATCAGTCAGGATCCAGCAACTGAACAACACTGTCTAACCTGGGCTTCCCAGGTAGCTAGCTCAGTGGTAAAGAATCCGCAGGAGATGCAGGAGATGTGGGTTCAATCCCATGGTCAGAAAGATCCCCCCTGGAGAAGGAAATGGCAACCCCCTCCAGTATTTCTTGTCTGGAAAAGTCCATGGAGAGGGGAGCCTGGTGGGTTATACCCCCACGGGGCTGCAAAGCCTTGGACACAACTGAGCATGCGTGTGTGCATACACACACACACACACACACACACACACACACACACACACACAATCTGACCTAATAGAAAGCAGCTGGATTCACACATGTACTTCTGCAATCATTCTGTTGCAGTATACTGTTTTGGTTGAAGCATGTAAAAATCTGGACTCACTCAGGTATGTAGCTGGAAAAGAGAATAGTATTTCCCTAGAGCCTATTGTTCAGTCACTAAGTGCTGTCCAACTCTGCGAGCCCGTGGGTCTCACCAAGCCAATTCTCCCTGTCCTCCGCTATCTCCCGGAATTTGCCCAAGTTCATAGCCATTGAGTCAGTGATGCTATCCACCCATCTCATTCTCTGCCACCCTTTTCACCTTTTGCCTTCAATCTTTCCCAGCATCAGGATCTTTTCCAGTGAGTCCCACTATTCACCTATTTAGATTTTGTTAATATTTTTCTTTGACACTACACCAAAATTTGAGAAGTGGGAGTTTGTTAAAAGCTAGTTGCACTGTATAATGAACTTGTCACGTTTTACATTTAGACCAAATTGGTCATTTGGAAAATGAGTTCACTGAGTTATACACATTGACACATTTCATGAAGCAATATTAAATATTTAACACTCATTTTATAATATTTTAAAATCACCTTTGTTACTATCACTACCAATCTTACCAGAAAAATCTTTGAGTATTGGAAATTAGGCACACAGTTATAGATACAAGTTTCTCAAAATTTTTATTTTCATCTGAAAGTTTGAGTTTTATGATTGGCAATAAGTGTTACACTAAGTCACCTGTTTTCCTTGAAGTGACAAACTCAGTTTGTATATTTTTGAGAAAATGTCTACCAAATATCCAAATCTGAGTAAGTATAGTTCGTTAGTTGTTCTTTCAGGTTAAAAAGATGTTCCACTAAAAAGTGGTTAGTTCAGCCCATAACTCAAACCATTGCATAGTTTCCCTAAATATAATCTTAATTCTACGCACATTTTCTGAGTCATAGAAAAAGGATAAAACTTTTTAAAACATTTTATGAAATGAACTTAAATGATAAAGATTGCACACATATGCACAAGAAAACCATATAACAATCTCACCTGTGAATATTGATTCAAAAACCTTAAATAAGATAGAAAATAGAGTACATTTTTAAAAGTATGACCAGGTGATGTTTATTACTAAAAAAAAAAGGATAATTCAATATTAAGCAATCTATTAATGTAACTTATTATAACAATATTTCTAAGAAGAAATGTCATATGCTTATCTCCACAGTTGCCAACAAAGGGTTTGTCATAATTCATATCCATTTCTGATTTAAAATTTCAGTGAAGTAAGACTCAATGGATATTTCCTTAACATGATTAAAAGATGTATGTGTGTGCATGTGTGTGCAAAATCCAGTATGTTTTTAAAATGAGGAAACATTAGAGGCATTATTGCTAGTCAGGAATGAGCTACCACTAACATTTTACATGGTATCAGAACACTAATTTAAAAGGATAAGATAAAAGTACCTCTTTTAGCAGATTATATCATTGTATGTTGAAAAATTCAAAAGACTCAATGGAGAAACTACTGTAAATAATAAGAAAATTTAGTAAAGTAACAAGTTATAACAATAACCTTTTCAAATTCAAATCTTAGCTAGGTAGAAGATGTAACAGATAACTATTTAAGATAGAAACAAAAAAGATTAATACCTAGGAATAACTTAACCATATATATGAAGAAATCTTTAAACTATTTATTGAAAGACATAAAAGTCATGGTGGATAGGAAGGGTCAACATCATAGTGATGTCAGTTCTCCCTAAGCTAATTATAATTTAACAACATGGTCCAAAAAATGTTGCCTTTATAGAATTCAACAAATTGATTATAAATTTCATATAGAAAATAGCCAAACAGACAAGAGCACCCAAGAACACCCTGAAAATCTTTTAGTGTCATGTCTGGGGGAAGCTAGCCACATCTAATATTAAAACATACTATAAAGTCTCTATAATTAAAAAATTGTGCTCTTGGTACGTGAATAACATACAGACCAATAAAAAAGAATAGAAAGTCCAGAAATAAAACCATGTACATTTGAAATTATTATTTTGTGATAAAAGTGAGGAATTCAATGGGAATGGGGTGGGATTGAGGGGGTTTTTGTTTTTGTTTTTATTTTGGCCCTGTTGTACCACCAGTGGGATGTGGGATCTTAATTCCCTGACCAGGGATGGAACCCATGCCCCTGGCAGTAGTGCAGGCTGAGTCCTAACCTCTGGACCCCCAGAGAATTCCCAGGACTGAGTTTTTTTAAAAAAAAGACTTGAGACAATTGGATAGCCATTTGGAAAAATATCAAACTGGGTCTGTATCTCACATTGTTCACCAAGATAAATTTCTTTCTTTTTTTTTTTTAATATGGAAGGCTTCACGAATTTGCGTGTCATCCTTGCACAGGGGCCATGCTAATCTTCTCTGTATTGTTCCAATTTTAGTATATGTGCTGCCGAAGCGAGCACACCAATATAAATTTCAAATGGATCAGAAATCTAAACGTAAACTGAAACATACAAGTACTGAAAGAAAACATGGTGACTACTTTTACAACTGAGGATTGGAGGAACTCTTCCTATGATCCAAAAGTCTAGAAGCAATAAAAGAAAAGATTGATAAACTTGGCAACATAAAAATAAAAGAACACCCTTTGGAGAAAGAGTCCAAAGTTTTCTCTCTCTCACATATACACAGAGAAAGCCCACTATAGATGAAGTGAAAACCTAAGTGACAAATTGTGACAACTTAAATCACAAAGGGTTAATAACTTTACAAAGAACTTCTAAAAAGAGAAAACCAATGACAATAGAAAGTTGAGCAAGAGGCATAAACAGTTCATAGAAAAAAAATTAATGGCCCGTGAACATATTAAAAGATATTCAACCTCACTTTTAGTGGGATAAGCAAACTTCAGCAAACTACCACTTTTCATCTATCAGACTGGCAGACCCAGGTATTTCATAACATATTCATTTGGCAATGTTAGGGGGCAACAGACACTCATATATTGCTGGTGAGTATGCCAAATACAGCAATCACTCTGTAGTGAACATCACATTATCTAGGAAAGTTACAAATATGTTTATCTTTAACCCAGAAATTCCATTTCTAGGATTCTGTCTCAAAGATGCACTGGCAAAAATACAAGATCACTTACGAACAAGGTTGTTTTCTTGCATTAGTATTTATAATAGCAAATGTTTATCAGTGACAAATCACAGTTGAGTATTATGCACATATAAAAAGAAATGAGAAGGACTTCGCTGGTGATCCAGTAGTTAAGACTCTGGGCTCACAATGCAGGGGGCCTGGGTTCGATCCTTGGTCAGGAAACTAGATCCCACATACCGCAACTAAGACCCAGCATGGCCAAATAAGTAAATAAATATTTTTTTAAAAAGAGAGAAAGAAAGGAGAGACATCCCTGGTGGCGCAGTGGATAAGAATCCACCTGCCAGTGCAGGGGACATGGGTTCGATCCCTGGTCTGGGAAGATTCCACATGCCATGGAGCAACTGAGCCCATGCACCACAACTACTACTGAACCTGTGTTCCAGAGCCTACAAAGCACAACTACTGGGCCCACATGCTGCAGCTACTGAATCCTGTGCACCGAGAGCCTGTGCTCTGAGACAACAGAAGCCACTGCAATGAGAAGCCCACGCACAACAGCTAGAGAGTAGTCTCCATTCGCAGCAACTGGAGAAAGCCCAAGCAAAGCAACAAAGATATAAGGTAGCCATAAATAAATAAATGAATTTTTTTAAGAAGAATATCCAGCAATTTCCAGAATTTACCGTTAAATGAAAATTAAAGGTATAGGTTACATAATGTGCAATTCTTTGTTTTGGAAAGAAGACTGACCTAGCAGTCCAGAGATTAAACTCTGAGCTTCTACTGCAGAGAACATCAGTTCAGTCCCTGGTGGGGGAACTAGGATCCCACGTGTTGTGGCCAAAACATGGCCAAAAGATGGGGGAGTATAAATGCATATTAAAAAACAACTCTAGATGATAAAACAGAAATTACAAAAAGAAAAAGTTACCTTTGAAGATAGGAAGGGAACATTGTAGAAGTGAAAATATGAAAGGAATGTTTCCCTGAATTTAATTGGTTATATAATTTTATCTACAGAAATACAATTATTTTACATATTCAAAAATAAAATTAAAAAGCAACTCCTAAAATTTGAGGACTAAAACAAATGAACCTAATTATACATCAGATTGGTAGCTTTTTTAAAAAGTTTACTGATGTAGAATTGACCTGTGAAGTGAAGTGAAAGTTGCTCAGTCGTGTCCGAGTCTTTGCAACCACAAGGACTATAGAGTCATGGAATTCTCCAGGCCAGAATACTGGACTGGGTAGCCTTTCCCTTCTCCAGGGGATCTTCCCAAGCCAGAGATTGAACCCAGGTCTCCTGCATTGCAGGCAGATTCTTTGCCACAAGGGAAGCCCAAGAATACTGGAGTGGGTAGCCTATCCCTTCTCCAGCGGATCTTCCCGACCCACTGTATATATACTTAAAATGGATAATTTGATAAGTTTTGACATGTTATAAAGCCTTGAAGGCATCACTGTGTTAAAGATAGTGAAGATATCCATTATGCCCCAAAATTTCTTCATGCTTCTTTGTTAACCATCTCTCCCAATCCTCCCTCACATTTCTCTCTCCAGGTAACACAGGTACTTTCTATCACTACAGATTAGTTTGCATTTTCAGGAACTTTACATATAGAAATCATATATACTTTTTGTTGAGCTTCTTTCATTCAACATAAGGATTTTGAGATCCATCCATGTTCTTGCATGTGTCAATAATTCTTTCATTTTTGTTGCTGAGTAGTATTTTATCATATGTGTCAGTGGTGGTTTTAGCTGCTCAGTTGTGTCCGACTCTCGCAACCTCATGGACTGTAGCCCATCAGGCTCCTCTGTCCATGGGATTTTCCAAGCAAGAATACTGGAGTGGGGTGCTATTTCTTTCTCCAGGGGATCTTCCCTACTCAGTGATTGAACCTATGTCTCCTACACTGCAGACAGATTCTTTAAAGAATCTTAAGGATGAGTCAACCACGGAAGCACTTTAATATGTAAATACCATAATTTGTGCATTTATCTGTTCATGAACATTTGAATTGTTTCCAGTTTGGTGCTATAACAAAGCTGCTATAAATGTTCATATTCAAGTCTTTGTTTGGACATATGCCCTCTTTTCCCGGCTAGACCATATAGTAGCTATGTTGGATACATGTTTGACTTTTAAAGAAGACGCCAAACTTTTCCAAAGTGATTGTACCATTTTCCATTCCGACAAGCAACATATGAGAGTTTCAGGTTCTTCACATTACTGCTAGCACAGCATGTTCAGTCTTTTTATTATTAATTCTAATAGGTGTGTACTGGTATCTCATTGTGCTTTAATTGCTTTTTCCCTAATGACTAATGATGATGAACATATATTTGTGTGCCTATATATATATATATATTTTTTTTCATCTCAGGTGTACATGAGTTCCCAATCTTGATTGTGTGCCTATATAGAAATGAATGTGCGTGAGTGTTAGTCACTCAGTTGTGTCCAACTCTTTGAAACCCCATAAACTGTAGCCTGCCAGGCTCCTCTATTCATGGGATTTTTCCAGGCAAGAATACTGGAATGGGTTGCCATTCCCTTCTCCAGGGAATCTTCCCAAACCAGGAATTGAATCCAGGTCACCCACATTGCAGGCAGATTCTTTACTGAGCCACCAGGAAGCCCAAATGTGTGTGAAGTGTCTGTTAAAATCTTTGTTTAACCATTCTTAACTAGGTTGGGGTTTTTTTTTCATATTTTGAACTTTGAGAGTTTTTCATATATTCTGAAGAAATTTCTCTATCAAATAATACATGTCCAATCTGTGGCTTGTGTCTTCAAACTTTTAATAGTAGTCTTTAAAGAGTAGGGGTGGGGCGGGACAGGGACTGTTTGTTTTTTTCTGAGTTTTTTTTTGGCCATGCCATGCAGTCATGGCAGTGAAAGCACCAAGTCCTAGCCACTGGTTCAACAGGCAATTCCCCTTGAAGAGCAAATTTTTATTTTTGGTGAAGTCCCATTTATCAGTTGGTCCTTTAATGGAGCATGCTTTTGGTGTCATATCTAAGAAGTCTTTGCATAACTGGAGGTCACAAGGATTTCCTCTTACATTTTCTTCTAAAATTCTAGAAATCTAGACTTGTATTTATGTTTAGGAATATGATTCATTTTGAGTTAGTTTTTCTACATGATTTGAGGTATGCATTAAAGTCCTTGTGTTTTTTGTTTTTGGTTTCCACATGTGGATATACAGTAGTTCCCACACCACTTTTTGAAAAGATCTTTTCTCAACTAAATTGCCTTTGTCAAAAATAAGTTATCTATAAGAAAACAATTCCATTTACAGAAGCATCGAAAGGAAAAGAATACTTAAATTTAAACAAGGAGAGGGAGGTGGGAGGGGGGTTCAGGATTGGGAACTCATGTACACCCGTGGCAGATTCATATTGATGTATGGCAAAACCAATATAGTATTGTAAAGTAAAATAAAGTTAAAAAAAAACTGGGAAGAAAACAAAAAAAAAAATTTAAACAAGGAGATGAAAGACTTATGTATGGAAAACTACTAAATATTGTTGATAATATTACCCAAAGTGATATACAAATCAGTGCAATCCCTATGAAAATTCCAATGGTGCTTCTTGCAGAAATTGAAAAACGCATTTAAAAATTCATATGGAATTTCAAAAGATCCAGAACCAAAACCATCTTGAAAAAGAAGAATAAAATTGGAGGACTCACAATTTCCAAATTTCAGTTCAGTCGCTCAGTTGTGTCCAACTCTTTGTGATCCCATGGACTATAGCATATCAGGCTTCCCTATGTATCACCAACTCCCAGAGCTTCCTCAAACTCATGTCCATCAAGTCAGTGATACCATCCAACCATTTCATCCTCTGTTGTCCCCTTCTCCTGCCTTCAATCTTTCCCAGCATCAGGGTCTTTTCCAGCTCTTCGCATGAGGTGGCCAAAGTATTGGAGTTTCAGCTTCAGCATAATTTCTTCCAATGAATATTCAGGACTGATTTCCTTTAGGATTGACTGGTTTGATCTCCTTGCTGTCCAAGGGACTCTCAAGAGTCTTCTCCAACACCACAGTTCTAAAGCATCAGTTCTTCCGCACTCAGCTTTCCTTGTTGTCCACCTCTCACATCCAAACATGGATGGAAAAATCATAGCTTCGACTAGACAGACCTTTGTTGGCAAAGTAATGTCTCTCCTTTTAAATATGCTGTCTAGGTTGGTCATGGCTTTTCTTCCAAGGAGCAAGCGTCTTTTAATTTCATGGCTCCAGTCACCATCTGCAGTGATTTTGGAGCCCAGAAAAATAAAGTCTGACACTGTTTCCACTGCTTCCCCATCTATTTGCTATGAAGTGATGGGCCCAGATGCCATGATCTTAGTTTGTTGAATGTTGAGTTTTAAGCCAGCTTTTTCACTCTCCTTTTTCACTTTCATCAAGAGGCTCTTTAGTTCCTCTTCACTTTCTGCCATAAGGGTGGTGTCATCTGCATATCTGACATTATTGATATTTCTTCTGGCAATCTTGAATCCAGCTTGTGCTTCATCCAGCCCAGCATTTTGCATGATGTACTCTGCATATAAATCAAATAGGCATGGTGACAATATACAGCCTTGACATACTCTTCCCGATTTGGAACCAGGCTATTGTTCCATATCTGGTTCTAAGTGTTGCTTCTTGACTTGCATAAAGATTTTTCAGGAGGCAGGTCAGATGGTCTGGTATTCCCATCTCTTGAAGAATTTTCCACAGTTTGTTGTGATCTACACAGTGAAAGGCTTTGACATGATCAATAAAGCAGAAGTAGATTTTTTCTGGAATTCTCTTGCTTTTTCTATGATCCAGTGGATGCTGGCAATTTGATCTCTGGCTCCTCTGCCTTTTCTAAATCCAGCTTGAGCATCTGGAAGATCATGGTTCATGTACTGTTGAAGCTTGGCTTGGAGAATTTTGAGCATTACTTGTTAGCATGTGAAATGAGTGCAATTGTGCAGTAGTTGAACATTCCTTGGCATTGTCCTTCTTAGGAATTGGAATGAAAACTGACCTTTTCCAGTCCTGTAGCCACTACTGAGTTTTCCAAATTTACTGGCATATTGAGTGCAGCACTTTCACAGCATCATCTTTCAGGATTTGAAATAGCTCAACTGGAATTCCATCAACTCTACTAGCTTTGTTTGTAGTGATGCTTCCTAAGGCCTATTTGACTTTGCATTCCAGAGTGTCTAGCTCTGGGTGACTGATCACACCATTGTGGTTATCTGGGTCATGAAGATCTTTTTTGTATAGTTCTTCTGTGTATTCTCGCCATCTCTTAATATCTTTTGCTTCTGTTAGGTCCATACCATTTCTGTCCTTTATTGTGCCCATCTTTGCATGAAATGTTCCCTTGGTATCTCTAATTTTCTTGAAGAGATCTCTAGTCTTTCCCATTCTATTGTTTTCCTCTATTTTTTTTCATTGATTGCTGAGGAAGGCTTTCTTATCTCTCCTTGCTATTCTTTGGAACTTTGCATTCAAATGGGTATATATTTCCTTTTCTTCTTTGCCTTTAGCTTCTCTTCTCCAAACTTAAAACATACTGTATAAAGTTACAGTATAATCACCACTAGTGATTCAATGTTTAAGAATCTGCCTGACAGTGCAGGGGACACAGGTTCGATCCCTGGTCTGGAAACTAGAATCCCACTTGCAGCAGGGCAATTAAGCCCTTGAGCCACAACTACTGAGCCCATGCTTCACAACAAGAGAAGCTATCACAATGAGAAACCTGTGCAACACAACTACAGAGTAGTCCCTGGTTGCTGCAGCTAGAGAAAGCCTGCATGCAGCAACAAAGACCCAGTTTTAACTAATTATTTTTTTAGAAAAGCAAAGTTACCACCATCAAAACAATGTGGTGCTAGCATAAGGTTACTCCAATGGATTAGAATTGAAGATCCAGAAATAAACTCTCATATCTATGGTCAACTGATGTTCAACAAGGATGTCAAGACCATTCCATTGGGGGAAGAATAATCTCTTCAACAAACTGCAAAGAAAGCTGTATATCCACATGAAAAAGAATAATGCTAGACCCTTACTTATACTATATACAAAAATTAGCTAAAAATGGATCAAAGACCTAAATGTAAGATCAAAAAGCATAAAATTCTTAGAAGAAGCAATAGGGGCAAATCTTAATGACCTTAAATTTGACAATGGCTCCTAACTATGACAAGATCAGACATAATACAGTGTGTGTTTCCCATAAACAAGGACATTCTCTCCCATAAACTCAATACCATTATCAAAATCAAAGAACATTGATATGGTGCTATTATCTAATCTAGAAACCTTAGTCAAATTTCACCCACTGTCCCATTGTGTCCTTTATAGAAAAAGAAAATGTTTTGTTTTCTATTCAGGCTCACATGTTGCATCCAATTTTTTAAAAATGAAAACACAGGTTTAGAAATTAGGAAGTGAAAGCCCATCACCCCAACCCTATTCCCCAAAGAAAAACATGGTAGACAGGTTTTACATAAATCCTTTCAGAAATTTTTTTTAATGCATATACCAATACACAATACACATGTGTTGCTGCTGCTGCTGCTAAGTGGCTTCAGTCGTGTCTGACTCTGTGCGAACCCATAGACGGAAGCCCACCAGGCTTCCCCGTCCCTGGGATTCTCCAGGCAAGAACACTGGAGTGGGTTGCCATTTCCTTCTCCAATGCATGAAAGTGAAAAGTGAAAGTGAAGTTGCTCAGTCATGTCCGACCCTCAGCGACCCCATGGACTGCAGCCTACCAGGCTCCTCCGTCCATGGGATTTTCCAGGCAAGAGTACTGGAGTGGGGTGCCATTGCCTTCTCCTAGACACATTTAAATGAAAATGTGACATTACATATATAATATCTACAATTTGTTTTTTTATTTTATTTTATTGATTTATTTTTGGCTGTTGTAGGTCTTCCTTACTGCAAGAGCTTTTCTCTAGCTATGGCAAGTGGGGAAACTCCAGTTGTGGTAGCTTCTCTTGTTCCAGAGAACAGGTTCTAGGGAATGTGGGCTTCAGTAGGTGCAGCACATAGGCTCAGTAGCTGTGACTTGTGGGCTCAGGCTCAATAATTGTGGCGCACAGGATTAGGTGCTCCACACCATGTAGAGTCTGCCTGGACCAGGGATCAAACCCATGTGTCCTGCATTGGCAGGTGGATTCTTTACCACTAAGCCACCAGGGAAGCCCTACAATTTGTTTGTAGTTAATATTTTTACCTTTATACATCATTCTTTTTAAAGTTTGCATGCTTTGATAAGTTATATCCTAATTTAATTAATCTCATGTTGATGGACACGTTTCCAGTTTTTAACTGTTGCAGAAATATGATATAATAAACATCTTTATTGACCTTTAAGCACCCATGCCATTATTTCTTTTTTCTTTTTTTTTTTTTTGCCATTATTTCTAAAACCAATTTTCCAGAGTATGTATTTTATAAATATGCTTGGAATCTATCATCTTTCTATTCTCATTAATCTTGCTTTCTTTCTCCTTATTCCTTGTTTTGATTACCCTAAACACCTCCTAACTGCTCTCTGCCTATAGATTTGCCCAATCCATTCCATCCTACTAAGCTGCCAGATCCAATCACTGTTATGTTTAACACTACTTCAAGACAATTCACTGAGTATAGCACTAAAGCTCTTTGTGATTTACATTTCTTTTTGCACCTCTCAATGTTTGGTCAAGAGCACAGTGCATTTCAGTCACACTGAATTTAAATCACACTCTCTCACCAGTGTGCCTTTTAAGCTATTTCCTTTGCTTGGCATATTCTCCAGATTAACTTCTATTCGTCCTTTCAGACTCAGCTCAGAAATCACTTTCTCCAGATGCCAGTCTGGCCTGCCCACTGTGGGGTGCTCCCAGAGTAACTTTTCCATGTCACTATCATCTGTCTCACTGTGTTCACCTCTCCCTCTAACCAGACTGGGACTGCACTTTGCTTTGGGCTCACCAGTCCTCCCACAGTGTGTGATATGTAGTAGGTGCTGGGTAGATAGATATTTGATAAACAATGGAATCAGAAAGGAAGGGAGAATCTTACCTTGCTTCAAGTCACACATTAGTACATTCAAACAGGAACTATATCTCAATTGGAGAAGAGAAATCTAGGAATAAAATGAAGATTAGTAGTCCCACTAGGAACTATAGGAGAAGGAGCCATCTGATAATTATAATCAATCATCCAAAAAGCATTTTCTAAGCAAATGCCAGGGGCCAAGCACTACTCTAGTCCCTGGGGACATAACAAAAGAGAATGCAAAGTGATGGCTCTTTTGGAATCTATATTCTCCTGGGATACTGTGCTGTGCTATGCTTAGTAGCTCAGTCATGTCCTACTCTTTGTGACCCCATGGACAGTAGCCCGCCAGGCTCCTCTGTCCGTGAGATTTTCCAGACAAGAATACTGGAGTAGGTTGCCATGCCCTTCTCTAGGAGACCTTCCCAACCCAGTGATTGAACCCAGGTCTCCCACTGAAGAAGGAATTCATAGGGCCTGGACTCCATCTTAGGCTTGTTCATGCTGATCATGCTCAGGCACCTTTCCGATGGACTCTGTTTTTTTTTTTTTTTGTCTTTTTTGCTTTTTTTATTTTTATTTTTATTTTTTATTCTTTTTATTTCTTTCTTTTTTTTTTTTTTTGTTCCCAATGGACTCTGAACTCTGTGTTTAGTCCCTATGAAAACAACAACAGAAGGATAAAACCCCCTCAAGATAGGGGAACCTTGAAGATCGTATCTAGGTTACTCATCGCCTAAGAGAAAACATACACTAATCACCCCTTCCTCCAGACAGGCCATAAGCTTTTCTGTATCTATCGGAGCGTAACCTCGGGTTTATTGATTATGGCTAATTGTTTGACTGTCTGAGCACATAGCATGTGAATGATGGGGTTACTGGGATTGTATTTTCCTTGGTTTATGTAAGTCTCAAGGAATTTGGAGTGGTGGGTTCAGACACGTACACATGGGGTATAAAAGATTTTCACAAATGCTGGTCGAAGTCCTTGGCTAAGAGGAGACTCTGCCTTGGGCCCGCCGGTGTAATAAACTGCACTCCACTATCTGCATTGTCCTTCTGAGTGAGTTTGTTTCCTGGAACGCATGGCTACAACACCACATTTCCGGCAGATTCTTTACCATCTTAGCCACCAGGCACAGATCAAGGTGAGGATAGGGATATAGTACAAAGATAAATTTTATCTTTCCCTTCAAAAAGCCTGTGACCTAATAAAGGAATATATAGAGATATAATTGCACACACAACAAAACAGAATATGTGATCATTCCAAAAACCTTAATTCCCCTCCCAGTCGACAAATGTTATGGAACATCTATATTAGGTACCATCAGTACATGATAACAGATATGACTGTTGCTTTCAAGGCACTTCCATATAGTAGGAGACAAAGATGTTTTCTTAAACCTCATAAATAAATGTATTACTATTAAGTACTTTAAGTATTGTCATATAAATCAAAACACCAATAACTATGAGAGAATATACTTTAGGAAGGCTTCCCTGAGGAAGTAGAGAATGTTATGAGAACAAAAAGAGAAAGGGAGAGATCAGGACAATTTGGACAGTTTTCCTAGAGGAACAGGTATTTGAATGAGCCTTAATAGGGAAGTTTTATTCTGCAGAGATGGAGAGGAGAGGGGCCTTCCAGGCAGAGAGGAACATCAGGAAACACATTAGTATGGGGAAGCACAGGTTGGTCTTGCGTGTCTGAAGGGAAGAGTGAAGGGGACACCAAAAGGGAACGATGAAGAAAAGACAATATTATGGGGAAAAGCTTGAGAGATTGATTGATTCCTCTATCCAAGAGTTTAGACTTTATCTGTTAAGTTAGTAGTTCCCCCAACCAATAGTCATATCCATCTGAATTAAAAGCTCAGAGTGAATTTTGTGGGTGAACTTCCATTTCAGGAAGTTGTCACCAGAAGATTCCATAGGAGAAGGTCTACCNGTGGTTTTTGTGCTTAAAAACTGCTCTGTAACGACTGTTCGGGGTTCGTTCCTCCCTAGAGGTGACTGAACCCCAGCGCGCCGGCCCAATAAATCCACCTGCTGTTTGCATCGAATCCGAGTCTCGGTGATCTTTGGAGCGACGGGTCCTAGGAAAAGACCGTAAGGTCGAACACCCTCTTCCCTCCTGTTTCACAGGCAACCTAGCTGTACCTCACTTTAGGAGAATAGAGAAAGATCTAAAGTATTGGCATCTAAGGTCCTTGTATTAGTCAAGGTTTCCCAAAGAAACAGAACCAGCAGAAGATATGTATATGTATATTAGATGGAGGTGGGAAGAGAGATTTATTTATAACAAATTAGCTTAGTACACAGGCTGGAAAGTCCCATGACCCTCTGTCTATAGGCTGGAGACTCAGGAAGCTGGTGGTGTAAATCAGTCCGTGTCCAAAGGTCAGGGAACCAGGGGAGCCAATGTTTTAAATCCCAATCCAAGGGATAGAGAAGATGAGATGACACGTCCCCAACTCCAGCAGGCAGATAGGAAACAGAAAGGAGTGAATTCCTTCTTCCTTTCTTAGCTTTTTTTTTGTAATCAGGTCCTCAACAGATTGGGTGATGCTCATTCACATGGGGAAGGGCAATTTACTTTAGAGTAATTTAGAGTTCATCGATTCAAATGCTAATCTCATTCAGAAACACTCTTACACAAACCCAGAAATAATGCTTAATCTGGGCGTGCCAGTCAAGTGGCCAGTCAAGTTGACTCCTTAAATTAATCATCACAGTCCCTGAGGTTCTTGAAGGCAGATGGTCTCTTTTTTTAAGCATTTTTATTTTTAACTTTGTTTCTCCGCAGGCATTCTCTAGTTGCAGTGAGTAGGGGATACTCTTTAGTTGCAGTGCACAGGCTTCTCATTGCAGTGGCTTCTCTTGATGTTGAGCATGGGCTCTAGAGCACAGGCTCAACAGCTGTGACGCAGGGGCTTAGTTGCTCCAAAGCCTGTGGGATCTTCCTGGACCAGGGATTGAATCCCTGTCTCCTGCATTGGCAAGCAGAATCCTCACCACTGAGTCACCAGGGAAGCCCCAGCAGATGGTCTTTGTTCCCAGTATCCAGCATAGTAAACAGTTGATAAATATGGGCTGACTATGCAACTGACCTTAACTGAGCACATCTCCATATGTGTAATTCAACTTCTATTACAATTTATTTCTATATTAATCTGATTAATTGTGTAGTATTGGAAATTAACAATCACATTCTCTTCCTATGGGCAGTATATTGCACATCAGTGATCTGTACACTGTAGCCTTTGAGACTTTTGTATTTCCCTTCCAGATTTGCTACACAATTGTAGTAGTAGTATAGGAGATGATAGTTAATTATCATGATTTGGTAAAAAAAGAGATAAGAAATTAAACCACATGTATATTTTTAAATTTTTATTTATTTATTGGCCATGCTGCATGGCATGTGGGATCTTAGTTCCCTGGTCAGGAACTGAACCTGTGCCCCCTGCATGGAAAGCTTAGGGTCTTAAGCACTGGATCACCAGGGAAGCTCCCATGCTGGATTTTTAAAAATTGCTCTTAAGTTCAGTTTTTGGTATTCCCACAATTAAACATTCTCAGATGCAAAACCTGGAAGGGGATACTCTATAAAATCTCCTTTGGAACTTAAAATTTAGATTTCAACAATTAGCAGTAAATGGTTAACATTTATCTTAAAAATATACCTTCACTCTCTTAACTGATTCAAAATGCAATCAGTATTAAATAAATATGAATTTTTATAGATCAATACAAGCCTTTATTATATGCAATAAAGAACATATTCTATAGTTTATATACATATAATTAACATTTGTTTAATTGGGATCAGATGAAACATTTTAAAACTTAAAAATGTGTTGGAGAATGTTCTCTTCTTTTTGTAAATTTATTTTTAATTGGAGGATAATTGCTTTACAATACTGTGTTGGTTTTTGCTGTACAACAAATATATATTTATTGAATTCCTTCTATATGCCTAGTACTACTCTGGGCATTAGCGAGATAATGATAAACTAGCAAAGGTTGTGTTTGTTTCTTATTATGGAAAAATGTAAATATATACAAAGCTCGAGAAAATAGTGGGCTTCCCTAGTGGCTCAGTGGTAAAGGATCCACCTGTCAATGCACGGGACATGAGTTCCCTCCCTAGGTCAGCAAGATCCCCTAGAGAAGGAAATAGCAACCCACTCCAGTATTCTTGCCTGGGAAATCTCAGGAGCCTGGCAGGCTACAGCCCTTGAGGTTGCAAAAGAGTCAGACACAGCTTAGCAACTGAACAACAACCAGAGAATATATTATAAAGGACTCCTATCTACCCATCACCCAGTTTAAACAATATCAACTCATAGCCTTCTTTCATTGACAGACTACCTCTCCATTCCCTCTCATATTACTTTGAAGCAAACCCAAGACATCAAATTGTTTCATCTGTATTGGTATGTAACTCTAAAAGATTATATAGCTATGATATACAATTATATATTCATTATAACCATAATATCATTTCCCCCCTAAAAAATTAAATATCAATAATCTGTAGCTTACATTTTAACAGGGGAAACAAGGAAAAAATAAGCAAAAAATATTAGGTAATAATGACAACAAATAATGCCCAGGTGATGGGATAAAGATTGATTTTTCTATTGGGTGATCAGAGAAATCCTGCAAGTTGACATTTGATGATGGATGAGCATAACAGGAGGGGGCCATGACTGTCTAGAGGAGCAGTCTTCCTCACAGAAGCTCCAGCCAATGTAAAGATCTGAGGCGGAGCTCAGTGTTCAAAGAACAGGAAAGAGGCCTAGGAGTCTGGGAGGATTAAGTGGAAGGAAGAGTACAAGGATATGATTTTGGAATGCTCACCTGAGGCCATGAGAAAGGACTTCAGACCTGACTCTAGGTGGGATGGGCAGCCTTTGGAGGATTCTGAGCAGGGGAGAGATATGACTTGACTTGTGATTATAGAGGAGCATTCTGGTTGCTCTGTTAAGAATGATGTATAGGAAGACATTTTAGGAGAACAAGTGTCTGAAACAGGGAGCCCAACTAGGAAATGACTGAAATAGTCTGGGTGAGAGCTGGTGAGACGGTCATAAAGGTCATAATGAATTAGGGTAGTAGCAGTGAAGATGGTAAGAAATAAGTCATTTCTCAGTAAGTTTAAATCGACAGCTAATAGAATTGGTTGATAAACCAGATGTAGAGTAAAAGATAAGAGACAAGGTAAGTCAAGGTTAACTCCAAAATGTTTGGCCTGACCAAGGAGTGCCACTTACTAAAGTTAGGAATCCTGGAGGAAGAGCAGGTTTGAAGTAATTGGGCAGGTTAAGTTTGAGACGCCTATTACACACACATCCAAGAAAGACATCAAGCTGATAGACAGCCAATTCCAGAGTTTCTGGGAGAGATGAGGGCTGGATCTATAAATTTGGGAAATATCAGTGTGTAGATGCTACTGAAAGTCATGGGACTAAATGAGAACACCCAGGTAGTGAGGGAAGATGGAGAAGAGGAGAGACTGGGAAGAAAAAAGGATCTGGGTGAGGAGCCTAAGAGGCCAGTGAGGTAGAGGAAAGCCAGAAGAGTGGATGTCAGGAGCCAGGGCTGCTGTGAGATCAGTGGGCTGAAGACTAAGAAATGCCTATCAGATTGGACCCTGTGGTGGCTACCTGTGACCTTGGCAGATGGCTTCATCGTGTGGATAAAGACAAAAGCTTAAGGGTAGTAGACTCAAGCATGAATGGAGGTGAAGAAGTGAAAACGGGAGCAGAGAAGTGGGATGGCAGCTGCAGAGGGAAGTAAAGTCAAGGGAGGTTCTGTTAGTTTTGTATTTTTTAAACTAAAGTTATTACAGCACGTTTGCATGCTGATAGGAATGATCCAGGAGAGAGTAAAAAACACGATTCTGGAAAGAGAGGAGTAATTGCAGGAGCAAAATTCCTGAGTGGGTAAGAAAGGGCAGAGAAGCTAGTGCTCAAGTCAGGGAGATACCCAGGAACACACTACATCCATTTCTACAGGAGAGGAGGTCGAGTACACAGGGAAAGATATAGGCACGTGGACAGATTTAGTGGTTGGAGGACCTGGCCATTCTCTTCTATTGTCTCACCATGAAACAATAGGCAAGGCTGTCAACTGAAAGTGAGGACTTGGGGGATGGTGTTGGTTTGCAGCAAGCAGGAGATAAATGCAAGAGGCAATAACTACGGGACTGCAGCAGGACAGCTGGGCAGTGTGGAAGGCCTGCGCTTGAGATGTGTGCTCTGTGAGAAATGACCTTTAAGTCAAACTTGGATGGTGTTGTTCCCCTCTTTCCACAATCCCTCTCCCAGCACTGAGGATTATATCTTGCTACAATTAGTCAGCACATCGGTTCATTGGTTATTATATAATTTATTATTCATTAATGCACATCACCGTTCATTCACTGAATCATATTCATTGAGTGCCAGGCACTACTGAAGGTACTAGGACTACATCAGTTGAACAAAACAAACCTCTGACCTCAGAGAACTTCTCTTCCATATCTTAAAAGACAAGAGCCCTCATCTTTGGTAAGTACAACTCCTCAGTGAAAACCAGTGAGGAGGTGGAAGTTTCATATTTAAGTACTCAAAACTAAAGTCACCTAAATCCTAAAAAGAAGAATACCAAGGGGCCATGATAGATGCGGCCAGTAAAGGAGCGAAGGGCATGCAGTCTGCCTCAGGGAGTGTATCTTTCTTTCTTTCCCACTAGTGCTGGGCTAGTTCCATGGAAAGCAGCCAAGTGCAGCAGACAGGAGAGTAATATGCTGGAATTTTTATCTCTAGTGTCAGAGCAAGGACTCATCATTATCTCCAGAAAAGCATGAATTAATGGACCATCATAACAAAACAGGGTCTGCTCCATCCAAATTCTCAGGACTACATAAACCCCGGAAGATACAAATTCCTTTCAATTTAAGAATACGTCTGAAAGGCAGACAGAGCATATCCTTGAAAGGGCTTAACCGAGGGCATCTCCTCACTCCACCTTCCTTTTTTTCTTACCCGTTTTGGCCTTTTTTTCCTTCCTTCCTTCTACTTTACTCACTAATTTTCATCTGCTTTCCATTTTTAATGAAACAAAGGCTCTTAGAACCACTAGCTCAGGAAGCCACTGTTTCACTATAGGCTGGTCGCTGGGATTCTAGGAAGAAAGCTGGCTTTAACTGAAATCATGGCTCCCTTCTGACTTTGGGCAGGAAGGTGCGAGAAGAGTGGATTGGGAGCATGGACTGTGAGTTCCCTCCAGAAAGAGATTTGGATCCTCTTTTAGTGACCTCAGACTTCACAGCTCTGCTACAAGGAACAAGAATAAAATGCTTGTCCAGAAAAAGAAGTCAAGAGAATTCCCTGGTGGTCCAGTGGCTTTCACTGCCAGGGCCCAGGTTTGATCCCTGGCCGAGGAACTGAAATCATGAAAGCCATGCAACAAGGCAAAAAAAAAGTCAGAAATGGAGTGAATGTGCTTTGTGCTCTACTCTTCTGCATTAACAGTTACTTCTTATCTGTTGTTTTGGAAGGGGAATACTGAAACATGACTGTTTTTGTTCCACTATTACACAAGTAGCGTGCCCCCATGCTATACCCCTCTTTGTGCAGTAGATGTCAGCCTCACACAGCCTTTCTCTTCCTAACTACAGCTTCCTAAGAAAACTACCCTCTTACCCACCCTTTCCCTGGGTAAAAAGATTAATTTCTTCTTATCTTAAGCATGAAAAACAATAGTAAACAGTGACCCAGTAAACAGTGATTCTGGAAATAGAGTTGTATTAAAGTACCTGGAAAGGACTGTGGGACTATGGGAAAAGGGTACAAGTAGAGGGGTAGGGGACAGGTTAAAACCTGTGGGTCTCACTGAACAAATATCAGGTGTGATATCAAGGTGGGGCTCTAGCACAGTTATGATATCAACCCAAGAAGATTTGGACATGGCCCTGATCAAAGGTCTTCGTCTCCCTCAGGTGGAAGAAGCTGAGAAATCAGCAAGTAGCTGCAGTGTCCTAGGAAAAGATCTCAGTGTAAACCATTGATATCCTGTCTGTCCAAAGGTGCCCTATCTTTGTCCTCAGATAAGACATTTCTCCGAGCCTCAGCTTCCTAATCTTTAAAAGAGGAAAAAATAATAGTCTTGTCTACCCATAGTATTTAATGAGAAAAAAAAATCAAGATATTGTGCAGAAAACAGTTTGTAGATAATGTATTATTTAAATATGGATAGTAGATTTAAAGTTATAAAGGCAAATGTACATTAGTTATGAATAAAGAAGAATTCAGTGCTCAAAACTGACCCTTCAGTTAATTATTCTTACAGATTTTTCTCAACATATCACAGGAAGACTTTTCTTTCTCTCCTGAGTTCCATGTTAGCCATGTGGAATTTTGACACACTTAGGATTTATTTCACAAAAAGATCCCAACCTGGAGGGAGCCATATACTAGGCATGAATGGTCTTGTGGAGGGAGAAGGGGTGGAGATTCCTTTTCTAGCTTTTACATTATACTATTAATAGACAATCATAAGCCACTTATAAACTTCAAGTGCAAAAGAAATAGAAATATTAATCTTCAACAACCCTTCTTTCCATTTGGGTGTGCTTAACTGCATTCCATGCTTGTATTTGATCCCATTCCTCTCTTAGCTTCTTAGTTCATAAATTGAGATGGCTAAAGCTTACCATACTGTGGTCAGTTAGCAACAGTTTAGGCAAGAGACCTTGAATTCATCACATTCTTATTTTATCTCACACTAAATCTACACCTTTTGAATTGAAACATTACTGAAAGAATTCATATTTGAAAGCAGAAAGATTGTTTTATACCTTGATGTTGAAATTTGAGCAGAAGTTTCAAAATGAAAGTATTGATGCTCTCGGATGTCATGAGGAAAGGCCAAAAGCAATTCAAATTTTTTTCATTTCTCATGACTCATCCCCTCCTGTGGAGTTTTGGGCTATATATTCCCTGCCTTGTCTGTTCGTCTGCTCCTTTTGTTAAGGAAAAAAATCCTTTTTGCATCACTACCCCCCACCTTTTTTTTTTTTTTTTTTTTTTGCTGAGGCTTTCAATTTATTGTATCATGAACTGCAGAAGGAGAAGCAGTTGAACTCTCAACCTTTGAAACCTCTTAATACTTGCTGAGTGGTCAAGGGGAGAAGTGGAAAAGATTGTTGATTGGACTTTACCCCATTTGGAAAAGACCTTCCTACAACCATCCCCACTTTAAGGAAATTAAGTATTTACTTTTCTTAAAATCCAAAATCTTTTGGAACATTCTGCAGAAAGTGAGGCCAAATTTCCACACTTAGTGTCAACTTGAGAACTTTCTTTTTAGACCCACTTTAAACTCAAGTGCTTTTGCATATTGTATATAACACATATTCAAAATAATTTCATTTTAGATTTATACTTTTGTCTGCTATATTGCTTTCTGCTGTTTTTTCAGAGTACTTTGCAATTATAAATAGACGTCATTGCTCTCACCTCAGGCAGGAGTTTCTGGGTAGAATTCTTCACAGAAGACTAGATACAGTATCAATATGGAAGTAAGTCATCTCTTAACATCAACAATCTGCTTCATGATCAGAGAGGTGCTGATAATAACTCCCCACCTCCTCTCTGGTCTGCCTAATAATTTCATTATGCAAAAATATAATATTAGAAGCTATAAAAGGCCCATTCCACCAGATTTTGTGTCATTTTTTTCCTGGGACCAGGGTTGAGGTTTATGGGGTTGTTTTTTTTTTCCTGTTTCATCTAATACTTAGGCTACCATTTCTTCCGGGTACTTCTGTTTCCACTGTACTCTTCAAGGCTGCTCACAGTTATACTAAATGAACCTCTTTTCCATTAGTCTTAATTCTTTCCATTCCCCTTTCCCACCCCCGATTTCCTCCTATTTTCAGATACTTGAAGATAACGTCCCTACTGCCTTCTCTCCTTCAAATCTTCCAGACATAAATATTTTAATACAATCGCCAGTGTATTTCTGATGGCATTGAAGAGTCTGCACAACCGGTCCCTTATTTATAAAGCCCACGTCTGCTGAATGACCTGTAACGCTATACCAGCTCCTGGACTCTCCCGAACAGTCGACCTGGGATGATTTTACTTCCACTACTTACAAAGAGAAAGATGCAGAAAACGGAGAAGATCGACTAAACAGACATCTTTTCATCCATCTTGTCGGTGATCTTTGGGGACTGTGTGCTGCTATTTACATTGAACTGGAGGGAGGAGACGGAGGATGGAGAGCAACGCTGGAGGTGGGAGGCGGAGCTAGCCCAGCACTTAAAACCCCTCGTTAAAAGGGAAGCACGTTCGTTTGTGCTAGAGGCACTCTCCTGGAACCACTAGGGATTGCGCGGTCTGTTCCCTGAGGACTGACGGAGATCGGAAGGAGGGAAACAAGGACAAGAAAACGAGCGAAACAGAAGAGGACCTCTGGAGAAAGCGGAAGGCAGGAGACGGGAGGGGGAAGGAACCCACGCCAGGTGGAAACAGGGACCCGGAGCAAACCGGTCAGGTCCACTGAAAGAGAAGAAAGTACCGGAGGATTACCTTTTATCCTTTCAGTTAATGAAAACTACTTTTATCCTCATAAAAGGCTAAGGGGAGGTAAAGACAATCTCTGTTTTCTTAGGGGGATAGGTGAGGGAAATCCAGACTGCCTCTTTGAAGCTCTGAAATAAGCCACTGCCTGGTACACAGTGCAAAACGGTCCTGGTTTCTGAAGGCTGCATCCCTTTCAGGAGAATTCCAGCCAGAGTAGCTGGTGCAGTTCTATTTTTACATTTAAATGTCTGTGTCTCTCCCCCCGCCCCCATTTTAACACTTTCCTTGTTTGTAAGCACGAGTGACGAGAAAGTGTCAAGACAGAATAGGAATATTTTCATCTTTCGCTTTTATCTGCCTGGGTCTTTTATTTACTTTTTTTTTAAAGAGGGTGGGAGTGGTCCTTAAGACGGAAAAGGATATTTCCATTTGAAAGGCTCTCTCTCTAAATATATTTACATCCACATGCATTTAGAAAGAGAGATCCCTTTCGGAGGTGGAAATCCTATTGAGAAACATGGAAAAAGGAGCCAGGCACCGGAACAACACTGAAAAGAACCACCCAGGTGGGAGCGAGTCGCAGGAGGCTGATTCTGGAGGGGGCGGAGTGGCCCTGAAGAAAGAAATTGGATTGGTCAGTGGTTGTGCTATCATTGTAGGTGAGTCCAATTCCTTTTCCCACCGACCATTCCTCCCTGTCTGGTGGTCCTCTTGTAGAACCTTAATCCGTCAGTCCCCCAGCCCCGCAAAGCACTGTTTCTGTGTCCTCCCTTAGAAAAGGGTTGTCATTCACCTGTGCTTTCGCTCGCACGAACGGATTGTTTGAGAGGTATAGGAAGTGTTGTGTATCATACATCTCTTCCCCCAAACCAGTCAGTTCTGTCCAGTGTGTGGGGAATGGAGCACTTAAGGGACACACTCCTGGCTGATGGTCAGTGTTGCCTGCAAGCTTGTTGAAAATATAGGTCTCTGGACTCTACACTGGAAGGTTGATTCCAGTGATTTAAGGTAGGACTGGGGAACCTAGATTTTTAACAGGCTTTTCTGCAGCCATCTCCTTAACAGGCTGTGAATTGGCTTTTGAGACATATTTAGGAGCTATTTGGTTTTACTTTATATGAGACTATGGGTCTAGGGGGTGTGTAATAAAAATAGCCACAACAGCAGTATAAGGATGCCTTGCCTTTCTCTAGCTTTCCCATCTTATCCAGCACTTTGTCTTGTGAAGTAGATGTGACAGGGCTGTTATTCCCATTTCATGGGTGAGGAAATAAATTATGGTACAGATTGTACCTTTCTGTAATTGTGTAGTTGGCAGCTTCTCATTGCTTAGTGGAGTTGTGTAACATCCATGTCTCTTACCTCATGGAAGACCCTGTGAGGTTCTGAAGGGAAACAGGAGTAATTAGAATGGTGAGTCTGGCTGAAGGCTTTGAAACTGGGGAGCCTGACTGTCCCCGAGAGTGCCAGTGCGGGCCACTCCAACCCTCTAACTGCACTCTACCAGGCAGGGGTCCTAAATATGGGCCTGTTTCTAGACAACACACAGTCCTCTTTCCAGAGAGCCCTTGTAGATGGATGCGCAATGGTTCAGTACTGCTTTTACTCCAGAAGGTGAGAGTTTCTTCTGCTGTCTTTGGGAGAGGCCCTTACCTTTTCCCCAGAGAAAGGGGTACAGGACAGTCAGGCCAGATCGGTTTCTGTGCAGACTTCCTTTTGAAGGCTTGTAGTGTCCTAATGCCCACAGACCAGTTTCTCTGGATAACCCCATGGTCCTCATGGTAGCACAGAAGCATTTTGGCAACTAAGCAATGCTGACATTGGAGAATACCCTTGAGATCAAATAATATCAGTACAGTATTCAGATAATCCTCTTCACCTCTGCACCCAGGCTTCAGTGTTACCTCCACTCAGCTTTCAAAGTGGAATGCTGCTCTCTCTCTAATTCTTTGACAATGGTAGGTTTCCAGGGATCTGCAGTTACAAGTAAGGTAATGTTATTTTAAAATATTACAGTCAAGATTTTAATCTCTCATTACCTTTTCTCTATCTCACCTTTATTGCAACTGTGCTAAAAAATGAGATCCGCAAAGTACTCAATATGTACAGCACATGCCAATTTAAGGTCTATAAATAGCCCAGAGCTGTTACCTCTTTCACAGTTTGACTGAGAGGATTAAGTATTTTCCTTCCTTTGGGAAGATTCTGATTCACACACAGATGTTTATACCCACATGCATACGACCACAATCAGACCTCCTTCCTGCCTCAGCCTTGCTCACCCACCCCTATATATATGCAGGTATTCAAGGGTTGAGGGTATTTTCCTATATAATGAGCTTGTTTTTGTCTCTTTTCTTTAGCATTTTTCTAAGACTGTAAAGAAATGGGAGTGTCCAGGTGTAAGAGCTATGGCTTTTAGTTGGGTAAATGCTACTAATGATTTGTCCACAACCTCATGGATAGCACTTCAGTATAAGAATAGTCCCAGTGCTCCTATTGGTATTGTAGCAAGAAGAATAATAACTCTGGTATTCTATGCTGAAAAGAGGCCCCAAATATGTGATTTCAGAGAAATCAGGGTATTATTCCAAAGTGCAAGAATCCTTGTAGAGTTAATAGTCATGATTGTATCTCCAGTTAATCTGAGACACACATTTCCCCTTTAGGGTGTTGTGGGGGCAAAATCCTTTCCACTTCCCCTGCCGTGTGGCTGTTGATTTACAAATGTGCTGAGTAGCTGCCCTGTCCTCTAGAGGGGTTTCCGAGTAGATGACAGTGATTCAGGTTTTTTCAAGACCAAATGCAAAAATAGAAATGGCATTCTGCACATGAAATTCCGTGATCTAGTGTTCAGTGTCAACACTGGAAGAAAGAATTCGAGAGTATAAAGAGAAAGGAAATTTCCTAAGTGAATCAGATCACAAGGTATGGAAAAATAGCAACTGCCCTAAATTGATCTCATATCCAGTTAACTTAGGGATAAGTTAAAGTATGTTTCATAAAACGTTGTAAAAGTTTCATTCACAATCAGCATCGATGATTTAAAATAGGAATAATAAGGACTTCCCTGGTGGTCCAGCGGTTAAGAATCCGTCTGCCAATGTGGGGGTTACGGGTTCGATCCCTGGTCTGAGAAGATCCCATATACCTCAGGGCAGTTGTGCGCCACAACTACTCAAGCCTGAGCACCTAGAGCCTGTGCTCTGCAACAAGAGAAACCACGGCAATGAGAAGCCCGTGCATCACGTGGAAGAGTGGCTTCCGCTGGCCACCGCTAGAGTATGCCCATTCATAGCAACAAAGACGCAGTCCAGCCATAAAATAAAAACAGGAATAGCAAGATGGGCAGTGTTACAGAAATATGAAATGAGCCAATAGAAGATGCATGCTCTAGAATTATCTATAATCTGATCGGAGAGAGAAGTTTTATATGCATTAGGCAAAGAACATCGGAAGTTTATGATACAGTTGAGTTACTTAAGGAGGAAAAAGTTAGGTGAATGGTGAGAAGCACAAAGAACGAGAAGTCCTTACTGAGAACTAGATTAAGAAGCCTCTTGAAGAACATGGAGAAACATGGAATAGAGAAGATAATTCTGGGAGATTTGGTAGGTAGAAGGACAACAACGAAACTGTTATTTCCTTGAGCAAAAAAATGTGTCGTGTATATCTCTGAATCTTTAGTGTTTGGCAGAGTCCCTGACTTGAAATAGTTACTCAGATGATTGTTGGATTTAATTGACCCTTTGACAAAAATGTGAAGACAGGAGTAATAAAGTGTTTATTTGAATGGCTGTTGGGAACCTAACTTGAAAATCTTTTAAGCTAGAAATAGTTTCATCAACTTGGAAATGAGGTTGTCCAATTTTAATTTTTAAGCTTCACCTTTGCCCTAATTAAACCAGGCTATTGCTCGCCACATATTTGGCCTAAGAAACCTGTTGGTAATAGGTGAACTTAGATTTATCCTTGAATGTGGAGTCCCCCTCAAAATCTAAAGAAAGTATGAAGGAGCCACAAAATTCATTAATTAATGCTATCAAAGCTACTGTTATTATTAAAAATTTATTATATGGCCGACACTTGTCCAGTTGCCAAACATACATTTTTTAAAGTATTTATTTATCTGGCTGCACCAGGTCTTAGTTGCAGCACGTGGAATCTGGTTCCCTGGACAGGAAGCGAACCTGTGCCCCTGCATTGGGAGCACGAAGTTTTAGCCACTCGACCACCAGGGAAGTCCCACATTGTCTTATTTATCCCTCACAATAATCCCATGTAGTAGGCACTTCTTAGCCCTTCCTCCATATAAGGAAATAGAGGCTCAGAGAGACAGGAAAGTTGGTCACACAGCTGAAAAGTATTAAAGATTCAGACCTACAGCTTGTCTAAATCCTAAATCAAACTCATAAGCATTATTCTCTTCTCTCAGTTGTCATGCCCTAAAAGAGGCGTTTGCCTTCAGATCCTGTGCAGAGGTCCTTATTTGTTTTTATAGACGAAGCACTCAGTGTTGTGTTCCCTGCAAGGAAGTGTCCCAATGTAAACAAGATGTGAGCAATCAGTTGAGAGTAGACGAAGTACCAGTACAGCTGCAGGAAGGCTTTGGTGGGGGGGGGGGGTTGGAGCCTGAGGTGTGCTGGCTCCAGTACTGCAGGATGTGGTCAGCACAGACCACGCTTCCATTGACTCTCCCACATGCTCACTCTTCCTCTCTGGACCGGCATTCTCTACTGGAAAAACCAGAGCTTTACGTAAACTCTATATATTACCTTATTTAATCCTGACCACAATTCTGTGGAAATAGATACTATAACTCTGTTTTAAACATGGGGAAATGGAGTCACAGATCCTGGAGGACTGACTACTGAGGTCTTCTGACTCCAGAGTCAAAGCTCTTAGCCATTCCCTATTTCTAATCAGTAACCAAGAGAGGAAAGAGGGAGGCTAGTGTGTCTTGTGTGGTGGGGGAGTGGGCCATGCAGGACCATAGACCTGACATTGGAGTTGGGAAAGGACATGGGTATCTGATACTGGAAAAGTTGGGGGAAAACTTTTTTAAACGGCCGTTTTGTCAACAAAGAAGCATACTATAGGTATAACCATACTGAAATGGCACTGGGCTGATTTGGAAATATTTCAGGTCCAAAAGATTTTCAGACCCATGTATTTTTATACCGTTTTAGAAGATTTTACATTTTAGCCTCTGGTTTAATGTATTAGCTTTCTAATCCCCCAAATGTCTATTGGATATTAACCAGAGGGCTAGAGTGTGAAAATTCTTCTCAAATTTGTACTTCAGTTTTGTTTTTTTTTTTTCAACATGAGAGGGATTAGGATTTGGTTCATTCAGGATGAAAACATGTTTAAAACTCTCATTGTTCTCAAAGAAAACTTTGAGACAGAAGCCAAGTAGGATACTTTTCAAAACAAACACATCTTGGTAAACAGAGGTTATAATTAGTGGTATAATAATAGTGAGTAGCTACCATTTACTGAGCACTACCACATACCAGATCAGTGCTGTATGAGTATTCTCATCTAAGCCCATGAAATAAGTGTTGTTATGGACAGGGTGGAATTGAATGAGTAAATAACTGGCAGTGGTAGAGCCAGGATTCCCACTCAAGTCATTGAATTCTGAAGCCGCTGGGCTTAATCAAAATGCCCCACAGGGTGGCTGGAACCAGGGATCCTGTTGCCTCCTACCTCCAGGAACCAGGGAACTCTAGGAGTAATCTAGTTGAGGCAGGGCTGCTGGCAGGGCTACAATTTGCTCTTTCAAAGAGCAGAGTTATGCAGAATAAATGACTAGCAGGAGACACTTAGGGTAGGGGAAAGAAAATAGAAACCCAGCAGGTAAAAAAGATATCCAAAAAAAACAGAATCAAACAACCCATTCTATTTAGAAAAGCAACAACAACAACAAAAACACCCTGTACCCAGATCAGATGACCTTCTCAGAGAGGCCAGCACCACATGTACATACCACTTTTTCTGAATTAAATTGGCTTATTGAAGTGGCATGGCGGTATGGGCATACTGGGTGAGATTTTCAAGTTGCCCAGATACCAGGGGTTTTCTGCTTTCCTCTGCGGGTTAATCCAGCAGCAGAGCTGCCTACCAAGAAAGCCTTAAGAATGTCTGTTGTTGCTCTTGTTGTTTGTTGTTACTTTTTTGTTTGTTTATTTATTTTTGGCCGCACTAGGTCTTCATTGCTGCCTGCTGACTTTCTCCAGTTGCAGTCAGTAAGAGCCTCCCATTGCAGTGGTTTCTCTTGTTGCAGAACATGGGCTCTAGAACATGAGGGTTTAGGTAGCTGTGGTGTATGCACTTAGTTGCATGTGGAATCTTCCCAGACCAGGGATTGAACCTGTGTCTCCTGCTTTGGCAGGTGGATTCTTAAACGCTGGGCCACCAGTTAAGTCCTTGTTTGGTTATTATTGTTTGGAGACGCTGCTGCTGCTAAGTCGCTTCAGTCGTGTCCAACTCTGTGCGACCCCATAGATGGCAGCCCACCAGNTGAACCTGTGTCTCCTGCTTTGGCAGGTGGATTCTTAAACGCTGGGCCACCAGTTAAGTCCTTGTTTGGTTATTATTGTTTGGAGACGCTGCTGCTGCTAAGTCGCTTCAGTCGTGTCCAACTCTGTGCGACCCCATAGATGGCAGCCCACCAGGCTCCCCCGTCCCTGGCATTCTCCAGGTGAGAGGGTATCAAAAAAATAGGAATGAGCAAATAACCCCAAGAATATATCCTGAACTACCAAAACAACCAAATATATCCAAAACAACCAAAAGGAGTTCATCCCTCCTAATTTTTAACTCCCAGCTGAGAGAGTGCAGAGCAAGAAAGACCATGCCTTGTTCCTCTCCTGGAACATGTCTGCAAGGAGGCCCCCTGGGCTCTTCTCCCTGGAAATCTGTAAATGACAAAGTGCAGGCTGCTCCCTGGCACAAGTATGGGGGCTACTGGTCACAGGATTCTGATCATCCTATATTTTAACATTTAACAAATACTCATTCAGCGTTATATGCTAGGCTTTGTGCTAAGCACTGGTGAATTTTATTTCTAAGAAGCCAAATTGTGCCTCAAGTCTATTTTAAGCTGTTATATTTATAGAATGAATGAAGTCTGAGCTGAAAAACTTAATCAGTCACATCTCATCCCTCATCCATTGTCACGGTCACGACTCTTCACATTGGTTGGCTCCCTGCGGTTATATCTTCAGCATTACCAGTGACGTCACTCCTGGGTAGAGGGTTTCATAATGTGCCTTGAGATGTTCTGGGCAACCTCACACTGAGCAGCATGTTGTGAAGGCCAATTACCCAGGGGGTGTTTCGTTGCTGCAGAATTGTTAATGTACTTTTCTCACTGTGTATAGAGTTTCAAGGTGCCTGTACGTCTGTGAGATTCGTAAATGCTTTAGCAGCCTCTTTAGCGTACAATTCTGCATAGCCTGTTTAATCAGCAGCTGATACAGGCAGATCAGGCTGTCTAGGGATAAGGAGACATTTGCTAAGTGGGTCCTGATACTGTGAGTAGAAAGCATATGATGAATTTTCCCATGGTTTGTATCATGTTGTGGACAGGGAGGAGCCATTTTTGATATCAGAAAAGGAAGGGCTTTGGAGATAGTCTTGGGTTTGTAAACTGCTTTCCTATTTACAAGCTTTGTAACCTGGAACAAGTTCATTGGCAATAAAATAGAATTTTTTTGTGAAATATTAAGCTGGCCAGTATCCAGCAGTTTGTATTCAATAAATATTAGTTTCTTTCTCTCCTAAGCTCATCCTCCACCACCCCCACTTCCCTTATCCCCCCACCTCACCCCCACACTCATTCATTTTGGTTCAAAAACAGATTAGATTGATCGGGTGATGGGAAGAACTGGCCGATTCAGCCCAAGTCTGACCTGTTTATCCAGTAGACAGTGTTCTTCCTTTTCTCTGTTGACTCGAGTCTACTTACTCATCAGCCTCTTGTGCTTCCCCTCTTCTAGGAAGCTTTTCCTGAGCAACCCCCACAAGCGACGTTGTCCATCCCTAATATCTTTTCGTGTATTGCGATTGCTTTCATGCAACTTCTCTCCCTGGTGGTGTCAGTTCTGAGTCCACAGGCACCATTTCATCACTTCTCCCCACAATTTGCTGAGGACAGGGACTGAGTCTTTCTCATTTTCATATCCTCGTGTATTCAGCCTGGCATGGGTAAGTGCATAGAAAGTACTTTTTGAATAATAGCAGCCAGTCTAAGCCAAACCATCCATTAGAGATCTGTCTCCCAACATTGTGAATATGCTTTCTCTTAGCTGCCTGTGGATCTTAGCTCTCCAGCTAGGGATCGAACTTGTGCCCTCTGCAGTGGAAACACAGTCTTAACCACTGGACCACCCTGAATATGCTTAACAAACTGAACTTACTGAACTGTACACTTAAAAATGGTTAACGTGGTGGAGAAGGCAATGGCACCCCACTCCAGTACTCTTACCTGGAGAGTCCCATGGACGGAGGAGCCTGGTGGGCTGTAGTCCATGGGGTCGCTAAGGGTCGGACACGACTGAGCGAGTTCACTTTCACTTTTCACTTTCATGCATTGGAGAAGGAAATGGCAACCCACTCCAGTGTTCTTGCCTGGAGAATCCCAGGGACGGGGGAGCCTGGTGGGCTGCTGTCTATGGGGTCACACAGAGTTGGTCACGACTGACGCGACTTAGCAGATAGAGTATTGCACATTCTGCATATGCTGCGCTTCAGCTTGTTGCACTTCCAAATGCAGGGCAAATGAAAAGGGAAAGAAGGTTCTGATATCCATGAGAGGAAGGCTCTATCCTCTGGGACAGATAGTTTGGGTGGAATCCATCACTGCTCTGTGAGAAAAAATTCTTGGTACACAATGAGTAGCTGTATACTGTCTACCTATTACACTGTTATTTCAAATAAAAATTAAAAATTCTTAAGTGGAAAAAAAAATGGTTAACATGGTAAATTTAGTATTACATATGAAAAAAAAGCCTTAGCTTAAAACATGAGTTATTCCCATAAACAATAAATTTTTACATTTAGCAAAAAACAATCAAAACACATAGCATGCTAAATCTCATCTAAGTTAAAATTTGAAAAAGACTTTAGAAATTAACATTGAGGCTTACCTCAGCCTCAGCACTATTACATTTTGGGCCAGATATTTTGTTGCTTTGAGGGGCTGTCCCATGCAGTATCACTGGCCTCTATCCGCTAGATGCCAGTAGCACCCCCTCACCAGCTGTGACAACCAAAAATGTCTCCAGACACTGTCAGTTGCCCCTTGAAGGTGGGGAGATGGTGCAAAATTATCCCTGGATGAGAACCACTGAGGTAGACAAAGCCTCTCACTATTGGTGTCTGGTTTCCCAATCCGACAGGGAGACGCTGGACACCTGCTGTGAATCCTTAATGGGCATTTTTGAGGGTTCAGCAGACTTAGCCCCTCAGGCCAGGATGCCTGTCTTTCAGTGACTGGTGGGTGGTGGTTGGCTCCATCTATTATATTAAAAATCCATGTGTGAACTAGTGCTTCCCAACTACGTTTTAAAGCAAGAATGTACAGAGTGGGTGCTCAATAAATACTTTTTGAGATGCAATTATCTGTTGGCCGCCCACCTGAAGCATCTAAAAATTATACCTAGACAAGTAAACAGATACTCAGAGAATGTTCTTCATGGCCCTGGCCCTGCAGTGCTATTTCAGAGCCAAACTTCCAAGACGAGACCATTATTGTTATCTTCTAGAGACTGTCTTCGGACACGAGTGAGCGACTTCACTTTGACTTTTCATTTTCATGCATTGGAGAGGGAAATGGCAACCCACTCCAGTATTCTTGCCTAGAGAATCCCAGGGATGGGGGAGCCTGGTGGGCTGCCGTCTATGGGGTCGCACAGAGTCAGACACGACTGAAGCGACTTAGCAGCAGCAGCAACAGCATCAGAGACTGTCTCTACCCATACTGTTGCAGATCCTAGCAACTCCTTATATTTGTGATCATAAGCAGATTGTAAAGTGTTTCCATGCATGTATGTTCGCCTTTGATCACCACCACAAGCTTATGAGGTAGGCAAGGCAGGAGCAAGTATTCCTATTCAGCAGGTGTAGGGACCCTAAGAACAGTTCAGGCCACTCAGCTTGTGAGTGGCAAAGCAAGGACTCAGTGGCTCCTCTGACTCTTAAGCCTAGCACCCATTTCATTCTCCAGCAAGGATTCTAAACCAGCAGAGTCCTAAAGCTCCTTCCACATCTCAGTTCCACAAGAGACGGCAACCTCACAGGGCGTGTTTTGGAGCCCTGACTTGCCGTCACCCCGAGGTGGCTGTTTGTACAGTCCTGATGGAAAGTGGAGACAGGATAAGAGGCATGGTGAGCTTTCAGGCCCGCCGTGAGGATCAAAGCCTGGCCTCAATGTGCCTACCCCACTTCCATGCTGTTTTCGCAGTCCTGAAAATCCTGAGACCCTTCCAACCATTTTGTGTGAGAAATACAAAGAAGGTTCACCCTGGCTTTGTCTGGACATCATGGAAATGGACAGAACCTCCAAGGTCCAGGAGAAGCCCTGGCTAAATTCCAAGACTAGCATGAGTCAGTAGGGAAGGCCAAAGCCTTTTGGATCTGAGGGTCTGTTGAGCAGTAGAAATCTGTAATTCCATGCCCTAGGACATTCTGTAATGGCTGCAGCATTCTAGCGTGGACAGGCCTGGAAGTGAGTAAGGCCTTAATGGGAATCACATGGGTATTGGCCCACAGGTGGAAGTCAGCGATTGTTCATGGCCAATGTGGATTTTCTCAATTCCAGCAGTTTTTCTAGTGATGACTTGCCCACTGATATAACTTGGCCCCTTCTTAATGGAGTGGTTCACTTGGCTTTTCTTTGACAGAACAAGCCAAGCTGGACTTCATTGTCCAGGCATCCTAGAGCCCATTTTTTACTAGAGAAGATCTATGTGATAAGATGGTTATTTCCCTAATTGGGGTCGATGAAAGGGAGGATTGAAAACCCAACCAACCTCCAGGACCTTGGCTCTACCAGACAGTTGGGCGTCTTATTCTTGAGTGGCATTGTAGATGATGAGTCTAAGAGTAAAACAATGGAGAAAAAAAGTTCCTGCTGTAATCAACTTTCTTCCAACCTCTCATCAAGAAAGGTTCGTAGTCAAAGGCAGAAAAGCCCTTCCCCAGTTCTCCTTTTTCAAAGCCACTCCAGAAAAGCCTCTCTTGGACAGTGTAAAAGTTAAGGTGTGTGTTGTGTAATTTCTCGAGGAGAGGCAGCTCAGAGTAGGAGGAACCTCTGGGCCAGGAGTCCAAGAACATGGCCTCTCCTCCAGGCCTTGCTACCTAATGCAGTATGTGACTTTGATCCGGGCTGTTCGCCTCTCTGAGCCTCAGTCTCCACAAAGGTAAATAGGGATGAGAGTACCTGACCTGTGCACCCAAGAAAGTAGTTGTGAGAGTCAAGTAAGGTAATGGGCATGAATCTTTTGTAACTCATCGCTGAAGCTGGTATTGCAATAGAAGGAAAGAATCGGATCTGTGTTCCAGGTCTTTGACAAGCAACTTCTGTGAACCTTTCTCATTGTCTAATAGGGCGGAGCATGTAAAACTGACCACTTTCAGGGAAAAGCTTGAGGCTATGACAGTGACTGCTAATTTACCCTGTGATTTAGGCAAATAACCACCTCTCTGCATCTCAGCTTCTTCATCTGTAAAGTAGGGAAAATAATACCTCCTTCTCCATTTGGAAAAATGAGAATAATGGTTGCCCTAGTTTCTTTCCCTATAAAGTAGAGACGGTAATACTAGCCAGTCTACCCTCAGCAGTGGAATAAGTGGGTTGCTTTACTCATTTGCCTACAATACACACTTGACATATTTCACAGGTTTCTGAGGTTCCAGATAAACAGGTGTATTAAACTGCTCCATGGAGGTAAGTTGTAGATTGACATCAAACACTATTTATTCGATAAATACTTATAGAGTGTTTATTAAAACTTTGTGACATTTCACAGGTAAACAGTACAGTTTCTGCTCTTATGGAGCTTACAGTCTAGTGAGGGAGATATAGACTAATCAAAAAATTACACTAAAGATTGTATATAAAAGCCGTGACTTTTAAGTAAATGTAGTGTCAGTATTCTTTCGGCTCCAGTACACAGCTGTGCTTTTGGTGACATTCCTCTTCCTGTGGTCGTTCCAGAGGCTGCTAAGGAAGAGGAGACATCTGATTCTGATTTTCTAGGTAGTGGCTTCCTAGAATCAGGGCAAGACATTCCTCTCCTTCCCATCCCCCAGTTCTCAGTTTTGGTTAACATAATTCCATTTTTTTTCACTTTTTATTTTTTTAAATTATACTTTTCACTGTGCTGGGTCTTCATTGCTGCATGGGCTTTTCTCTAGTGAGGCATGGGCTCTAGGGCACGTGGGCTTTGATAGTTTTGGTGTGTGGACTCAGTAGTTGCGGCTCCTGGGCTCTGGAGCACAGGCTTAGAGGCATGTGGGGTCTTCCTGGATCAGAGATCAAACCCGTGTCTCCTTCATTGGCAAGTGTATTGTTTTACTACTGAGCCACCAGGGAGGCCCCTGTGAGACATTTGGCCATGCTGTGAGACTTGGGATTTTAGTTCCCCAACCAGGCATCACGGAGAATGCACTGGCGGCCCACTCCAGTACTCTTGCCTGGGAAATCCCATGGACAGAGGAGCCTGGTAGGCTGCAGCCCATGGGGTCGCGAAAGTCAGACACGACTGAGCGGCTTCACTTTCACTATTCAGTTTCATGCACTGGAGAAGGAAATGGCAACCCACTCCAGTATTGTTGCCTGGAGAATCCCAGGGACGGGAGCCTGGTGGGCTGCCATCTATGGGGTCGCACAGAGTCAGACACAACTGACGTGACTTAGCAGCAGCAACCAGGGATCAAACCCATACCCCCTGCTGTGGAAGTATGGTGTCTTAACCACTGGACAGCCAAGAAAGTCTCTATTTCCACCCCCCCACACACTTTTATCTTTGTCATTTTAATTTGGTGAAAATCAATATGGTTGATAGGGAGAACTCTTGTCCCAGTGCCAAGGCTCACCATCTGCTATAGCAGCTCCATGGAAGGACACATTATCCAAGAACCAGTGGAGACAGGAAGTGGTCAGACCCCCNAAAAAAAAGCCTTAGCTTAAAACATGAGTTATTCCCATAAACAATAAATTTTTACATTTAGCAAAAAACAATCAAAACACATAGCATGCTAAATCTCATCTAAGTTAAAATTTGAAAAAGACTTTAGAAATTAACATTGAGGCTTACCTCAGCCTCAGCACTATTACATTTTGGGCCAGATATTTTGTTGCTTTGAGGGGCTGTCCCATGCAGTATCACTGGCCTCTATCCGCTAGATGCCAGTAGCACCCCCTCACCAGCTGTGACAACCAAAAATGTCTCCAGACACTGTCAGTTGCCCCTTGAAGGTGGGGAGATGGTGCAAAATTATCCCTGGATGAGAACCACTGAGGTAGACAAAGCCTCTCACTATTGGTGTCTGGTTTCCCAATCCGACAGGGAGACGCTGGACACCTGCTGTGAATCCTTAATGGGCATTTTTGAGGGTTCAGCAGACTTAGCCCCTCAGGCCAGGATGCCTGTCTTTCAGTGACTGGTGGGTGGTGGTTGGCTCCATCTATTATATTAAAAATCCATGTGTGAACTAGTGCTTCCCAACTACGTTTTAAAGCAAGAATGTACAGAGTGGGTGCTCAATAAATACTTTTTGAGATGCAATTATCTGTTGGCCGCCCACCTGAAGCATCTAAAAATTATACCTAGACAAGTAAACAGATACTCAGAGAATGTTCTTCATGGCCCTGGCCCTGCAGTGCTATTTCAGAGCCAAACTTCCAAGACGAGACCATTATTGTTATCTTCTAGAGACTGTCTTCGGACACGAGTGAGCGACTTCACTTTGACTTTTCATTTTCATGCATTGGAGAGGGAAATGGCAACCCACTCCAGTATTCTTGCCTAGAGAATCCCAGGGATGGGGGAGCCTGGTGGGCTGCCGTCTATGGGGTCGCACAGAGTCAGACACGACTGAAGCGACTTAGCAGCAGCAGCAACAGCATCAGAGACTGTCTCTACCCATACTGTTGCAGATCCTAGCAACTCCTTATATTTGTGATCATAAGCAGATTGTAAAGTGTTTCCATGCATGTATGTTCGCCTTTGATCACCACCACAAGCTTATGAGGTAGGCAAGGCAGGAGCAAGTATTCCTATTCAGCAGGTGTAGGGACCCTAAGAACAGTTCAGGCCACTCAGCTTGTGAGTGGCAAAGCAAGGACTCAGTGGCTCCTCTGACTCTTAAGCCTAGCACCCATTTCATTCTCCAGCAAGGATTCTAAACCAGCAGAGTCCTAAAGCTCCTTCCACATCTCAGTTCCACAAGAGACGGCAACCTCACAGGGCGTGTTTTGGAGCCCTGACTTGCCGTCACCCCGAGGTGGCTGTTTGTACAGTCCTGATGGAAAGTGGAGACAGGATAAGAGGCATGGTGAGCTTTCAGGCCCGCCGTGAGGATCAAAGCCTGGCCTCAATGTGCCTACCCCACTTCCATGCTGTTTTCGCAGTCCTGAAAATCCTGAGACCCTTCCAACCATTTTGTGTGAGAAATACAAAGAAGGTTCACCCTGGCTTTGTCTGGACATCATGGAAATGGACAGAACCTCCAAGGTCCAGGAGAAGCCCTGGCTAAATTCCAAGACTAGCATGAGTCAGTAGGGAAGGCCAAAGCCTTTTGGATCTGAGGGTCTGTTGAGCAGTAGAAATCTGTAATTCCATGCCCTAGGACATTCTGTAATGGCTGCAGCATTCTAGCGTGGACAGGCCTGGAAGTGAGTAAGGCCTTAATGGGAATCACATGGGTATTGGCCCACAGGTGGAAGTCAGCGATTGTTCATGGCCAATGTGGATTTTCTCAATTCCAGCAGTTTTTCTAGTGATGACTTGCCCACTGATATAACTTGGCCCCTTCTTAATGGAGTGGTTCACTTGGCTTTTCTTTGACAGAACAAGCCAAGCTGGACTTCATTGTCCAGGCATCCTAGAGCCCATTTTTTACTAGAGAAGATCTATGTGATAAGATGGTTATTTCCCTAATTGGGGTCGATGAAAGGGAGGATTGAAAACCCAACCAACCTCCAGGACCTTGGCTCTACCAGACAGTTGGGCGTCTTATTCTTGAGTGGCATTGTAGATGATGAGTCTAAGAGTAAAACAATGGAGAAAAAAAGTTCCTGCTGTAATCAACTTTCTTCCAACCTCTCATCAAGAAAGGTTCGTAGTCAAAGGCAGAAAAGCCCTTCCCCAGTTCTCCTTTTTCAAAGCCACTCCAGAAAAGCCTCTCTTGGACAGTGTAAAAGTTAAGGTGTGTGTTGTGTAATTTCTCGAGGAGAGGCAGCTCAGAGTAGGAGGAACCTCTGGGCCAGGAGTCCAAGAACATGGCCTCTCCTCCAGGCCTTGCTACCTAATGCAGTATGTGACTTTGATCCGGGCTGTTCGCCTCTCTGAGCCTCAGTCTCCACAAAGGTAAATAGGGATGAGAGTACCTGACCTGTGCACCCAAGAAAGTAGTTGTGAGAGTCAAGTAAGGTAATGGGCATGAATCTTTTGTAACTCATCGCTGAAGCTGGTATTGCAATAGAAGGAAAGAATCGGATCTGTGTTCCAGGTCTTTGACAAGCAACTTCTGTGAACCTTTCTCATTGTCTAATAGGGCGGAGCATGTAAAACTGACCACTTTCAGGGAAAAGCTTGAGGCTATGACAGTGACTGCTAATTTACCCTGTGATTTAGGCAAATAACCACCTCTCTGCATCTCAGCTTCTTCATCTGTAAAGTAGGGAAAATAATACCTCCTTCTCCATTTGGAAAAATGAGAATAATGGTTGCCCTAGTTTCTTTCCCTATAAAGTAGAGACGGTAATACTAGCCAGTCTACCCTCAGCAGTGGAATAAGTGGGTTGCTTTACTCATTTGCCTACAATACACACTTGACATATTTCACAGGTTTCTGAGGTTCCAGATAAACAGGTGTATTAAACTGCTCCATGGAGGTAAGTTGTAGATTGACATCAAACACTATTTATTCGATAAATACTTATAGAGTGTTTATTAAAACTTTGTGACATTTCACAGGTAAACAGTACAGTTTCTGCTCTTATGGAGCTTACAGTCTAGTGAGGGAGATATAGACTAATCAAAAAATTACACTAAAGATTGTATATAAAAGCCGTGACTTTTAAGTAAATGTAGTGTCAGTATTCTTTCGGCTCCAGTACACAGCTGTGCTTTTGGTGACATTCCTCTTCCTGTGGTCGTTCCAGAGGCTGCTAAGGAAGAGGAGACATCTGATTCTGATTTTCTAGGTAGTGGCTTCCTAGAATCAGGGCAAGACATTCCTCTCCTTCCCATCCCCCAGTTCTCAGTTTTGGTTAACATAATTCCATTTTTTTTCACTTTTTATTTTTTTAAATTATACTTTTCACTGTGCTGGGTCTTCATTGCTGCATGGGCTTTTCTCTAGTGAGGCATGGGCTCTAGGGCACGTGGGCTTTGATAGTTTTGGTGTGTGGACTCAGTAGTTGCGGCTCCTGGGCTCTGGAGCACAGGCTTAGAGGCATGTGGGGTCTTCCTGGATCAGAGATCAAACCCGTGTCTCCTTCATTGGCAAGTGTATTGTTTTACTACTGAGCCACCAGGGAGGCCCCTGTGAGACATTTGGCCATGCTGTGAGACTTGGGATTTTAGTTCCCCAACCAGGCATCACGGAGAATGCACTGGCGGCCCACTCCAGTACTCTTGCCTGGGAAATCCCATGGACAGAGGAGCCTGGTAGGCTGCAGCCCATGGGGTCGCGAAAGTCAGACACGACTGAGCGGCTTCACTTTCACTATTCAGTTTCATGCACTGGAGAAGGAAATGGCAACCCACTCCAGTATTGTTGCCTGGAGAATCCCAGGGACGGGAGCCTGGTGGGCTGCCATCTATGGGGTCGCACAGAGTCAGACACAACTGACGTGACTTAGCAGCAGCAACCAGGGATCAAACCCATACCCCCTGCTGTGGAAGTATGGTGTCTTAACCACTGGACAGCCAAGAAAGTCTCTATTTCCACCCCCCCACACACTTTTATCTTTGTCATTTTAATTTGGTGAAAATCAATATGGTTGATAGGGAGAACTCTTGTCCCAGTGCCAAGGCTCACCATCTGCTATAGCAGCTCCATGGAAGGACACATTATCCAAGAACCAGTGGAGACAGGAAGTGGTCAGACCCCCAAAAAGGGCTGTTGGTCTTGGACCGCCCACCCTCCACCTGGGATGATGGGGTGGGGCACGTGCTCTGGAAATGTCAGAGCAAAAGCAAGAGAACCAAAGTGCTCACCCATCTCCACTGGGGTGTTTTCTAAGAACTCTGAAGTAGAACTTGAACGCTCTTCATTACTGAGAAAATGAGATCTTTTCAGTAACATCCACAGCCTTTTAACTGGTCCTGAGAAGTTCCTGGCTATCGCCCCACGACCCCTTTCGGCATCTTAAAAACCAAAGTCAGACCCTGTTTTTCTCCCATACTGATTATTTTTTCAAGCCCTTGAGCTAGTTTTATAACCTTCTATTGCTCTCTTCTTGGCTGGCTTTAAAACGCCCTACAGATGACTCTTCTGATAAATTCCTGCCAGGCAAGGAGTTTACTGTTACTTTTCAGCACTATCAGCAACCCCATCTCACATTCACTGTGGCAGGTGAAGGGTCATTTGACGCTGATCGTCCTAGGATGCTACCAGGAGGCCCTTTAGTCTCTGCTGACCCAGCATTCACGCACAGCACACATGGGAGATGAGTTGAGAAAGGGGGTTGAGAGGTAGCTTCTCATTCCAAGCCTTTGCCTGACGTTTAGATCACAAATTTAAACGTGAGAGATTGTTTCTTTTAGCTTCACTTCTCTACATAGCCCTGTTCTTTTGGGATGGCTTAACATTAGGAGAAAAAAGGCCTGTTTGAGTCATAAATGTGCCATCTTTGCGCTTCAGTCTAGCTGTGGCCCTAGGCTCCAGTTTGGTATTTCAGTCTCCCAGCTTGTAGCTGCTCCTAGGCTCCTCCTGGCCCCTCCCCTGTCTCATTACTCATCTCAAGGAGCAATTCTTTAGTTTGAAAAGGGGCAGCATATTCTACATCACGAAAGAATGAAATATTACTGCTTTCAGGATGGGAATATTCTCTTCCCCTTTGACTAAAATAACCTGGATGTATAAAAATTGAATTTTGGTTTAGAAGTGAAAGTTTCCAGGACTGGATTGAGGCTGAGCTGTGATTGAGATCTAAAAGTCAGTTTTTTTAATTTGAGCATAAAATCCCACAGTCTGTATCTCGATCAGTCCAGAACTGGTTCCAGACCACTAAAGAGAGAAGGTAGGAATTCAGAACAGTCAAATCCGATTGGCCTCCAGTACTCCAGCTCTGCATTTTGACTTGGATCCATTTAGTGTCTGCTTCTTCCCTCAGGCCCTCATTGGTGCAGGGGGGTGGGGCGCGAAGAGGAAGAGGGAGCTTTCAAAGCACCTGACCCTTGGACCCTGACCCCTGGAATCTTAAGATATGGACAAAGGAGAGCTTGGAAAGAAATGTCCCAGGAGCTGCCCCTACACTCCTGTTCCTCCCCTGCCCACACACACATCCCAGCAGCCAACATTCAGTCTCTGGGGCCAGCCTCACCTGCCGCGAGCAGGCCAGCCCCTTATACACAGAACCGATGTGGATTAGTGGAAAGAACCCTTGGATTAAGCATCAGGAGACTGACTTCTAGATCCAATTTTACCCATCAGTAGCTGTGGAATTTGGAGAAAGCCACTTAACCCTTCTGTGTCTTGGTCTCTTGGTTTGTGAAATAGAAACACCTGCCCTTTCTCCTCCTGAGTTCTGTGAAGTTGTTGCGAGAGGCACATGAAACAATGGAGGGGAATGACCTTTGGAAGAAAATAGAGCTTTGCACGTATTGCATCCCAACAAACCACTTCTAAACTACAAGAGCTGTTTTTTTAGCTGTTTTTTGTTTCATGCTCCTCACCAAGGGTGGGGCTATTGTGTCTGGGATAGAGGCCAGCCTCCAGGAGTGCTGTCCATACTTGTGGGTCTTGGAAGCTCCCAGACACAGGGTATGACCACCGTCTGTCCAAAGGTATTACCCTTCAGCTCAGTTTTAAAGCTTTCTAACTGCCCATTTTACAGCTCTTCCTTTTCCAGCCAGCCTTAAGTAAGGTATTTGTCACCACCCTGGTTAGGCTACGTTTGGCCCAGTCGGAGCACCCTGGAAGTTCAATTTACATACCGTTTATTACTGTGTAGACTTAGGCAATTCACTTTCTTCTGTAAAATGGGAGAAATGATATCTGACTCCATCGGCTTACATGTAAAATACCCGACCAGTTCCTGATCTCCATGTCCATTGTCTGGTGCTCTTTCCCCTGCTAAGGAGAGTTATTGCTAGACATATCTGCCCGAAGGGGATTTGTGCATCCCAAAGGCATTTTGCCTCAGATCAAAGGTGAGAGCGCCTCCTCCGTGCTGGGATCTGCCAATTGTGCTGACTCCCTTGTCTCACCACTACTCTCAATGCCTTTCACAGGGAACATCATCGGCTCTGGAATCTTTGTTTCGCCCAAAGGTGTGCTAGAGAATGCCGGCTCTGTGGGCCTGGCTCTCATCATCTGGATCGTGACAGGCCTTATCACAGCTGTGGGAGCCCTGTGCTATGCTGAGCTCGGGGTCACCATCCCCAAATCTGGAGGTGACTACTCCTATGTCAAGGACATCTTTGGAGGCCTGGCTGGGTAAGAGAATAGTGGGGGTACTAAGTGGTCTGGGAAGCCAAGGCCAGGGCTGTCCAGTGTGCTGAGGAGGGTGTGAGCTTGGGGTTCCTCCACATCATGGTTGCCAGTTCAGCCTGTGTTCCCTTGATCCCTCTCAGAGTGGCAGAGGAACCAGGCTGTAGTTTTTATCTCTGTTTAGGGTTTTTGTTTGTTCTGTTTTGCTGCACCCTGTGGCTTATGGGATCTCAGTTCCCAGACCAAGGATCGAACCTGGGCCCTTGGCAGTGAAAGTGTGGAGTCCTAACCCTGAACCACCAGGGAATTCCCTTAATCTCTGCTGACCTTAGAGAGCAAGATTCGATGAGTGAGAATAAGTAGAACTAAATGACAACTCTGACTGGAGATGCCCAGGGAAAGCACATCACAAAAACAAAGCCCTTTTATCCTGAAAAAGAAGTGAGTGGTGTCCCCGATTTTCTCAGCCCCCACAGCCCAGATACTGAAGAGCTCAGTTCTAACGAAGGAGCCCAAGGGCATGGAGGACACTTCTCCTTCAAACTCCACTCAGTGCACCCCCTTAACACTCATTTAACTGGCCACACCCTTAGCATGCCCTGACTGTGAAGATTCTGGGGTTGCAGATTTTCTTTTCCACCAGTGGCTTCTGGGGGCCAGAGTGGTAGAGAAGAGATGATGAAACAATGAAAGGAGCAGGAGGAGGGAAGGAACACTAAGATGTGGGTTGGAACTAGTTGAAATAGTGTTTCGTTGTTAAACCAATTTACTGTCAGTACAGAGAGCTAGGTGTCTTGCTCAGGCGGGGGCTGGGCTCCTCAGCATCCCAGAGAACAACAAGGAAAAGCATCCCTTTAGCCCACCTGCCTCTCTTAACACTGCTCCATGACTTGCTCAGACTTCCCCTGATGGCTTCTGAATTCCTGCCATGCCTGGTGGTGGGGCCGGGGGTCTTAATTCCTATCTTGGCTCAAGTTCCATCTGGTTCCCCCGCAGGTTCCTGAGGCTGTGGATCGCGGTGCTGGTGATCTACCCCACCAACCAGGCTGTCATCGCCCTCACCTTTTCCAACTACGTGCTTCAGCCACTCTTCCCCACCTGCTTCCCCCCAGAGTCTGGCCTTCGCCTCCTCGCTGCCCTCTGCTTATGTAAGTATCATCTGGGCCTCGCTCCGGACAGTGTCTTCCTCGTGATCTGGTTCTCCATTCTCTCCCTCTTTCTTTCCTCTCCTTTTAGTTAGTTATTTTTTTCCTCTCCTCCTTTTATTTGTATATTTATTTATTTTCCCCTGCTCCTTTTATTTTTATGCCTTGTTACTTTTCAATTTCCAGCATGCCTGCTGTAGACAAATGGATTCCACATATAGTTGTGTTATGCTAAGTTGCTTCAGTCGTGTCCAACTTTTTACAAGTCCCACCAGGCTCCTCTGTCCTTGAGATTCTCCAGGCAAGAATATTGTGGAGTGGGTGGCCATACCCTCCTCCAGGGGATCTTCCCAACCCAAGGGTCAAGCCCATGTTTCTTATGTTTCCTGCATTGGCAGGTGGGTTCTTCACCACTGGCACCACCTGGGAAGCCCTCCATATATTATTTGGCTTTTTAAAAAAGAAGAAACTTAAGTAGCTGTTCAGAAGAACTATAATTTTCACTGGCAAGGTTTACTTATATATGAACACTTTCCTATGTGTTATCTGATCCAAGCCTCACAACAAATCCATAAGGTAAGCTGGGCTAGTGTTACATTTTCCTTGAGCAGAAAAGGAAATGGAGCCAGGCAAGTGAATTAGCCAAGATTGTTCCTTCTTTTTCCAGCACACCACCATGCTGGAGGCCCCCTGCTGCTCGTGGGAAGACTTTTCTGGCCTCTCCACCTCTGCCTCCACCTGCCAGCTCACATCTTAAACCTCTCTGTGAGGAGAGTGTAAAGGTGTGAGTTGGGAGAAAACAAATGCCACATCCATGGTCTCCACCTTTCATGAATTTTCTAACTAGGTAGAAAAGTCATAGGCAGATTCCATGATTGGAATTCAATTGCAACAAAAAATCTGAGAAGGGGAAAAGGTCGCTATGAGCTGCAGTAGGTTAGAGAGGTTTTTTTTTTTTCTGGCTGTGCTATGCAGTATGCAGAACTTTCCCAACCAGGGATTGAACCCATGACCCCTCCATTGGAAATGCAGAGTCTTAACCACTCGACCACCAGGGAAGTTTCTTAGAGAGGTTTTATAGAGAAGCTTGGCAATCTGTATTTCTAGAAGTCTCAGCACTTAATCTCTGATCATCAGGGATCTCAGTGGATTGGGATATGTTATATCTTTTAACCAAAAATACCTAATTTCTAAAGTAAATATCTGGACTATTTCAGAGGTTCCTCTTCTAGAGTCAGCTTTGTCCCTGCCTTCCCGTACCTTCCAACACACATCACTTAGCTCAGGGCATTGACCATCCTGGTCACACTCTTTCCCAGGTCTTGGCACTTCCTTCTGTCCTGCTGGTGGGAAGGGGAAGGAGGGGTCACTCACCACCCTGGGGCTGGGGTGGGACCTGAGTGGTGATCTTCTTGGTGGATATGCCCACTTTGGCAGTGGTGTTCAGCCCTGGAATAGATGCCACATCTAGGCGAGTGTTATTGTGCGGTCAGCATACTTGTTTGGAGCATATTCCTTGTGCTTGTGAATTTGGAGGCAGAGGGATGTGGGATCCAAAAGCATGCTGCCTGAGCCTCCATCTCCATAGCACTTTCTAACTGCAGCCAGTGCTTGACCAGGTCACCAGCTGCCTCCTGTGAGATGGGGGTGCAATCGTACGTGTGCTGTGGGCCGCTGTGACAAGGACTGCCTGAGACAAGGGTGTTCTTACCATGGTGTGGGGCACCTCGTGGTCCTGTTTAGTCACTGAGGCTAGTCACAAGCATCGTCATTTGGTCCTTGCTTGCTGGCTGGATCTGGAGCTGCGGGAGGTAAGAGGAGGGGGAAGGGGGTGTGGGGATGGCTGTTTCTGCCCATCAGACAGGTTAGTGGGGGTGGGAAGGGGGACCACAGAGTGCTGGCCACTGCTGTGTCAGCATCTTGTACACACAGACATGGCTTCCTTTTTCCTGCTGATACTGCTTAAGTGTCTCAGACTAGAGGCCACCCTTACCCTTCATCTAGAAGTCAAGAACCCTGAGACTGTTCAGTCTATTCCCTCGGAGAGAACCTGGGCCTCAGAGCAGAGTTCCTCAGGCAGCCAGACCCCACTGCTTTCTTTGCATTCCCCAAAGTCCCTAAGGCTAGGTGGGTGACTCCTTGCACAAAGACGCTCCAGAGTTTTGGAAAAGATCGAGTGAGAAATGATGGAAGGAATGACCAGAGGTGGAAAGGTGGAAAGAATCTGCTGTAACTGGCTTGCCTGCTCCGAGCCTGGAGGGAGTGATGGGGGGAGGAGAGGGAGAGAGAAGAAACTGCAGATTTGGCTCGAGCTTATGCAACTGCAACTGCCACTTTGAGTTACTGTATTATGTAGGTCAAAGCTGATTATTCACTGCTAAGTCAGCAGAATATCCCTAGCCACCAGGCAGTAAAAAAAGAAAATCTTTTATATTTTAATTAAATGAAAAGCCTTTCTCCCTTCTCCAGAGCAAGCCTATCAGTGGGAGGAGGGAGTGAGGAGAATGGGAGGGATTAAAACTTGGTTTTGGTACCTTCTTTTTGTGATTTCCTTGGTTATTTTTCTCTCTTGCCTTCCTTCCTTCCCTCTTTTCTTCGTTTCTTATTTTATAAGTGAATGACTGTATTCTCAAAGTAAAAGAGTCAGTATGTAAAGAGAGTTGGCCAGGAAAGCCTCCTCTTGTTTTTACCCCTCTCCTCTGCCCAAAAGCCCTGGTGACAGTGGACAGGTATCCTTACAATTCTAAGTAAAATGCATCTCTCAACACTCACATGTGAGTGTACAGACATACATTTTGACAGGTCACTTCTGCAGCTTGTGGTTTTCTTCATTAGCCACATTCGGTGGCTACTCCCTGAGTCCCTAGTTATAAACAAAGTGGTCCTCCAGTGACAGAAGGAATGTGTTCTAAGGTACCCCATTTGTACATCCTCCTCCCTAACTGTGGTTTTTTCTTCAGGATTTGTTTGTCCCCTCTCTCTTGGGGACTGGGCCACCTTTCACTCAGGCAGCTCCTGACCACCTTCCTCTCTTTTGGGGCTGAGATTACATGCAGCATCTGAATTGGAATCTTTTCTTCTCATTCAAGTCCCCCTCTTCCTGAATGCCTTGTACAAAACAAGCTCCTTCTCCTTTTTCCCCCTGAGGAGAAAAGTGTAACTTGTATGCATTTCACAAGAAAAAAAAAAACAAAAATCTTCTTATCTTGTTTTCTGTCGGTCTACTGTGATTCCTAAGAAGCTAGTTTTCCAGGCCTTCAGAATTCTCATCCTTCTTTCTTGAGTGATTTGAAAGGTTAAGGCCTTTTCACTGTAGGTATTACTTTTAACCCTGAGTTGCTTTGCGATTCCTTTTCAGAAAGTTTCCAGATGTTTTGATAGATACTTGTGTGTGTTGTTTTGAAAATCTCTTGCAAATTAATCCCTTGACATGAGAAGATTCAACAGTCCTTCCTAACTTCTAAATCCCTTATTCTCAGTTCATTTTCCTTTGAGGTTTCATATTCTCCAGCCCAAAACGTCTTATCCCCATGCACTATACACATCACCTCTGTTAACTGGACAGGGTTGCCTTCTTGCCCTTCTCTGGTCCCCAAAGATTATGAGTGTCTCATCAGCCTTAGGAGTGTTGGGAAGGAAGAAATTTTCCTCTGCCCTTCCAGGTTCTTCTGGCTAGTCTAAGAATTAAATTGACATGCGTGCTGCATGCTAATTCGCTTCAGTCGTGTCCGACTCTTTGCTACTCCAAGGACTGTAGCCCTCCACGCTCCTCTGTCCATGGGATCCTCCAAGCAAGAATACTGGAGTGGATTGCCATGCCCTCCTCCAGGGGATCTTCCTGAGCCAGGGACCAAACACACGTCTCTTACATCTCCTGCATTAGCAGGCGGGTTCTTTACCACTAGTGTCACCTGCTGCTGCTGCTAAGTCACTTCAGTCGTGTCCGACTCTGTGCGACCCCAGAGACGGCAGCCCACCAGGCTCCCCCATCCCTGGGATTCTCCAGGCAAGAACACTGGAGTGGGTTGCCATTTCCTTCTCCAATGCAGGAAAGTGAAAAGTGAAAGGGAAGTCGCTCAGTAGCATCTGACTCTTCGCGACCTCATGGACTGCAGCCTACCAGGCTCCTCCGCCCATGGGATTATCCAGGCAAGAGTACTGGAGTGGGGTGCCATCGCCTTCTCTGAAGCCCAAATTGACATGAGACAGATTAAAAAGAAAAAAAATCAAACAAAAGTTTACTAACATGTATATTTAGAAGAGACTCAGAAAAATTGAGTATACGCCCAAAATGGCCAAAACCCTCACCTTAAATACCATCTTCAAATAAAGACAAAAGTACAGAAGTTTAGGACTTCAAAGGGAGGAAGGTAATTGACATGAAAATGAAAAGTAAAGGTTTGCTGGAGATTGTGGAGACAGTGGAACAGAAAGTGGACTCTAATCTCTAATTTCCCCCTCACCCAGCCTGTATTTTACAGGATCTCTGGTGATAGCATTGTTCCAGGAACAGTCCTCTATCTAAATTATTTTTAAGCAGTTGGGGGGAAGGGCAGAATTTCATCCTGGGTCTTGTGGGCCTTGATCACTTTGCAGCTTGAACCAATCTGCATGCCAGAGACATTTTAGGGTGGCACATCCTGGTCCCCTACAGTCTTGCCTTTGAAACTTTCTCTAGAATTTTCACAGTCCAGAGTTGATAGACTGCTTTATATCTCATTGAACCCATCTCTTAATCCTAACAATAGGTCAGTTCAGTTACTAATGTCAGGAGGCGGCGACATAGGTGGGCACTGAAAGTTAGGCCGACAGAGTATAAGCAACCAGGTATTTAATAAGAGGCATTTCTATGGAGACAAAGAAAAGAGATTGATGGCTGGAGCAAATTATAAACCCAGTGTCTGAATCCTGAGAGTCACCAGCTGAGACTTCTAGAGGTTAGGCTCTAAGCATCTTTTGCAGATTGAAATGTCTCTGGTGATGTCATCTGGTTTTCAGGTAAACTTCCTGAACGACTTGCAAAGCAACAGGTACAAAGACTGTCTAAATGTGAGCTCTCTTAAGTGTGTATCAGGTTGTTCAGTTCTGGTTCATAATCTTCCAGAAAACGACAGCTTTAGTTCTCAGTGATTCCCAGTCAGAAATGACGGAAAAATTGAAAACTTTACTTGGGGAGTTGTAGCCAAATATTTGAGGAAACTACAAGAATTCAGGATCTAGTCCAGTTTACAGGTAGAAAAACAAAACCTCAAAAGTGATTAACAGAATTAGATTCTCATGTCCATAAGTATGTATTATAGTTTCTATTGAACGTAAGTTTTTTTCTCTCTCTAAAATCACCTTCATCTTTACCAAAGATAGCCAAATTAAGACTAACTTGTTTGTAACATAAATTTAGTTTTCTTAAACTTTGCCTGATTATTTATATAAGTCCAGGCTTTTAAAAACATGCTTTGCTAGAACTTTTTCATAAGGAATCACCAGATTGAACTTTTAATTGCCTCTCAGGACCAGGAAGCCACACTGAACACGACATCAGTTCAGTTCAGTTCAGTCGCTCAGTTGTGTCCGACTCTTTGCGACCTCATGAATTGCAGCACACCAGGCCTCCCTGTCCATCACCAACTCCCAGAGTTCACTCAGATTCATGTCCATCGAGTCAGTGATGCCATCCAGCCATCTCATCCTCTGTCGTCCCCTTCTCCTCCTGCCCCCAATCCCTCCCAGCATCAGAGTCTTTTCCAGTGAGTCAACTCTTCACATGAGGTGGCCAAAGTACTGGAGCTTCAGCTTTAGCATCATTCCCTCCAAAGAAATCCCAGGACTGATCTCCTTCAGAATGGACTGGTTGGATCTCCTTGCAGTCCAACGGACTCTCAAGAGTCTTCTCCAACACCACAGTTCAAAAGCATCAATTCTTTGGCGCTCAGCTTTCTTCACAGTCCAACTCTCATTCACCTGTAATACCTATGAATTTGGGTCAATTTTTCTCTTCTTGAGGTTCCTAAAATTATCCTGAGGTTCTTGCACCTGCCAAGAAGGAATCTCTCTTACTCACCAGGTAAAGCTGATGGGAATCCTGAAGTCATGGTACCAGCTTGCCTTTCCAAAGAGCTTNCTCTCATTCACCTGTAATACCTATGAATTTGGGTCAATTTTTCTCTTCTTGAGGTTCCTAAAATTATCCTGAGGTTCTTGCACCTGCCAAGAAGGAATCTCTCTTACTCACCAGGTAAAGCTGATGGGAATCCTGAAGTCATGGTACCAGCTTGCCTTTCCAAAGAGCTTTATGGCTCCATGAAGTCAATCTTAGTTCTTTAAAGCTGTCTGGTCATATCTAATTCTATGCTTGTCTCTCTCAAATCTGACAATCCAGTCAAAGCCCTGGTAATGTAACCAACAGATTCTTATTGAACTTATACAATTAGCTATATTGCCATGAAAATAAGAATACTCATTGACTTTCCACATACTGGAGACATCAGATAGGGAGAAAAAAAAGATAACTGTTTGATCTTTGTTGAGCAATTGTAAACTGTTATATAACTGTGTTTTGTTTTTTTTTTTGGATTGGCAAACTCATGAATGCATACCATAATTTCTAAAAACATACATTACCTCATAATGCTTTTTTTCAATGTGGTACAAGAAATGTTTTTAATAAACCTCTTTAGTTTTTCTGTAATAAGACAGATTTAGACTTATTTAGCAGTTAATGTTTCAGTATTTTATCTTACTTGGAAGTGACAAAGACATTCAATGAAGCCCCATTATTTAACTTAGCAAAACTCCAAAGTTTTAAATTACTAAAAGATTTGGAGAAACTTTTTTGTTGTTGTTATCCTAGCACAAGGGCCATGCTAATTTTCTCTGTATTATTCCAGTTTTAGTATATGTGCTGCCAAAGCAAGCACTAGAGAAACTGTGTTTAAGTAGGCATACCATAAAACATAACGATCATTGAAGAGTTTATCTAAAAACTCTTGTCCCATTTACATTTATTTAATTTCGCTATTTCCAACAATTAATGTTTAAATTACTCATAAAAACTTAATGAGACATTAGACAAAGTCAGTCCTCATCTCAAATTATTTTTCTTGCTGACCAATTTTGTAACAAAGGTAACATGATCATCTTTGATCTTCAGTAACTTAGGTTACAGCGAAAGATTATTCTTAATTTTGGTAACTCTAAAGACATGTCTGTATTAATTAAACTGACAAACATAAACTAGCTTTAATACTGAGTATTTTCCCAGGTCACATGAAGCTGAAATTCATTTGGGCTAGTTTCTATTATATTTCTGTGAACTTAAATAAGCACCTGATTTTCTTTAAGTCTGTTAAATAGAGCTCTTTTACAAACTAATTTTGGCAATAGCATTTGGAGGTAGAAAATACCACGTATCTATAACATATGTGTAAAGACATATGTGCATGCATGTGTGCTAAGTTGCATCAGTCATATCTGATTCTTTGAGATGCGATGGATTATAGCCTGCCAGGTTCCTCTGTCCATGAGATTCTCCAGGCAAGAATACAGGAGGGGGTTGCCATACCCTCCTCCAGGCACTCTTCCTGACCCAGGGATCAAACCCTCATCTCCTGCATGGCAGGCAGATTGTTTACCACTGAGCCACTGGGGAAGCCCCATATAGACATATACAAATAGACAGACACAGGGACCTCATAGTCCCAGTCTAAAATTTTATCCATGAATTGGGTATAATAATACAAAACCCACCTAATTGGATTTCTGGCAGATGGAACAAATCATGTTCACATGGATTTCCAAGAAAAAAAGAAACTGCAAATCCATCAGTTAATCATCATATTGAGCGCCTATCTTGAGTGATATTATTTATACAGAATCTTGGAATATATTAAAGGTTAGTGAAAAGATGAAATTACAAATAATTACAATATAGTCTATGGGGTTGCAGAGAGTCAGACACGACTGAAGCGACTTAGCAGCAGCAGCAGCATGATGACAAAAGTGTGTACCACACAGAGAAAGCTGCTTCAAAGTTGGTAGAGGGGTGCCAGGGAAGGCTTCCAGGTTGAGCTCAGTCTAAGAGGATAAACGGACGGTCTCCATCTGGGCATACAAGAGAACAGTGAGTAGAGGGAATAAGTAGTCAAGACTTGGGGCCAAGAAACAAATGACTCCTTGGAGAAAAGAGAGTACTTTTGTATGGGTGGAGCCTAGAAGAGACAGGAGATAAGGCAGAAGAGGATGAACCAGATTTTCACGTGCATGACCCAGAACTTAAAGGACCTTAGGTATCATGCAGAGAAGAGCAGACTACATCCAAGCAACCACTGAAGGATTTTGTGCAGAGGAGTAACATGATTAGATTCACATTTGAGTGAAGAAAAGAGCATGACACATGAGGCAGGGAGACAAGTCAGCAGGCACATTTTTCCAGGCCAAATAGGTGGTGGCCCAAAATAAAAACAAAGTTACAAGGTGACAAAAACAAGGAAGGGGTAGAAGTAGAGTCAGCTGGCCATGTGACTGATTGACTGCTAAGCGGGAGAAATATAGTTTATCTACAAATCAAAATTTAAGATGTTTCAAATGAAATATGTTTCTACTTAACTGTCTCTAGCATTTGTGATGAGCAGTTTACAGTGTGTTCTATTTCTGCCTTTCACATCCTTGCCAAATCCCTGAGATGTTGAATGGGTCTTTGGATGAAAGTTTTCCTTCGGGGCGTTAATCCACCCAGGATGTTGCTCAAAAGCCTTCTCTGGAACAGAAGGGGTTTGAGACCTTGGGGCAGCCTTATATAAATGAGAATCACAATCCTTTGTTCATTTAGCAAACATTTATCAAGGGCCATGATACTGTTCTTGGCCCTGAGAATTGGGGTATGAGATAGCTTGAATTTTTTAGGCCTGGGCTGGAAAAGCAATGAGTTTTTAGAACTCATTTTATTTATTTATTTTCAGTTTGGCTGTCCTGGGTCTTGGTTGTGGCACACGAACTCTTCATTGTGGCCTGAGGGCTTTCTCTAGTTGTGGCGTACCAGAGCTTCTCATTGTAGTACCCAAACTTCTCTTGCTGCAGAGTATGGGCTGTAGAGCACACAGGCTTCAATAGTTGCCCTGTTCTTGCTCTAGAGCTCTCAGGCTCAGTAGCCCCACAGTGTGTGACCTTAGTTTCTCGACCAGAAATCAAACCTGTGTCCCTTGCACTGGAGGGCAGATTCTTAACCAGTAGCCAGGAGGGATGTCTTGTAATGTTGTTGTTATTCAGGTGCTAAGTCATGTCCAGCTCTTTTTGACCACGTGGATTGCAGCACACCAGAATCCCCTGTCCTTCACTATTTCCTGGAGTTTGCTCAAATTCTTGTCCAATGAGTCAGTGATGCTAGATAACTATGTCATCCTCTGCCTCCCCTTTCTCTTTTTGCCTTCAATCTTGCCCGGCATCAGGGTCTTTCCCAATGAGTCAGCACTTCACATCAGGTGGCCAAAGCTCCAGCTTCAACATCAGTCCTTCCAATGAATATTCAGGGTTGATTTCCTTTAGGATTGACTGGTTTGATCTNTTTCTCTTTTTGCCTTCAATCTTGCCCGGCATCAGGGTCTTTCCCAATGAGTCAGCACTTCACATCAGGTGGCCAAAGCTCCAGCTTCAACATCAGTCCTTCCAATGAATATTCAGGGTTGATTTCCTTTAGGATTGACTGGTTTGATCTTGCAGTCCAAGGGACTCCCAAGAGTCTTCTCCAGCACCACAATTCGAAGTGCTCGGCCTTCTTTACCAACCAACTGTCACGTTCATATATGACTACTGGAAAAACCATAGCTTTGACTATATGTACCTTTGTCAGCAAAGTGATATTTTTGATTTTTAATATGCTATCCAAGTTTGTCATAGCTTTCCTTCCAAGGAGCAAGGGTCCTTTAATCTCATTGCTGCAGTCCCCGTCTGCATTGATTTTGGAGCCCAAAAAAAGAAAATCTGTCACAACTTCCACTTTTCTCCCTTCTATTTGCCGTGAAGTCATGGGACCAGATGCCATGATCTTTGTTTTTTTTAATGTTGAGTTTTAAGCCAGCTTTTTCACTCTCCTTTTTCACCCTCATTAAGAGGCTCTTTAGTTCCTCTTCACTTCTGCCATTAGTGGTATCATCTGCATATCTGAGGTTATTGATATTTCTCCTGGCAATCTTGATTCCAGCTTGTGATTCANTTTTAAGCCAGCTTTTTCACTCTCCTTTTTCACCCTCATTAAGAGGCTCTTTAGTTCCTCTTCACTTCTGCCATTAGTGGTATCATCTGCATATCTGAGGTTATTGATATTTCTCCTGGCAATCTTGATTCCAGCTTGTGATTCATTTAGTCTGGCATTTTGCATGATGTACCTGCATATAAGGGCTTCCTCTGTGCCTCAATAATAAAGAATCCACCTGCAATGGGGAAAGCAGCAGGAGACTCAGGTTCGATCCCTGGGTTGGGAAGATCTCCTGCAGGAGGCCATGGCAACCCATTTCAGTATTCTTGCCTAGAGAATCCCGTGAACAGAGGAGCCTGGTGGGCTATAGTTCATAGGATCACAAAGTGTTGGACACGACTGAGGTGACTTAGCACACATGCATACACACACCTGCATATAAGTTAAATAAGCAGAGTGACAATACACAGCCTTGATGTACTTCTTTCCCAATTTTTGATGTACTCCTTTCCCAATTTTGAACCAGTCTGTTCTCCCATGTCTGGTTCTAACTGTTGCTTCTTGATCTACATACAGGTTCCTCAGGAGACAGGTAAGGTGGTCTGGTATTCCCATCCCTTTAAGAATTTTCCACAATTTGTTGTGATCCACACAATGAAAAGGTTTCCTGTAGTCAATGAAGCAGAAGTAGATGTTCCTCTGCCTTTTCTAAACCCAGCTTGTACATTTGTAAGTTTTCAGTTCAGGTACTGCTGAAGCCTTGCTTGAAGGATTTTGAGAATTACCTTGCTAGCATGTGAAATCAGCACAATTGTACAGTAGTTTCAACTTTCTCTGGCATTGCCCTTCTTTGGGATTGGAATGAAAACTGACCTTTTCCAGTCCTGTGGCCACTGCTGAGTTTTCCAAATTTGCTGACATATTGAGTGCAGCACTTTAACAGCAGCAAATTTTAGGATTTTAAGTAGCTCAGCTGGAATTCCGTCAGCTCCACTAGCTTTGTTCATATACTGCTTCCTAAGGCCCACTTGACTTCACACTCCAGTATGTCTGGCTCTGGTTGAGTGACTACACCATCGTGGTTATCTGCATCATGAAGACCTTTTTTTCTTGGTTCTTCTGTGTATTCTTTAATGGGTAGGACTTAAAACGGAGCTCCTCCAGGTAGCATAGCACAGTGTGTTCTGTCTCCCCTGCTTTCCCTGTGTCTTCTGTTTTTCTCTTCTCCCCCACCCCAGTTCAGGAGCCATGTTTAGCTAACGCTGAAGAATTACTCAGCTCTTATAAACTGCTGAGCTGGGTGTTTGGGTTTCTTGGCTGAACTAAGTACCAGATGGTGATTCAGCAGAAACTTCAGGTCCAACAACTGGCAGGGAGGGATAAGAATAAGAGGGAAGGGTAAGAGGGAGCCAGGAAAGGAAGGGATGGGGGTGGGGCAGCATGGGCAGGAGCTCAGCTGGAAGTGTCCAGGAAGAGCTGTGTGAATCAGGATGTCCACAAGCTCCAGCACAGGGGTGCACCCCTCCTCCACTGCTTGTTTGTCCTTGGAAGTGAGAAGCCCTGCCACAGGCTCAGCACATCTGTCCTTAGAGNTTGTGATTCATTTAGTCTGGCATTTTGCATGATGTACCTGCATATAAGGGCTTCCTCTGTGCCTCAATAATAAAGAATCCACCTGCAATGGGGAAAGCAGCAGGAGACTCAGGTTCGATCCCTGGGTTGGGAAGATCTCCTGCAGGAGGCCATGGCAACCCATTTCAGTATTCTTGCCTAGAGAATCCCGTGAACAGAGGAGCCTGGTGGGCTATAGTTCATAGGATCACAAAGTGTTGGACACGACTGAGGTGACTTAGCACACATGCATACACACACCTGCATATAAGTTAAATAAGCAGAGTGACAATACACAGCCTTGATGTACTTCTTTCCCAATTTTTGATGTACTCCTTTCCCAATTTTGAACCAGTCTGTTCTCCCATGTCTGGTTCTAACTGTTGCTTCTTGATCTACATACAGGTTCCTCAGGAGACAGGTAAGGTGGTCTGGTATTCCCATCCCTTTAAGAATTTTCCACAATTTGTTGTGATCCACACAATGAAAAGGTTTCCTGTAGTCAATGAAGCAGAAGTAGATGTTCCTCTGCCTTTTCTAAACCCAGCTTGTACATTTGTAAGTTTTCAGTTCAGGTACTGCTGAAGCCTTGCTTGAAGGATTTTGAGAATTACCTTGCTAGCATGTGAAATCAGCACAATTGTACAGTAGTTTCAACTTTCTCTGGCATTGCCCTTCTTTGGGATTGGAATGAAAACTGACCTTTTCCAGTCCTGTGGCCACTGCTGAGTTTTCCAAATTTGCTGACATATTGAGTGCAGCACTTTAACAGCAGCAAATTTTAGGATTTTAAGTAGCTCAGCTGGAATTCCGTCAGCTCCACTAGCTTTGTTCATATACTGCTTCCTAAGGCCCACTTGACTTCACACTCCAGTATGTCTGGCTCTGGTTGAGTGACTACACCATCGTGGTTATCTGCATCATGAAGACCTTTTTTTCTTGGTTCTTCTGTGTATTCTTTAATGGGTAGGACTTAAAACGGAGCTCCTCCAGGTAGCATAGCACAGTGTGTTCTGTCTCCCCTGCTTTCCCTGTGTCTTCTGTTTTTCTCTTCTCCCCCACCCCAGTTCAGGAGCCATGTTTAGCTAACGCTGAAGAATTACTCAGCTCTTATAAACTGCTGAGCTGGGTGTTTGGGTTTCTTGGCTGAACTAAGTACCAGATGGTGATTCAGCAGAAACTTCAGGTCCAACAACTGGCAGGGAGGGATAAGAATAAGAGGGAAGGGTAAGAGGGAGCCAGGAAAGGAAGGGATGGGGGTGGGGCAGCATGGGCAGGAGCTCAGCTGGAAGTGTCCAGGAAGAGCTGTGTGAATCAGGATGTCCACAAGCTCCAGCACAGGGGTGCACCCCTCCTCCACTGCTTGTTTGTCCTTGGAAGTGAGAAGCCCTGCCACAGGCTCAGCACATCTGTCCTTAGAGAGGCTTCTGAGATTTCCAAAACGATGCCAGTGCTTCGAGGTGAAAAGAGCTGGAGAAGGGAAAATGTGCTGTAGCGTGGTAGGCAAGATCTATTTCAAAGCCCCAGTATGCACCTTACCAGAGCTGGAATCAAAGCTTTGTTGATAGGAAAGAACTGCATTTGACGTTGTTATTGCTTCCTTTTCACGTTTTTGTCTTTCACCAGTCCTTTACTCCTGTGATAATACCAACCTTTGTGGTAAGTAGGCAGAGACGTGAGATTTTATAATAGCTCCTGAGCCCGTTTGAAAAATGTCTTGACTCTGGGTGAGCTCAGGATTTCAGAGAGCTGGCTCTGTGTCTCTGTACTCCTACCTCAATTTCCTCTCCGAGGTCCGTGAGGAGGAAAGATAGGCAGGCCTGTGTGGGCTGAGCTGGAATCTTATCCGAGTCTCGGGCCGGGTGCCTTAGAGCTCAAACAGGGCTGCGGTGTTTTCTTCGCCGGTCAGTGCCTTCCGGCAGCCGGCCCTGGTTACCTCCTTGATCTGGAAACAGCTGAAGTAAGGCAGGCCAAGGGAAGCAGCTTTTCCATGATTAGAAACACGTGCCCAGTCCCATCTAAGGAGCCAGATCCAGCCTATCACAGAGCGGAGTGGAGCCACACCCCCTGCAGCAGGCATTGAGCTCACTGGCTTGGGGCACCACCCTGAGGACCTGTCCGAGGGGCATCACCTTACCCCTTTTGCTCCTGGTCCAGAGGGAGGGAGTAGGGGAGCAAGCCGGTACATGGCAGGAGGCTGCATGCCCCAGCAAAAGGTGAGACTAAGAAATCAGTGCTTCTGGCAGGCCCATGACCCAGGTGAAATTTATGGCTGCATCAGAGAGCTAGGGAGCTCCATCCCTGAAAGGTGCTTATTTTGAAGCTCTGGAGGGGAACAGGGCGTTCTGATTTCTACCAAGTGGCGTCACTAGCTTCCCTTTCTGCAGCTGCCTGCTTGGTACGTTCCATCTTTCTTTTTTTCTGTCCTGACCTTCTTTCTGTATTCTGCTCCTCTCAGTCTTGCTCACGCACGCGTGGTCTCTCTTTCTCCCTAGAAATGATATGTTTTGTTCCTCCTCCTTCTTCATCCCCGCTGTGTCTCTCATGATCTTTCCCTCTCTCCTTCACCACCTGTCTTTATGGACTTTGGCCACTCTGGGCGTTTTTACTGCCTGCTTTCTCTTATCTGAAAAGACAAAGAGAGCCCAGGTTCTGGAAATGCTAAAGGAAAACAAACCTTGCTAACCTGCCTCTAGCTCACTCTTGAGGGAAAAATGAGCCAGCAATACCAAGAAATCCAAGTGAAGTTCCCGGAGTTGGAGAGAAATGTAATGTGACATTGATAAGGGACCAGAGGAGGAAACACAAGGCAGAAAAGAAAGTCTGCTTGTGGGAAGTAATTTTCCGAAGCCCTGGGGGACCGGCAAACACAAAACCGCTGGTTTCTGAGGAACAGCTATCCTAGTCTCTCCCTTTTTCACACTGGCATCTTACTTCCTGCTGCCCAGAAAGCAACTTGGCCAGCATCTTCAGGTGACAGACCCAGAGCCCCTGGGGGCCATGGGTACCACTGACAGGAGCAAGGGAGAGAGAATGTAGGCATGGGAGGAGAAGAACGATGTGTGCATGTGGCTCAAGAAAGGCTGGCGTAGGGGCAGAATATGCAACTGGGAATTGGAGGGACGGGGACCCGAGGGGTAGTCCTGTCTTTGGCACTAACTAGCTAGAATATTACTTCACTCACATATAAGATGAGGTTCTGGGTCTCTCTGACTGCCCCTGAGGTTGGAACCGTGCCTCTGGGTAGTGGGGTACAGGCCTCTCCCTTCAGCACCAAGACCTGTCTGTACGTGGGCCCCAGCTGTGTCCTTCTCAGCACTGCCCTTATGACAGTCAGCCCAGACTCCTGGCCAGATGGCTTCTTCCTGACTCTCACCCATCAGACCAGAGCAGTGTGCTTCACAGAGCAGAAGCTGGCTTGACTAAAGGAACGAGGGTGGTTTGGGGGTCCATGTGAGAAAGTGCTCATCAGCCCTCTGCTAAAGATACGAAATGACCCTTTGCCTGCCCAGCTGAGCAAGAAGCCAGAATCCTGTGTCCAAAAGCAAGGGAGGTCCTAAAGACAGTCATCCAGTGGTCATGGTGGGGATAGCTTGTGCTTTGTGGGCTTTTGGGGGGAAGGAGAAACAGCCGTGTTATGTACCCTCCCCCATCTCTGTCTAGCATCAGCAGTACTTGCCCACCCTGCTTCATGGGGTTGTCCCACAGTGGCCCTGTGCCCCCTCAGTATTTTCTGAATAGATTTGTCCATCTAGCCATCCTCTATTCAGTACATATTAACACCTACTGTGCATCAGACTCTTACAGGATCTCAGGATCACCCTAGCCAGCAGAGTGTTGTTAATGGCTGTGTGTGTACTGTTGGCTGCAGAAGAACAGGGAAGGTTCCTCCTTTTCTGGGCCTGATGGGTAGAGCAGCTGCAGCAGCATCAGCAGTCCTTGCTTTCTGTAGGACACTCCTTCCTGTAGAGAATGGGTGGTGCAACCAAGGTATATGGACAAGCTTGAACATCTGGGCTCCTTGTGCAGTGCCTTGACCTTATGTTTATCCCTCCCGTAGCCCCCTAATCCACTTTTGTGCCCACTCCTCCAGACAGCTTGGGTTGAAGGACCCCAGAGCAGGTGATTTGTGGGTGAGCATCCTGCTGAGAAAAAGGTTGAAACGTGAGAAATTGAGGCAAAGGGTCAGGAATAGAGGAGGAAGCAAGAAGGGAGAAGCAATGCAGCTTTGCAGGGTAGGTCCTGATGTGTGATATGGTGGCTCCAGAACCCTCCAAACCATCCCCTTTCCCATCTTCTCTGCTTTGCCACCAATTGTCAGCATTATCCTGAGCAAAGCATGCCCTCTTTTTGAGTTCCAGTTTCTTAGCTTATGAACAATAAGGATAACCATGTAACCTTTTGTACGGTCATACACAGGTTATAGAGCATCCTCGTGGCATTAAAATGGACCACACTTCTTTCCATTTTACAGATAGGGAGAGGAGGCTCAAAGAGCTTGACTGGCTTGTCCAGAGAGTAAGTGACCACATTGGGCATCATGGCCATTGGGTTCTTCAAGTTCTACATTGTCTGATTCTTAGTTTGCCCAGGCTGCCATGTCCCTCTGAGGGAGCCATCTCTGCCTCTGTTCCTCAGACCTGTTCAACCCCACCCCCAATGCTACCATTTCACTCCTTACACAAGCTGCTCTGAGCTCTGCTGGCTTGATCTGTACTTGACAGAGACATCAGAAACCGTGTGGTCTTCTATCTGGAAGGTGTTGCTGGATAGAGCTGAGGGGAAGAGGGATAAAGTCACAGCCCTGGCTCTGTGATGGTTAGGGACTTAAGACCAGCCCCACAATCCCCTAATTCATCCTTAGAGGATTTTCTGAAGGAAGATTTATTTATTTATGTTAAAGATTCACTGCTATTCTGTTTCAAAATGGACTAGAGAGATTGATTCTAAATTGCTTCTTTTACCGGTAGTCTATAATGTATTAATTTAAGGTAAAATTGTCCCCCAAATGTTGTTCCTATTCTTTCTTTCCAACTTTTGTAACCCTTGGATCTTGTGCACCTCAACTCCCTGAGTCAGTTTGGGGGGACTCTGCCTGGGGAAGCTGCAGAGCGGAGGCATTATTCACGACAAGATAGCACACAGTGGAGCCACCCACCCTTTCCCTTCTGCCAGGAAAAATGAACTTAGACTCTGGACTCCTGAGCATCTCTTGGCTCTCCACTGTGACATCTTTTATGGCCTTTGATTGTAGCCTCTGGTCCGTAAAGTTAGGAGACCAACCAAACTCTGGGGACAGAGAACAAAGGACTCGTGTCTGTGAACATCTCAGCACTCCACTGGCCTCGAAAGAGGTTTGTAACTCCTGGGCCTGTGTGTCTGTGCGTCTGGGTTGTGCACATGGGCCTGTTGCTATATGGACTGTGGAGGAGGCTGGAGGAGAAGCCAGGATTGGTGAAGGAGGACTCTGAGGAGTCTTTTGCCCTGAATCTTTCTGAGAGGAAATGCGCAGCTAGAGTTACCCTAGGGCGAGCCTGTTTACTCCTGTATTGAGTTACCCAGGGNTTGTAACTCTGAACTTCCTGCCTCCCTGTTGTAAGGAGGCGGGGCCCCTCAGATAATCCAGGATCATCTCCCCACCTGCAGATACTTAATCACATTTGTGAAATTCCTTTTGTAAGGCAACATTCACAAGATTAGAACGTTGACACCTTTGAGGTGGTGCGTCTGCCCACCACAGGCTCAATGAGTTCTGGTGTCTTGTCAGGGGGAGAAGTGAAGCAGAGGCTTCGTGACTCCCCAGGGATCAGAGTGTGAGGATCAGGACTGGCCTGGGGTGAAGGATACCTTCTCTTAGGGAGCAGGACTTACCTACCCTCTTCACGGTGGACGTTCCAGATTGGCACAGGCATTATCATGGGTCTGACAAGGATTCTGCCTCTCTGCTGATCCTACAGCTTTTCCAGGGCAGAAAGCATTGAGCCCCGCTTTCCCGCCTACCTGGTAGTTACCAGGCCCTGGGTTCTGGGCAGGGTAAGAGATTACTGGGTTCTGAGTCCGCTCCTCCTGCCTGCCTCATTTTTTTGTCTCTCTCCCATTACCTTGACATTGAGGTTTTCAGACGGGGCAGATTAAGTAGCCAACCCCTGACTTCAGCTCAGCATCTTCTTGAAGTCTCATCTTCTTGATAACCTTTCACCATCCCTTTTTTTTCATAAGCCAGGAAACAAAAGAAAAAGAGAAGATGCCCAAGAAATACAGAGCAATCTGGGATTCCATGGGGCCCTTTGGAGAAGCAGCGACCCTCCACACAGTCAGATTACAATGCACAAGAACCCATCTTATGTCTTCCTGTTTATTTTGTCCAGCTGGCCCCACATTATAAAAATTCTCTCTAATGCTAGAATCTTCCTCACTTATAAGAAGCATCTCTGGGGAATTCCAGTGGTTAGGACTCTGAGTTCTCATTTCCTAGGGTCTGGGTTCGATTCCTGATTGGGGGAAACTAAAATCCCACAAGCTGTGGGGCTTGGCCAGAAGGAAAAGAAGCATCCCTGACTTCCTTGGGCTGGCCTAGGGGCTCCATGCGGAAGCCTGCCGAGCTTCTGTGAAGAGCCCTACTGTCGTCATACTGCTTTGTGATATTTTAGCTCAGCCATCTCCCTTCTTACAGTGTGAACTTCCTGAAGAGAGGAAGGGACTTGTGTCTTATTTATAACTCCCCCCACCAGGGTATCTAGTAAGGTTCTTTGTAGATGATGGCTGGATGGATGGATGGATGGAGACTCTCACATCTCAAGCTGCAATTTCCCTTTGTCCCCATCTACATATGGCCTCCCTGAGGTCATTGTATCTCAAGTATGCAGAACTCAAGATCTGGCTGGGCAGAGAGTGGGGAGAGAGCCCTCAGCAACAGAAAGCGCTCTGGGTATAGACAGACAGAGACGGGATGCCTGAGGAAGGCAGGGTCTTGGCAAGCGTTGCCTTTCCTCACTGACCTTTCCTCTTGGGATGGAAGCTCAGGTTTCAGCCTGCTGTGAGGGAGGCTAACCTGGGGTACCAGGAGACTGAAAGTTCTCTCCCCTCAGTCACATGCTGTGATCGCCTGTAGGGCCAAGGGTCAGACGGGGTCGGGGGTGGTGGTGGGGGGGAGGGAGGGAGAATGCTGTAGCCATTGTCCAAGGAGATCAGTGTCACAGGCAGCCTATCTCCCCCACCTTATTCTCAAGATTTCTCTATTATGTCTGAGTGAGTGAGTGAAGTCGCTCAGTGGTGTCCAACTCTTTGCAACGCTATGTACTGTAGTCTACCAGGCTCCTCCATCCATGGGATTTTCCAGGCAAGAGTACTGGAGTGGGTTGCCATTTCCTTCTCCAGGGGATCTTCCCGACCCAGGGATCAAACCTGGGTCTCCCGCATTGCAGGCAGACGCTTTACCGTCTGAGCCACCAGGGAAGTCCCTATTATGTCTGAAAGATCCCTGAAAAGGCTAGAGGTTAAAGATTAGTTAAAGGCTGGGTTCTTGTGGAGGTAGGCTTAGGAAGGACAGAAGACACACACAGTAAGTTAACTTGACAAATTGTCCTTTCCTTCAAACTTCTCGATGTCCCCAGGAACACTGTGAAGAAGCCTTTCTGGCTGCCTGGTTAAGCCGGCACGTGGGGAGGTGACCACATTTTGCCCTCCCCTCCCCTTGGCAAGGATGATCTCTGCATGATGACATCATGGTCTGGTTCCTCATTCTGTAATCCTTACCTCTCCTGGAGTCACAAGGGTTTTGTTTCCTAATCTTCCTTTCGTACATCAGTCTCCTTTATCCTTCAGTCATTATTGTTTGTATCTGCTTGAACTCCAGGGGCCCAGGGGCCCAGCCTGTACCTCTCGGCCTGGGGAGGAGTTGAGATTACAGGCCTAATTACTTGTTACCAGGCATGTGATCCTGAAATCCTTACTGAATTGAGCAAGATAATGTGTATGTATCAGAACATCTCAGCCCATCTGGAACATTTACAAAATGTTCTCCTAGTTCGGGCACATGAAATCCTTCCTCTGAAAACATGTTTTGATTCTCATTATATGACACCACCTTGGATAAAAGCTCCTCCACTAGGAATCAAGAGTTCCTGCCCTTGAAGTTATGCTTCCTGCTGCTGTTTTGACACTGTGAAACCAACTGAGAAGGTTCCTGGAGAGCTGGGGAGATTGGTGCCCACTGTAGAATGTGTAGACTGAGATGAGACTGGAGGATTGATCAAGTGTGGCATTTTCTTTATTCAAGTATTAAGTATTTGTTGAGCACCTACCATATGCAGGCACCAATGATAGGCCCTGGCTTCCCTGGTGTCTCAGTGGTAAAGAATCTGTCTGTCAACGCAAGAGACTTGGGTTTGATCCCTGGGTTGGGAAGATCCCCTGGAGAAGGAAATGGCAACCCACTCCAGTATTCTTGCCTGGAGAATCCCATAGACAGAGGAGCCTGGCAGGCTACAATCTATGGGGTCGAAAAAGAGTCGGACACGACTTAGCGATTAAACGATAACAAATGATATGCCCTGGGGTTAAAAATATGAAAAAGTCATAGTCTTGCCCTTCTACAAGGAGACACAGAAAAAGAAAGAGACAATTGTAATACAAAGAAATAAGTGCCAGCCTTATTAACAAAGTGGTCTGGGAGTAGAAAGGAGGAATGAACTTTGTTCCTTGTCTACAAAATGCATCTGATACATCTTACCTGGCAGGCACCTTGTTAGGAATAAATATAATAAAGACTCACGGTGCGGGTGACATTTGAGCTGGATCCTGAAAGATGAGGAGGTTCCCAGGTAGAAACAGCACGGGGAGGAAGGTTACAGATGGATAATAATGTCAGGTCCTTACCCCGAGGAGATGTTCTCAAAATCAAGTAAGGTTGGAAAATACGTGGAAAGTAAAAGGACAGTTTCAGGAGAAGGTGTTGATAGAACTTGGTCAGCTGTTCAAGTAAAATCAGAGGCCTGATTAGAGGCTTGAGGAGACAGAGTCTCACTACATGTATGGCTTGTGCCCTGGAAGGTTGAGGGCACATCCTGGTGTCTGTTTCAGGGGAAGGGGAAACAAGGGGATTTTAATTTTTTTCCCCATATTCTCAAGTACTTCATAACCATCAGGAAGCTGGATTACATAGCCCCTGTTCTCCCCCAAGTTGCTTAGGGAGTGTTGCAGTAAAACCATCCTATCACTTAGCTTTTGAGCTCTTGGCCAGCCCTTGGAGGGTCCATGTTGTTAGTGTTTCTATGGGATCCTTGTGACTCCTAGCCCCCCATGCCACCAAAGAAGATATGGGGATGGTGGCAAATAAACATGAAAACATGCTCAATAGCATTAGTCTCTAGGGGAATGCAAATCAAAACCTCAATGAAATGTCACTACACACTCTTTAGCAATGGTCAGACTTTTGAAGCTGACAATACCAAATGCTGCCAAGGATGTTTCAGAATGATATAACCACTTTGGAAAACAGTTTGGTTATTTCATATAAAGTCAAACTATATTCACCATATGACCCAAAATCCCATCCCTGGAAATTTACTTAAAAGAAATGAAAACTCCCTTCAGAGACCTCTATGATCCACTCAAAAACTTCTATGCAGGTGCCTATACCAGCTTTATTTATAATAGCCCCAAACTGGGAGGCACCCAAATGTCCATTGCCTATTGAATAGAAAACTAATACATTCATATAATGGAATGTTGCTTGACAATAGAATGGGACATGAATGGATCTCAGAACCACCCTTTTAAGTGAAATAAGCCAGACACAAAAGGCTGTACATTGTATGATTCCATTTATGTGACATTCTGGAAAAGGCAAAACTTTCAGGACAGAAATAAAATTGGTGGTTTCCAGAGGTAAGGGAAAGTGGCTGACCTCAAAGGAACACAATATAAAAAAGGACTTTTAGGGGTGTTGGAAATGTTCTATACAGAGGGTGTCGAAGTGACTAAACAACTGAATACATTTGTCAAATCTCATCAAACTGTACTCTTACAAAAATGAACTTTACTAAATGTAAACTAGAACTTGAAAAAGCTGAGTAACAAAAGATTCGCCTATACCTTGTTACCCTAAAATCAGGTTCAGGAAGATGACATCCAGGATTCTACCAGTTGCTTAGGGCTCCTCTTGAGCACACAATATCTTGAGCCCACATTCGTGCCCTGATAGAGGCTGACTTTTTTCCCCAAAGTCAGGGCCCACACTTCCACGCTCACTTCTGACTTCTAAGCCTGAGCAGGACGTGTTCTGACCAAGGTCTAATTTGTGGCACGTAATCTCCTTTTGGAACCCCACCTACTAACCCCACCAAAGTTTCAGATGCTGGTGATGAGCCTGCAGCATTTTTGGCGCGCCTGTTACAGTCTCATCATCAGGACCGAGGAGCGTTGCTGCTTCTGTCCAGAGGGATCCGGTAGTCTCCTCCTGGCCCTGAGGGCATGTTTGGGGGTCTGTCATTGCAGTGCTCCTCACATGGGTCAACTGCTCCAGTGTGCGGTGGGCCACCCGGGTTCAAGACATCTTCACAGCTGGCAAGCTCCTGGCCCTGGGCCTGATCATCATCATGGGAGTTGTACAGATCTGCAAAGGTGGGTGTCATCAGAACGCGCCCACCCTTGCATGTACACACACTCTCGCACTGTCTTTGGATGTGTGCACAACCTGAGATGTCCCAATTCGATCGTTTTCTTATGTGTTATTACTATTTATTCATTTGGCTCTGCCAAGTCTTAGTTGTGGCATGCGGGATTTAGTTTTCCCAGAGCAGGGATTGAACTGGGGCCCACTGCATTGGGAGCCTTAACTCCCAATGCAACTAGGGAAGTCCTTGAATGACTTTTCTTATTCACTTGCTTGACAAAGGGGACAAGAAACCCATTTCCCCAGGATGGTTGGGAGCTGAGCACCCCCTGAGGTGCCAAATTCTCTCCTCCCTTGCTGACCTCCTGGTTCCAGCACAGGTAGATGAGGATTCTTTTTTTATTATTATTTTATTTATTTATTTTTTGTTGTTTTTCTTCTTTTTTTTTTTTTTTTCATTTAGATTCCATATTTCTAAACATTGCTGTTTGTCCCAGCTCCAGGCAGGCTCTTTGTATCTTATATTTTATCTTGTCTGTATCTTAAAATGGGAGACAGAGGAGATTTTTACACATTTCAGAAATTACTCAGCTCCACAAGAGAGAGCTCTACATTCCTGGGGCCCCTGCCAACATTCCCCATTGGATTGGCCCTTTCCAAGCCCGAGTCTGTATTTGGTTTCCATGGTTCCCATGGCAGCACTATACTTTGCCTAATGTCCCTACCTCCTAGAGAAAGTCAGATGACAAACAGGGGGACCTCCCACCTGCCCACAAGCCCTGGAGGTGGTATGGTGTGTCTGGATTTTGATTCCAGGAAACAGAGTTGAAGTTCAGCTCTATAATGGGCCTAATTCTTTTCATCCTTTGGATTCGTATCTTTAGCAGGTGGCATTATTTTCAAGAGTAGAGACTTAAAGAAATCGCCGGGCTGTGTTTTCGAAGATATTAGGCTCTCCTAATCTGATCTCAATGCCTTCTCCTGATCACTCTCATCTCATTATTTCCTGTATAACTGCTCGATTATGGGTGAAGATATAAAGTATGGTTAGCTACCCTGTATCTCACTACAGTCTTAGTCAGCAGCCTTTCCTGAGGACCCCTTGTGTACAGGATACTGTGCTGAGGGCTGAGAAGGCAACTGGAAAGCCGTTCACGGAAGATTCCTCATCTTCAGGAGATCTGTTCTATGAAAAGATAGACCAAACACACACCCTAGGAAGAGACAGGAGGATATTGACAAAGAAAGCACAGCTAGCTTGAGCTAATAGCATCACAGAAGCTTATGTTTGCGTGTCTGTTGTTCTTGCTGCTTTCTCCATGAAAATGTACAAACTTGAATATGAGGGAGGGTGGTCAGAAGACTGCCAGTGACTCCACTCCTGCGTCTCTAAGTCCTAGTGAGCCAACTCCATTTATCCTGCCCTGCCCAGTAACCTCTCCCAGTCTTTTCTTCCAAGGAACTTTGCCTTTTGAAAAAGGAACATTCAGAGCTGTGCTTTGGACCCGAGCCCCTATTTGGACTCATCATTATCGTGTTCTGGGGGGTCCTGAACTTCTCGGCCCATATTTGGCCCCTTTTCACCAATATGTGGGGTTCATTGGAGACCAGGGACCTGGGGCTGCCGGGCTCTGACATGTGTCTCTCTGAGCAGCCTCCTGTCCGTGTGTCCACAGGACAGTACTTCTGGCTGGAACCAAAGAATGCATTTGATAATTTCCAAGAACCTGACATCGGCCTCATCGCACTGGCTTTCCTTCAGGGCTCCTTTGCCTATGGAGGCTGGAACTTTCTAAATTACGTGACTGAGGAGCTTGTCGATCCCTACAAGTGAGTTACAACAGCTCTCCCCCTCCCCCTTCAATATCCAAGGCACCTGCCACTGGAAAGAGGGAGCCAGGTGCCTAGTGCCCACTTCTCCTGATAGCCCCCTTCTGACCATGACCCTGGAGAAATGGTTCAGCCTGGAGAAATGGTTCATTTTCCAGCAACTTAGACCATTTGTCACTCAACCTGCAGGAGAAAAACAATCCAGTGACTACCCTGGAGCAGATTACAAGCTGAAAGTGGTGCTGAGATAACTCCACTGCCTTAGAGAATGAAATGTGCCCTGAGAGAATTCCAGGCATCTTACTCATCTGTCTTGCAACAGACAGGTCTTTGTCTTGAGGTGTAGGAATATGGGGGTGGGGGGAGTGCATTGTGGAGACTCTGGTCAGGTAGAGATAAATAGTGTGGAGTGTATTTCCAGCCCAAGCTGTCTTATTTCCTTTTAACTGTCCTGCCCATATAGAGACAAAATCCACCCCCCAAGTAGAGGAAACATCACAGAAGTCTGCAAGGTGAGCTTCCTGCAGAGAGACAGAAGGCACTCCCTGGAGCCCCCGACTAGGCAGGTGGTCCCAGGTGCCAGATCTGCCCCCTCTCACCCCTTCTCCCTCTACAGGAACCTTCCCAGGGCCATCTTCATCTCCATCCCACTGGTCACATTTGTGTATGTCTTTGCCAATGTGGCTTACATCACTGCAATGTCCCCCCAGGAGCTGCTGGCATCAAATGCAGTCGCTGTGGTAAGAAATTAAACCTGAAGAGGGATAAATTAGGAATAGGGGCTAACAGAGATACACTACTATATATAAAATAGTTAAAGAATAAGGACCTACTGTATAGCACAGGGAAATATATTCAATATAATATACTAACCTATAATGGAAAAGAATTTGAAAAGGAAGATACATATATATATATAACTAATATATATATATCACTGAGTTGCTTTGCCTGAAACAGTAAGTCAACTATACTTCAACTTAAAAAAAGGATAGAAATCAAACTTACATGCCCTCAAAACTAACACCACATTGTAAATCAAGTATACTCCAATAAAAATTTAAAAGCAGAAACTCTCATATGCCCTCAAACCAGGAGCGGTGACATAGCCTCACTGGTTTAGTCCCACTCCCTTTCCCCTGATCCATGACTTTGTGGGTTTGGAAGTCTTCTCAAGTCCTCAGGGCAGAAGCCACATCTTCAGGTGTCCAGGAGCAATCAAAATATTTACTCTCTGCCCCTTGACAGAAAAGTTTGCCAACTCCGGATCTGTGGTGGTAGTTTAGTCACCAAGTCGTGTCTGACCCTTTCAGCCCTATGGACAGCAGCCCACCAGGCTCTTCCGTCCATGGGACTTCCTAGATAAGAACACAAGAGTGGGTTGCCATTTCCTTCTTTAGAGGATCTTCTCAACCCAGGGATTGAACCAGCATCTCCTGGGTCTCCTTGGCAAGCCGATTCTTTACCTCTGAGCCACCTGGGANCCCACCAGGCTCTTCCGTCCATGGGACTTCCTAGATAAGAACACAAGAGTGGGTTGCCATTTCCTTCTTTAGAGGATCTTCTCAACCCAGGGATTGAACCAGCATCTCCTGGGTCTCCTTGGCAAGCCGATTCTTTACCTCTGAGCCACCTGGGAAGAGCTAACTCCTGACCGAGGGCACTTTAAACTGTATATGTGATGATTGTATAAAGGAGATGGGTTCCTCCTCAGAAAGTCACTATCTTGCACAACACATGCCATTTCCCTCTGCCTCTATAACCACACCTGGACAACCTGACTCCTTCCCTCAGGGAAAAAGTGTGTGCAGCTTGTGTTCTTTGGGGAAAGAGATCTTGCAGGTCCAAGGCATTGTGGTCCTTGTTACCTGGGAAAGACCTGGGAACCACGTATCATGTGGCTTCACCTGGACCACAGCCCCACCCCGCCACTGTTATCACATGTCTGAAGACCATAAAGAAAGAGGCTGCAGTGTCCGTTCACAGACATCCAACCCTCCCCAACAAGACAGCTCTTCTAAACAACCCCTCCCCCCAAAGTGCTGTAAGTTATACATAAATGCAAATACTGTAACTCAGGTATGTCCCTGGCTCAGAGAATGTGTAAAAAGCTGCTCCACAACATTTTATCCTTTGAATACATGAAGACTAGTGTATGGCTTTACCACCTTTTCTTTCTTAGCCTACATAGTGGTTTGTTCTTAACATACCACCCCCCCCCATATCTTCTGTTTCTATGAATTAAGATTTATTTCTGTTTTACAGATGGAAAAGCTGAGGCTCAAAAATTAAGAACTTTGCTCAAGATCTCATAGCTCCTAAATGCTAGGCTACAAGTTGAACCCCAGCCTGCCTGACTCACTAGTGTACCTTTTACGAGAGGCCTGGACTCACACAGCTCGCTTCCGGTCCTCACCCTCCACTTTCTGGGTGTGTGATCTTAGGCAAACTACTTAATTGCTTTGTGCCTCAGTTTCCTTATCCATTCAGCAAGGATAACAAATGTTTATTATTTTTAACACCACCACACACAGTCTTGTTCGTTATTCAGTCCCAAACATTACTGACTCCCCACTGCGTAGTCATCACCACGGGAACTGAGGGTGCACGAGGGGCCAGGATATGGACTCCGTTGTCCCTCCTTCCGAGGACTTTAACCCGGGAGACTCAGCAGGGGTGGGTTTGGGAGGGAGGCTTCTCAGCAGAGACACGCATGTGGAAGGCTGTGAGCTCTCGTCTACTCACCCTCTTGTTTTCCCTCTCAGACTTTTGGAGAGAAACTCTTGGGGGTCATGGCCTGGATCATGCCCATTTCTGTCGCCCTGTCTACATTTGGAGGAGTCAATGGGTCCCTCTTCACCTCCTCCCGGTGAGTGCCTTCCAGGCCCTTCCAGGGCCAGGGACCCCTCTGCTGCGCATATTGCTCTGTATTTGTGGGGGGCTTGTCTCCATCGACGGGGCTCTGTGTGGGCGCCTGGCAGAGGAGCCTGTGTTGCTCATGTGACGCACGATGTGTGTGGCTTTACATGTGGGGGCAAGAAGCACCAGCCTTCCCACCTCATGTCCAGAGGAGCAGAGGGCTGAGGAGGCCCGGGCCATGTGCTTGGCAGCAGGACAGCGTCTTGCCTGCAGCCTCAGGGTCCCTTTTCCACTTGCCTAGAGACAGGCCATGCTGGCTGGAAAGGAACCCCACTCTGAAAGGGACCAGGAGGGACCCATGCCCGGGGCCTCTGGGCTGACCTCCCGTGAAAGTCCTGGGTCCAGAGTGCAGGTGGAGCCACCTCATCTCTCAGTGCCCTGAGGGTGCAGGCTCCTCCCTGTGGAACAGACAAGCAGTTGTGGGAGGCCCTTTTGTGGCCACCATGAGACTCGGGTAAGGGTATGAAGTGAGACAGCTGGGAAAGAACGAAAGGGAAACATTTGTCCCACGCCATATCTCTCACCCCAGACTCTCAGGGAAGCCCAAGGTGTGAGTGGACCCAGGAGTCCCCAGCCCCCACCTCCGCACACCCAGACCTCTGGCCCCCTCTTTGATGTCCTGTCTTGTTGTCTCCAGAATGGGCGGTTGAGCCCAGCAGATAATGGATGATTTCCATTGCTGTGGCTCAGAGGGTCCTCCCAGGGTTCTTAGGAAACCCCCCTCCCCCAAGGACATAGTCCTCCTCACAAGCAGTGAGCCCCTGAATTGAACTGCTTCCCAAGCCACCAGTCACAATAGGGCAGAGTTCCCATGAAATGACAAACAAGTGTCATGTTTTCAGGACAGGGAAGGGAAGAGGGAGTGTGGGCGTTCCCGCACCCCAGGACCCTCCAGCACTCACCCAAGGCAACCTCGTATGCGTGTTACACAGGAGCAGTGGCCACCTGGAGGCCCCAGCCGAGGGCGAGCAGTGGAAGATCAGTGACCCATGAGGCTCTCTGGGATCTGTTGGAGCAGAGTGGCTGGCTCCAGTCGCTTTAGAGTGGGGTTTGTCCCTCGGGCAGGCTGAGCAGCGGTCTGCGTGCATGTAGTCCGGCTGTGTGTGCATGCGGAGGCGGAGGCCCGGCGCGCTTAGCCTTGGAGTCAGAGGCACAGCTCACCCAGCAGGCCTCCTCAGCTCATCCTTCCAGTTCCTCCCTCCCTCCCCTCCTTCTCTCTCTTACTCCTTTGCGTTTGGGGAAAGGGAGAGGATGATTCTTCCTGAGGAGTGGGCGTGTGTGTGCCTGTGTCATGCTTAATGTCCTGTCTGCTCCGTGGTTGGCTCGCCGGGCAGCGATTGTCTCTTGTGAACTTGACTTGCCCGTGCTGTTGGACCTGTCAACTCCCTTGGTCCTGGTTGCATGTGGAGGAGAGATATGAACGTGGGACCCTGGTTATGTGCATGGTGAGGCCCACGGAGCACCTGGGGCCCCGCTGGGTGCATGAGGCCGCCCTGCAGAGGCGATGCCGTGCAGCTGCGTGAAACTATGAAATGGGTGAGGTTGCTGATGGTGGCAACTATGGTGTGCATATGGGTGCTTGGGGCCATATTCAACCCTCACACTCCTCAGGAGCTGCTGCCGCTAGCCCCACTCTCCCCCATACCCAAATGACAAAGTGACAGTTCTCTCCAGACCACCCAGCGGGCTGACTCTGTGCCATTCTGTCTCCCCCATCATATCCCCTTCCTCTCACCCCTTAGCTGATCCTTTCCCTCCAAAATCATAGAAAAAAGAAAAAGTGGTCTAATTTCTACTAATATGTAAGTGACTCCTAACAGCTTACAGTATTCTTTTTTTTTCTTGGGAGAGGAAAGAGGAAGAAGGGCTGCTCTTTATGTTAAAATTTCTCTCTCTTTTTTTTTATCCTGGCTATGCTGGGTCTTGCTGCATCGAACAGGCTTCTCTAGTTGTGTGTGGGCTTGGTTGCCCCATGGCATGTGGGATCTTAGTTCCCCAACCAGGGATCAAACCTGTGTTCCCTGCATTGGAAGGCAGATTCTTAACCACTGGACCACCAAGGAACTCCCTAAAATCTCTCTTTTAAAAAATAATTTGTAAACATCAATATCCAAGTCATGATACTATAGTATAGTTTTGCAATATATTACCAATGGGAGAGTTTTGGGTGAAGTCTACGTAAGGTCACATTATTTCTTACAACTGCATGTGAGTCTACAAGTATCTCAGAAAAATTATCATTATTTTAAACTTAAAAAATAATTTTGAGCAAATTTCCTGGAAGTTAAGTGGTTAGGACTCCACGCTTTCATTGCCAAGGGCCAAGGTTCAATCTCAATGAAGAAACTAAGAGCCTATAAGCTATGGCACAGTGCAGGAAGAAAAAAAAAAAAAAGTTTGAGTTTCTTGTCTATTTTTTTTCAATCTTTTTTATCTTACAATATCTTTGTATGTACTCCTTTTACTAACTGTATGCATTTCTTTAGGATGGTTTTTTGGGATTAGAATAAGTAGCTTAAGGATATAAATTCTCAGGTATTAATTTACATACCACAAAATACCCAGATCATAAGTGTTCAGACTGATGAATTTTGATGATTGTAGACAACCATGTTACTACCACCCAAAACATGATGATATAGAACATTTCCACACATCCCCCGCGCCAAGTTCTCATGTGTTCCTTCCTCATCCACATCCATTCCCCACTCCACTACTTCTTGACTGGGATATATGTTTTCATGCACAGTTTATTCCCCATGCCCCAAAGAACCTATATCCTCTGAGGGGGGAGGTACATTTTTTAAGGGATTAAGGCAATAAGCAAAGGAGAGAGGCTACTCCTACAGCTCTCCAAGCTTTGTGAGAGACTCTCAGAGTAACATCAGGTCATTAGGAACCCCAGACCACACTCAAGGTCTCCACACCCCTGAATCCATCCACATATCCACTGACTGTCTCTGGTTTGCCTGCACCTGCATTTGTGAACGTGAATCCTTTGACTGGTGGGCTGGAAGGTGTGCATGAGAAGTACCTGGCTGGAGTGGAGATGTTCCTGTATGGGCAGAGGTGGACATGGATGAGGGAGCTGGGCTAGGGAGGGAGCCTTGGATGGTCCATGGGCCATCCCAGGCTGACCTGCTTTTCTCTCTGCCAGGCTGTTCTTTGCCGGAGCCAGGGAGGGCCACCTTCCCAGTGTGTTGGCCATGATCCACGTGAAGCACTGCACCCCCATCCCAGCCTTGCTCTTCACAGTAAGGGTCCCTCCCTCTGCCAGCCCTACACACACCCTCCCTCTTTGTGCTATTTTGAACTGGGAGTTCATACTTCCGACATGTACTGCTATTATCCTTGTGCTCCTAGATTTCCTGGGGCCTCTGATAATTTAGCAAATGGTATACATGGGCCTGATTAATATCAAGAGATATAGCAAGGAAGGAGCCTAAGTCCTGAAATGCCTTAAAGCTCCCAGGCCGGCTCATCTCATTCTTCCATCCTTTTGAGTCAGACTGAAGTAGCTGCTTCCAGATTCTACAAGCTCACAAAGAAGCTTTTTTCCTTGGCTCCTCCTGCCCCTATTACCTGCAGGGTTGCAGCTTTTGGCCTCTGCTCCTGGCTGATCATAGCACACTCCCACTGAAATAAATCTAGTGTTCACCAAATCTGGTATCACACCAAGTAAGAAAAATCAGAAGGGAAGACTGGTAAACTGAAAGTGGAGAAAAGGCAACAAGGGGGTTATCTGGTAAATGGAGGCGGAAACACAAGAGTAGAGTCATTTATATAGAGCACACAGAAGGAGAAAGACTTATCCCCGGTGAGTCTTTGTTTTTTTGTTTTTCCTTCTGGATCCGAACTAAAATATCAAAAATGACTTTGGTCTAACAGAGAAGCAGTTAGACCAGAGAGCAGAGCTCTCAAGAGTCAAGGGCATTCACTGTACATTAGGGGAAATTTCAGAACATTCCGATACAGGAAGAAGGTCATCTTGATTGGTCGGTGGTGAAAGGCAGCTGGAGAAGCCTTGGTGCTCCCAGTGAGCCACAAGCTTTTTTTTAGTGTGCGCCATTGGTGCAGGCTTATGATGGCAACCTACTCCAGTATTCTTGCCTGGAAAATTCCACAGACAGAGGAACCTGGTAGGTTACAGTCCATGGAGTCGCAAAGAGTCAGACACGACTGAGCTACTTCACTTTCTTTCATTTCTTTATGACTATAAGGCAACTACAGTAAGAATCTGGCTTTTTCATCCCTTAAATTCTTCTTATTTTCACCATCAGATCTTACAGGAGAACTGAGCCTTCTATTGGCCTTAACAAATTAGCAGAGGGAAAGAATATGCTTCTGAGAGATCCACTGAGATGATTTTGAAGTTGGGATGTGAACTCTGTCAAGAAAACTTCAGAAGGATGTTATGAGGGTTACATGAGTTAATATTTGTAGAATGCTAAAACTAGAGCCTGACACTTAGGAAGCTATATAACTGTTTATGACATTTAAAAAAAAAAAAAAAGGAAGGAAGAAAAATAAATTAGATGACTCAACCAGGAAAAGAGGATGAGGGCAAGAATAAACCTTAATCTGCAGTTAACAGTCTTCCCTAAGGGATAAAAGACAAAATTAGCTTGAGCTTCAACTAAGGTAGAAATATAAATGAGACCAGAGTGGCATAGAGCTGGGTGCCACCAGCATTGCCAGTCCAGGTGTATACAGCCAACATCTGCTCTGAGTGGTCAGTGCCCACGTTGTACCCAAGGTTAAATGTTTTGATTATCACTCCTGCAGTAAGAAAGAACTTCCTGGTGATGAAGCTGTTAGCAATGACCTGGGTTTCTAGGAGAAGCTATAAAGTCTCCATTTTGAGAGACCCACTGTGGAATGGCATTGTCTGCCTAGAGGCAGGGGAGCAGCCTGCCACCAGTAAACAGCTTATCTGTGGTCTCCCAGTGCCTTTCTGATTACTGATGAGCTTCTTCCATGCCCCCCAGTGCATCTCCACCCTGCTGATGCTTGTCACCAGCGACATATACACGCTCATCAACTATGTGGGCTTCATCAACTACCTCTTCTATGGCGTCACAGTTGCTGGACAGATAGTTCTTCGCTGGAAGAAGCCGGACATCAATCGCCCCATTAAGGTGCTAGAACCTCCCTGTGGGGCCCCCTCCTCCTCCTCCACTGCTTCTAGCTGAGCTCAGATTTTTTTTTAATCACCTTGTTCTCACTGCTGACCGAGCCTCATCATCTCCACGATGGTGGGAGACCCTTTGGGAAGCAAAGGCCATGTGTGAAGGTGGCAGCCATTTCCATTCTCCATGGGACCAGAGCAAACTGCAGCTAGAGGAATAGGTTCCATGACCTGATAACTTCCATCATGTCACTATTTCCATCATGTCATTCCTTTGTTTCCTATGGCTCTAAGTCTTTAAAAAGTCAGCTGACTTTTCCTGGACCTTCTAATCTGACTAGTCTCCTCCTTGTCCCTCCACGTAACTGGCTTTATTCATTCAGTCTTTGCATCTCATCCCAGAATGAATTTCCTTCTCCCATCTGCCTCTCCAAATTTTAATCATTTTCCATACTCAAGAACCTCTCTTTCTTGAAGTTTCCCAGTCCACTTCAGCACTCCATGATCCTCCCTTTTTAAACTACTATAGCCTTGCACATAGTAGGATGCCTCGCAAATCTCTTGATTGTACAAGAAATAATTTTGTGATAGGAATAAATGGGATTGCTCAGAACAACTATGCTAGAGTGCTATAGGTTCTCCTGCAAATTAGAAGAGGGTATATCCCTGAGCTATTTGAACAATCCTGTTCTGGAAATGAACTTCCCTGGTGGCTCAGGCAGTAAAAAAATCTCCCCGCAATGTGGGAGATCCAGGTTCAATCCCTCGGTCAAGAGGATCCCTTGGAGGAGTGCACATCAACCCACTCCAGTATTCTCGCCTGGAGAATCCCATGGACCGAGGAGCCTGGTGGGCTACCCCATAGTCCATGGGGTCACAAACAGTCAGACACAACTGAGCGACTAACACATGTTCTGGAAACACAGGGAGACTAGATGCTCTTCACATCTCTGTTTTCCGTTGCCACTCTCCTGCCACGCTTAGGAAGTATGCTAGAGGGAAGAGGAAGCAGAATAGCACCATCTCCCTACCCCTTGCGTACCCTCCGAGAGGAGAGGACAAGGAGGAGAAAGGCAGTGAGTCTAGAACCTTGAGGAAGACTATGGAGGACTTCCCACCTGTGGTCAACAAGAGGATGTTGGGCCTGTAAAGTTTGCTCCTTCCTGAAGTAAACAAGGCCCGGGGCTGCCTCATACCACACTAGCTTTCCTGATTTCTTGGGTCTTAGGTTTATCCACTCAAATGGCTTAAGGTTTATCCTTTCAAATTGCTTAAAAGAAATTGGAACTGAGGCTGGTGAGAGGAGGCACACTTCCCACACCCTGCCAGCTGGGAGAGGGTAGGGGTCTGGTTGACAGGAAGTTTCCTTCTTGCCCCCACTCATTTCTTCTGCTCTCCTTCACCTTCAGCCCTCAGCAGACATAGAGCAATATACCAGCAAGCCCGTCAACCCCCACGGGCTTCTCTGACTGCCGCAGGCATGCAGCTGCATGAGGAAGCCTTGTTTGATCCCTCCTGGGATGACAATGAGGACTGTCCCCTCCCTAGGCCCCCACACTTCTCTTACTGTCCCACTGCCCATGTTCACCAACATCTCTCGACATAGCACTCGCCCTGTCGAGGCTCAGGGTAGGGGAGCCACAGAGCTGAGTGAAGCCCAGTTTTGCCCTTCAAATGCTTCCCTTTGGGAAGAAGAGGGAAGATGTTCTGATCTTGGGGGCCACAGGGTCCACACAGGTAACAGCAACTCTGATCCACAGGTCAGCCTGCTGTTCCCCATCATCTACTTGCTGTTCTGGGCTTTCCTGCTGGTCTTCAGCCTGTGGTCAGAGCCCGTGGTGTGTGGCATCGGCCTGGCCATCATGGTGACAGGGGTGCCGGTCTACTTCCTGGGTATTTACTGGCAGCACAAGCCCAGGTGTTTCAATAAGTTCATTGGTGAGTTGCTGAACATCATGGGCAGCCAGAGGGCCCCTGGTCTGGAGTAGAGTGGTCACTGGTCTGGCTAGAGAGCCCCACCAGGATGAGGAGGCTGTCTACAGAGCGCTGGAGAAAGGGCCACCACAGGAAAGGTCTCTGCTCAGAGACCTCTGAGGAGAGGAGAACTCTGGGCATCTCCACACAGACCTTAGGCCTGCCAGAGTGGCCATCCTGTAGAAGCTGCCATGGGCTGGGTGGAGACCCCAGAATTGGTGGTCAGTGGGCCTGGGGCCTTGATGAGGAGGAGCAGCAGCCTTCAAATAGGTGTCCCAGAAATGGAGGAGGCAGTCAAGGCGGCCATCTCCTGGAGAGAGAGTCTCCTAGAGGAGCCTAGCTGAAGTCAGATGCTGAGGCAGGAGAGCAGGAAGGGCCTTGGCCTGGTTGGTTGGCTTGGTGGGATGCTCAGCACTGACTTGGCTTCTGTATGGCCTCCTCCTACAGAGTTGCTGACCCTGGTGAGTCAGAAGATGTGTGTAGTTGTGTACCCCAAGGAGGCCGGGGACCTGAAGATGAAGGATAGGACCCAGGACGTGGAGCAGCAGCAGCCCATCTGCCAGCCCCCTGCCTCCAAGGACAAGGACGCGGTGGGGCCCTGAGGACCACCCTCCCCTCTCAGCTGCCTCCTTCCTCCTCTCCTTTTCTGCTCTCTGCCCAGGTCCCCCAAACACACACACACACACTCACTCACAAACTCACACACACTTCTGCCTCTGCCAAGCAGGCACAAGACCTGGGTATGGGTGGTGAGAAACTATAAACAAAGATACTGACATTTGTACCCAAAGATCTAGCCTCCTCTTACCCCCAAGGCCTGTGTCTAAAGCCACCTCTCCCTCCCTGGACTGCCCCCATCCCCTGAGCTGCCCAAGCTCCAGCTGTTAGAGAAGCTGCCAGGGGTGCCCTCCACAGCCCTCCTTCTGGGGTCCACACTCTCAGTCGCTTCCTCAGGAACCTGAGTTCAGTACTGCCTTCCCTCCCCATTCCTGAGCCCAAGGGAGGCCTCAGCTCCAAGAGAAGTGGCAGCAACTGTGAGTCACTTGGGAGGGACAGACTCAACCAAATCTGTCACCATGAAAGGTCAGCTGGAGAGACCCAAGGCCCTTCACCAGGGACCCAAGAAATCAGAGGTGATGCTTCCCTCTGCCCCACCGCTCCCGGCCACCCTGGCCTGGGCCCCCTGTGCAAAGTGAGGCTCTTCAGGACAGCACGTCCCCACTGAGCTGAGGACCAATGGGCTGGAGAACTGCCTTTTCCCCCTCCCCCAGCCAGGCCTGTGGAACAGATTGGGAAAGGCTCAGATTGCAGAAACCCAGCCCTGCCTCTGCCCCTGTATCCTCCCCCCAACTCGGTGCCAAAGCTTCCTGAAGCCAGAAAGTTGCTTATTATCAATGTAGTGGACATTTCTCTCCTAATCACAAAGCAGCTCCACTCCTCTTCCTTCCCACCTCCATGGGAAGGAGCCCACCACCCTGTGACCCCCCATGGCAATGCCCCCACACAGCCCCAGGCAGCCAGCAATGCCAGCACCCCCATCCTGCCCTTTGGCACCCCCATCCTGCCCTTTTCCTCTTCTCTGGACCTTAGCTTCAGGACCGATGGTGTGAAGGCTTCCCAAGCCCTTCATGCCTGAAAGTTGAGCCAAATCAGCCTTAAGTCACCTCCCATCCAAGAACTGGAACCTAAAAATACCCCTGCTTCTAGCCCTCCAGTCAGACCTGGTATGACAAGCCTTCCCAGCGGGGAGAGCTTTCCCCATCTCCCCAGAGGTGCCTAGCCCATCATGTAGAAAACTGGAGAGAAAGTGTATTCTGAAGGCCAGTTCCTTCCCCACCTCAGATGATCCGTCCCTCCTCCTGCTGCCATCAAGGTCCTGTCTGGACAACCTTCAGGTCAGGATGAGAGGGCCATGGCAAAAGGTCACTGTGGAGGACTCGGAAAAGCCCTTTCTCTGTGGTTTGCGGACTTGGAGCTATCCTGTCCTGCAGGCAGGGCTGCCATTCCCCATGCTCCAGAGAAGGTACTGTTTGTTGTTTGCCCGGCCAGGGCCCTTGGAGCCTCCCCCTCTCATCTGTTGTGCTAAGGACTGGGATTGTTTTATCCCAGGCAGAAGTCCCTCTCCCCCAACTCCTCATACTGTTTGCTGCAACTGGAATACCTGGGGAGCCCTTCTGGCCTACTTGGCCTCTGGCTCCTCACCCGGCCTGCCTGAGCCTGCATCAGTGAGATGCAGGTTTGCTCCAAGTTGTGGTCCCTTCTGAGTGGACTCCAGGTGGACTGTGGCTGGCCCCTGGAGGGTTAGGGGACCATCCTCTTCTTCCCTCTTGTCATTCCTCCAACCTCCTCCAATTATTGTGTTTTTTTTTGTTTTTTTTTTTTTTTTGTAAAGTGGATGCCTTACTTTTTGGATAAATATTTTTGAAGCTAGCATTTCTATTTCTTTGGGATTTTTAAGTTTTTTGGCTTTTTTCTCCCCTTCAGGGAAGGTTTTAGTTATACCTGGATAATAGTCTTCTGTCTTTGAGTTTGTTTAGGTTTTAAAAGTTTGTTTCGTGAGGGTTGTTTGTTTTCTTTTTTGTTGATGTAATAAAATTTTAAATGGAAATGAAGTTGGTGGTGTTAATAATTCAATGACCTTCCAAGACAGTGGCCAGGTACTTCCTGTCTCTGTCAGGAGGGAGGTCTTTGTTTACCAGGTTCCTCCCAGGATGGCATTCCTAAAGGCCCTTGCATTCCATAGCTTTGAGGTGTCCTGGGGCCCAGTGCTGGCACATTCAAACAGCTCTCTCATTTTGAACCAAAAACTCCTTACTTACGTGAAGTCTGAGTATTATCGTTCCTACTGATGTATTGTGCTGTTCATGTGTGCTAAGTCATTTCAGTCGTCTCTGACTCTTTGCAACCCCGTGAACTGTAGCCTTTGAGGCTCCTCTGTCCATGGGGTCCTCCAGGCAAGAATACTGGAAGAGGTTGCCATGCCCTCCTGCAGGGGATCTTCTGACCCAGAGATGAAAACCACGTCGGTTACATCTCCTGCACTGGCAGGCAGGTTCTTTACCACTAGCGCCACCCGGTAAGCCCGTATTGTGCTGACAGCCAGCAAACTATCTGGGCAGAAGAACCTCATCCCTACTCAACGTGGAAACGTGGGCGAGGGACAGACAGCGCCAAGCTGAGTGGAGGGAGGTGGAGGCAGGGGTGATCCCCTAAGGCCCAGTCAGCAAAGTGAAAGGCATCAGAAAGGAACAGGCTCAGCCTGTGGAGAAACACCCCCCAGTGGGAGGGGCTTAGGGAAGCACCCAGCTGGATGCCAGAGGTCTGATGGGAGGGACTGGGGGGGTGAGGTGGGGTCCACTCAGCCACCCAGGTAGAAGAGGAGGACTGAGGACCAGGAAAGAGGAGGAAGCAGTCGAGATAAGGACAAGAACCTCCTGATGCTCCGGGTTAATCTCAGGAGGAAGCTGACAGGATTAGATCCAGTCCCTCCTCCGCGGGCAGCCCTCCCGAGGCCTGTCCTGAGACCATCATTCCAGAGCTGGCTCTGATGACAGACGTGCGGAGGCGGCGGGGGCAGAGCAGGAGGTGGGGGGGGGGGAGGTGTTAGGACATCACTGTTCACCATCTGGGACACTGAGGACACTGGCGGGCAAGACGCCTCCATTCTCAGTCCCGGCCTGGCCCCAACATAACTGTTTTGTGGCTGGCATTCTAGACTGAGGCTGGAGGCTTGCCACTCACAGCGGCACAGACACTTGGCTCCGAGGCCCAGCTCAGCCACCAAACAGCTGTGTGTCCTTGGGCACATCGCTTAGCTTATTTAGCACTTTCAGAGGGATGAAAAAAGAAGATTGAACCTAATCTCAAAGAGTTCCTGAATCTCCCAGCCCACGGCTGTCCCAAAAGAATGAGGGCAAACAGCAGAGGCCAGTCTTGTGCAAGAGGCCCTTCTCCAAGCCTCATATCCACCCTTGGGGAGCCCCCAGTTCCCCAACACACACATGTTCTTTTCCCAGGCTGCCCAAGGCTTCCTCCTGTTACCCCATTCCAGCAAGTCCATTCCTCGTGTCACCCCATTCCATCCCAAGTGCAACCCTCTCAGTCCCTCAGACACCTGTCCCTGGGAGCCCCCTCTCTTTTGTAAGGTGACACTTGCTGATCTTTCAACCTGCTCAAAAGGGCAAATGTGGGTCTCCTCCTAGGCAACATGCATTTATTTTTAACCTGGGCCTTTATGCTGTCTTAACTGTGTCAGTCACTTTAATATGGGGAATTTCAGATGCTCTGACCTTAGGGAACTTGGGAGCCTTTGGCGAGCACTGAAATCACAGCTATTTATGCATTGTTTATTAATGTGGTCAATAAATATTTCTCTAACCACAGTATCCAAGATTTTGCTATGCGCCATGGGAATAGTAAATTTACCCTTAAATTTTCCAAGTCAGCACAGACTTCAAATATTTTGTTTCATTGTCTCCATAAGAACAGTCATATATGTTAACCCAGCTCTCCTTAATTTTAGTTCAGGCAGCTTGGTTACCCTAGCTGAAGAGGTGTCTGACCTTTCTTTAAGAAGCAAGTAGTCTTTGGGGGGAGAAGACAAGAATGCACATGGTACATGTGTGTGCACATCACAGCATCACTGCCCACACTGCTGGGCTCTGAGCTTCTGCAGGCAGGACTGGACTGGCCAGTTCCCTGAAGTTTGTGCAGTGCCTGGGACCTACAAGGTCAGAAATGCTTGTCCAAATATGTATGGCTGAATTCCTTCACTGTTCAACTGAAACTACCACAATATCAGTAACAGGCTATACCCCAATGGAAAGTTAAAAAGTCTAAATTTAAATAAAATTAGAAAAAAATAAATCTTGTCCAACTGAAGCTTCAGACAAGGCTGCAGAAGCGTGTCTCTGGAGAAGAGCATGGCACCACACTCCAGTATTCTTGCCTGGAGAATTCCATGGACAGAGGAGCCTGGTGAGCTACAGTCCATGGGGTCANCTAAATTTAAATAAAATTAGAAAAAAATAAATCTTGTCCAACTGAAGCTTCAGACAAGGCTGCAGAAGCGTGTCTCTGGAGAAGAGCATGGCACCACACTCCAGTATTCTTGCCTGGAGAATTCCATGGACAGAGGAGCCTGGTGAGCTACAGTCCATGGGGTCACACAGTTAACTGAAGCCAGTTAACACACAAGGAGACACAGATAAACCCCCACAGAGTATAGTCGTAGGAGGGCCAGAAGGAGACTGACCGGCTAAGCCCAGTGGCTTTCTACACATTATCTTATTCAAAGTTTAAACAGCCGACAAAGTAGGCATAACTCCTGCTATTTTACAAGTGCGATAAATAACTCGCCCAAGGTCACTTAGCGGTAGGTGACGGAAGGAGCCTCGAGACTTGGTGAGGGAAGGTGGTGTTTGAACTGAGGCCTGATACAGTCATTAAGATACTACAGATGCATTGTTTCAGTTGAGGCACCCAGGTAGCAACTGCAACCGCAGGGAGAAAAGGATCCCAGGTGGCCACGGAGGGCTTCTATCCGTTCCTGCTCAACTCCGCTGAACCCAAGAAACCCCCCTGCCCTTGGCCGGCACTGCCCTCCCCACCCGCTTCCCGTCCAGCGCCTCCCCCTCCCAGGTGCGAGACGTCCAGAGCCCCGGTTACTGGGAAACACGGCGACGTCAGCCCGGGAGGTGAGGGGCCGAGACTGCTTATCTCCCCCCAAAGCTGAGCTCCCGAGCTCTCTCATTTCCGGCCGGCCTATTTGCACACCTTCCCGCTTCCTCCAGGGCCGGCTCGCTCGCCAGACGCAGTGTGCCTCTCCCCCAGGGTGCTCGGCTAAGGGCAAAGAAACTCTCTGAATTACTGAGCTTGGCCCTTCCCTATCCCTTCTCCCCCGGGAGGGGGGCGGGGGCGGGTTCTAGAACTAGACCACTGCCTTTCCCGCCCCCCTACCCAGGTCAAAGCTGCATCCTTGCATGACCTTGGGCAGCTCAGCCTCTCAGCCTCCTTTTCCTCTTTTATAAAGCGGAGATAAAAATACCATCTGTCTTGCTTACTTGCCTATTTAATTCACAGGTCTGCATGGAAATGGTCTGCAAGGAAACGTGTGTTTCAAAGATTGAAAAAGCATACCACCAGAAAATGCAACGCCCTACCCATCATGACTATTTCATCGTCGGGGTGGAGGGGTAGAATTCCTCCTCACTGAGACAAGGGCCTGGCCCTAGTCCTCTCTGCCTGCCCACTCTCCCTGCAACTGCCCTGCAAACCCCCATCTCGGCCATGTTTCCTCTTCCTCATTCTGGGTGTCTTGCCCTTGCCAGGCCTGTGGGAGCCTGCCCTCTACTGTTCACCTGATTGCTGAGCACAGAAGTCACTCAAGTCCCGAATTTTGGATCAATATTACCACCTGGTGGTTAACTGAGGCACTGCTGCAAAACTGAAGCAGTTCCCGGCTGGTAGTAAAGTAGAAATCTCCCCATCAGGGACTGGAGATCTGTCTCCTGGACACTAGCAGATTCCTCAGGCTAGGTCAGAGCTTTTGGAGAAAGTGCCTCAAGCTATGCATAAAAACGGGGGGCACTCTAACTAGAGGGGTAATTGCCTGACTTGCAGGGAGCCCTACATCTTCACATCTTATTTTAGCGTTCAGTGTGGTACATAGTTGATAAGGGTGGAGAGTGAAAAAGATGGCTTAAAACTTAACATTAAAAAAAACAGATTATGGTAACTGGTCCCATCATTTCATGGCAAACAGAAGGGGGAAAAGTGGAAACAGTGACAGATTTTATTTTCCTGGGCTCCAAAATCACTGGGGACAGTGACTGCAGCCATGTAATTAAAAGATGTTCCTTGGAAGGAAAGCTATGACAAACCTAAACAGCATATTAAAAAGCAGAGATATCACTTTGCTGACAAAGATCTGTATAATCAAAGCTATGTTTTTTTCAGTAGTCATGTACAGATGTGAGAGTTGGAACATAAAGAAGGCTGAGAGCCAAAGAACTGATGCTTTCAAACCGTGGTGCTGGAGAAGACTCTTGAGAGCTCCTTGGACTGCACGGAGATCAAACCAGTCAATTCTAAAATAAATCAACCCTGAATATTCATTGGAAGGACTGATGCTGAAGCTCCAATACTTTGGCCACCTGACGTGAAGAGCTGACTCNTGGAGAGGTGGGACTACAAAAGGAACAGGGTGGCTCTGGGGGTAGGTGGAGCCCAGCACTGTTGCGGGGGTGGGGGGGTACTGAGAAGGAGGTGTGTCCTGGGAGGAGCTCGGATCAGGCTGGGGGTCGGCACTGGAAGAGGGTTCCTATCTTTCTTCTGGCTGGGCACTCGTTCTGCACAGGACATTTGGAAGTCAGAGGAAGAAGGACACTCAGAGTGAGGTGTTGCCCTCAACAAGAATTCTGGAACCTCCCGGACTTGTCGGGGAAGGGGAGACATTCCCAGAAGCATCGGCTCCCGGGCATCTTAGGACCCTGGCTTGGGGCCTGACCAGAGTAGCCCCCATCTGCTAAATAGGCCAGAGGCCCCGATTCTCTAAGGCTTACATCCCTCCCTCTGGGGTGCGCCCTGCCCCTCCCTGAGTCACCCCAGGGAGAGAGGGGAAAAAAGGGAAGAGAAAAGAGGCATTGACTACAGAGGAAGGAAAAGGAAACAGCAGAGGAGGGAGGAGAGAGACCACACAGGAGTGGGTGACTGCGGAGACCGGAGAGGGCAGATCTAGGGCAGGGGGAGACAGACAGCCGAGCATCCCGGAGGGTGCCCCAAGAGCGGGCGGCCAGGGGCGGGGAGCCGAGGGGGCGGGCCGGCCATGTCCCACGGGACCTACTACGAGTGCGAGCCCCGCGCCGGCCAGCAGCCACTGGAGTTCTCAGGGGCCCGCGCGGGACCTGGGGAGCTGGGGGACATGTGTGAGCATGAGGCCTCCATCGACCTGTCTGCCTACATCGAGTCTGGGGAAGAACAGCTCCTCTCCGACCTCTTCGCCGTGAAGCCGGCCCCTGAGGCCCGAGGCCTTAAGGGCCCCGGGACCCCTGCCTTCCCCCACTACCTGCCGGCTGACCCACGGCCCTTCACCTATCCCCCACATACCTTCGGCCCCGACAGGAAGGCCTTGGGGCCTGGCATCTACAGCAGCCCAGGGAGCTACGACCCCAGGGCCGTGGCCGTGAAGGAGGAGCCTAGGGGGCCTGAGGGCAGCCGGGGAGCTAGCCGCAGCGGCTACAACCCTCTGCAGTACCAAGTGGCACACTGTGGACAGACAGCCATGCACCTGCCCCCAGGCTTGGCATCACCCAGCCAGCCACTGCGCGTCCTCAAGGTAAGAACAGCTCAGTTCTCCTCCCTGCCACCCAGGGGCTGTGTGCTCGGGGTCTGTGTGTGGTGTTGCTGTGTGAAATCTACCCACCCAAGCCCTCTGTGCTCACCACCCAGCCACGACCCCGCTTGGCCTCTCTGTGAATTCACTCCCACCTGCAGCCCCATTCTGTGGCCGGAACCCATGTGTCGTGCAGTCTCTGTGACCAGCTGGCCTGCCCTGATCTAAGGGCATCCCCCTCCAGCTTCTCTGCTGCCCACCAGCCCCCTCCTCTCATTTCTGTGCTGCCTCCTGCTTCTAGAAGAGGAAATGCCTGCTGAGGGTAGAACTGGAGACTCAAGACAGATGGAAGGAAAATGGCCTCAGAGTGTGGGGGGGACATGAAAGGCAGCATGGATCCAAGCAGCGGATGCTGTGCTGCTGGCTGGGCGGTGGTCGTTCTGACGGGGCCAGGAGCTAGCCCTGAATGCCAGTTCCTTGGACGCCCCTCTTGTGTTCCGGCTGGTGGGATCCCTGCCCCACATCCTCACTCCTTTCCCTCCGTGCCTCCCGCTCCAGGCCCCTTTGGCCGCTGCCGCGCCCCCCTGCAGCCCGCTCCTGAAGGCGCCCTCCCCAGCGGGCCCCTCACACAAGGGCAAGAAGGCGGTGAACAAAGACAGCCTGGAGTACCGGCTGCGGCGGGAGCGGAACAACATTGCGGTGCGCAAGAGCCGGGACAAGGCCAAGCGGCGCATCCTGGAGACTCAGCAGAAGGTGCTGGAGTACATGGCCGAGAACGAGCGCCTGCGCAGCCGCGTGGAACAGCTGACCCAGGAGCTGGACACGCTGCGCAACCTCTTCCGCCAGATCCCTGAGGCCGCCAACCTCATCAAGGGCGTGGGGGGCTGCAGCTGAGCCCACCTGGCAGACTGTGGGCTCCAGCTCCCGAGCTCAGCCTGACCCTTCGGACACCCCACCTCGTTGGGGCCCCAGAGCCCCTCACAGGCCCAGCCAGAGAGAGACCATGGACAAGTGGCAGCAGGTGGCAAGGAGGAGGGCAGGCCCGGCATGATGATTCTGTGGCTGAATAAAACTGCATATGACTCAGTGCTGGGGCTGTGCACTGGGCCTGGCCGGTGTGGGTGTGTGGGTGTGTGGGCGTGTGTGTGTTGGAGGCTCTGCGGGCAGGGAATGCACCAGGCTTGGTCTGTATACCTCTCAATTCCAGGCCCAAATAAACACTTGGGAAATAGAGCAGACGAGCTGCCCATAGCTGTCCCCCAGCATACCACACAGCCAGGCCTGGTATCTGTCCCTCTACTCTTCTCTCCCTGGACCCGGCCCACTCTACTCCCACCCTAGAGGACCTGGAGTGGCCTCTGGACATTCCCTTAGCAGAGCTCTGTGGTTTGCAGGGAGATCTCCATATCTGCAGGCCCTCCTGCCCAGGCCTGCCGACCCTAGCCTATTCTCTCTCACCTTGAGGTGTAGCTCTGGGACCTCCTGCCCCAGGAGACCAAGGGAAAATTCCAGATGGCTCTGATGTATTTATGGTCACTCAGCAATTGATCTGAGGAGAGGGAAATGGCAATCCACTCCAGTATTCTTGCCTGGAAAATTCCATGGACAGAGGAACCTGGCAGGCTACAGTCCATGGGGTCNCCTCCTGCCCCAGGAGACCAAGGGAAAATTCCAGATGGCTCTGATGTATTTATGGTCACTCAGCAATTGATCTGAGGAGAGGGAAATGGCAATCCACTCCAGTATTCTTGCCTGGAAAATTCCATGGACAGAGGAACCTGGCAGGCTACAGTCCATGGGGTCGCAAAGAGTCAGCTACAACTGAGCACATCACCACAGCAACAATTGATCTGAGACTCAATCCCTTCTCCCCAGTTCCCAAACTTCAGTCTACCAGACTGACAGACCCCCATGCTTCCAACCCACCTGTGCCCACTTTTGTCCTCCATTCCCCAGGGGGTAGGTTCCTTAAAGAATCTGAGTGCTTGGGGGACGAATCAGTTGGGAAAGGCCTCGAGACCTGTTCATATACAATAAAATTGATAATGAGGAGGGTGACAACCTCCCTATGCAAAGAACCCCATGTGGAAAGCAGTTTTTTCATAGAACTCTAGCCTGAGAGGCATAATATGACAGTGCTTGACAGCCTCAGTTTGAATTTCCCTCTGCTACTTGCTAGTTGTGTGACCTCGTGCCAGTTACTTCTCTCTGTACCTCAGTTTCCACATCTGCAAAATGGGAGGAGTGGTTATGCTGTATGTTCATAGACAGTGCCTAGCACACGGTGAGCATGAATAGTTGTTATTGTTTCCTTTTGCTACAACTGAAAGGACCTCAGAGATCTCATCTAAACTTCTCATTCTGCAGGTAAGGAAACCGAGGCTTCAGAGAGGGAAAGGACTCACTCATAAAGTCATCAGATAGGTTAGAGGCAGAGCCAAAATTAGCTCCATAAAATCACAGATCTCAAAGGGGCTGGAAGCAACCTCAAGAGATCATCTGGTAGGCTTTGCCCTCAGACAAGAAGATAGTGTGAGCCACATTTGATAGATAGTTGAGGGCCGGAGGGATAAGAGGCATTCTCCGGAAGCTCACCCAGGCCCTTTGCTGGCTCCATACATGCACTGTCTCTCTACTTTGTACTCACACCCTCCCCTTGGAGACATATGGAACAGTGCAGGGCACATGGGTCCCGTTCAGTCAGTGATCAAGGACTGTCGGATAGAATCAGAGACATGAGAGATTATTACAGTCTCTCCTAGGTCACCAATGACTTATAGGCCACTGCTGAGATAGCAGTGCTAGACATCAAGGAATAACCTTCTGAGAGGGAGAGAGTCTGGGGTGTAGCTCCTCCCAGTCCTCTCTCTCCCTCCCCTACCTCCACATCCCCAGGGGGTCAGAGCCTCCACATTGCAGACATCTGCGTGCACCGTGCCTACCTCACCCAGGACTCAGCCTCTTTCCTGTCTTTGCCGCCATGCCTCTCAGACACCATCTCCCCTACATCTGTGCCCTGGATCCCCCTGCTCCAGATCTGGTTTGGACAGACAGATCTGAATCCACTAGATGGTTTATTCTACCTGAGTTGGGAAGAAGGAGGCACCCATCTCAGTGGATGCCTGGGAGAATCCCACACCTTCCTTTCAGCCCAGGGGGATGGGTTGCATAAGGGGGGTTTGTACAGAGCTTGGTAAGTGACTCAACCTCCGGATTTCCTCCTCTCAGCTCAAGACCACTGCCCCTGGACTGATGTTCAAGGTTCTGGGTGATGGGACCTGGGTTGCTTCAGTATCTGTCCAATTTCTTTCCCACAGTTCTGAATCATGTCTCCTCCCAGCCCCCAGCACCTGGGGCTCCCTGGGGCTCCCTGGGGCGGGCGCCTGCCATGGGGTCTGGAGGAGGGCCACAGCCCCAGGTGAGAGAAGCGCATACCTGGGTCCTGCCTGACACAGAGCGGTGGGCACACTGCAATCCTCTGTGACAGACAGTATCCTGGGGAGAATACAGGTAGCCGGAAGTCACACTTTTGGAATGAGGTTTTTTAACGGGTTTGGTAAATTATTCTACAAGTATATGTTGAGCATCTTTCTCATACCAGGCCCTTGCAAGTTTCTGAGGACACTGTAGTGACCAAGCTAAGTCCAACTCTTAGCTGAATAATTCCTCCACCGGTTGTGTTCAGGCAGTGCAGGAGATTGTGGGCTGCAGGAGAGTGAAGTCAGGTACTTAGCCCCTAACGCCTGGGGACAGGACAAGGACTCTGCAGCTGCCTCACAGCCTGGGAGGGTGATGGCTCTCTGCTGCTGCTGGAGCTTACCACTCCTGCAGCAGGTAACACAGCAGGAGGAGGTAACACTGAAGTTGAAACCTTAACAACGTCCTAGAAGAGGCAGATGTGCTAAACTGGCGGGGAGGGGAGCAGGGGGAGAGCAAATGCCAAGGCTGTGAGGTGTCCTGGTCCAGAAGAAGCAAAGAGAGCTGATGAGGCTGACTGAATGGAAACGTGGAAGAAGAGTAGGCCAGAACTGCATTGCCCTCCCTCCAGGACAGTCTTCATCCCCTCTGAAGCAGCAGGCTCCCTGCACCCCAAGCTCCTCTTCCCCCATCACCCCGCCACAGAGATGCCTGCCTCCAGATGTGGCAGAAAGGAGGCACGCCCCGGGAAGCATGGTTAGTCTCACCCTTGCCTGGGGAAGGTACAAGGTCCTGGGACAAGGGCATGGGAACTTTGAAAACCAGCAAATCAAGCTCCAAAGCACACACATTTGTGTTCCCTTGGCTTTACAGTCCACAGTTTGGCCCGCTTTTCCTTCAAGAACAAAACTGGGACCAGTGTAAGAGTCCTGAGCTGACAGCCCAGATCTTAGGCCCCAGGGAAGGGGGAGAAGGGAGGATGTTGGACATACCATTCAAGAGGCAGGAAGTTGTCCAAGGTGAGCCTGCCAAGGTCAGTCCGAGGTGGCGGTGGCAGCTGCTTGTGAAAGCTGCTCCCCCTGCTCGGTGCACACCTCCCCACCCCACCCCCTACGGATTGCCACATGCCGGGGCCCCCAGGGCCCCCATCCCAGTGTTGCAAGATCCCGGTTGGGGTTGTGGGGGTGGAAAGGGGCCTCTTCACCTCCACCCCCTACCCTACCCTGCCCCAAGCCAGTGAGGGGACCATGGGATGGAGGAGGCCGTATGGGAGATGCTGAGGTAACAGTAGCCAAGGCCTGTGTACTCCTCCGGGATGGTCACTTCCTGTCACCACCAGTGGGCAAATCTTTCCTTTCAGGACTCAGCTGGGGCTGGTCCCCAATGGGAAGGATCCAACCTAGACAGGACTCCAAGCTGGCCTGTCAGCTGCCACCATAAGCAGACCTGGCTTGGCCCCAGAAAAGCACCAATGAGAAGTTCACTGAGGAGGCCCATCAGAAACTCCCTGAGGCTACCCATGGGGAAATGATGGGTATTTTCAGAGGAAAATGGCTGCACCTGGCCATCAATTCTGACTTCATGGAGCAACAGAAGAGTTCTAGGACTTGGGTGAAGGAAGGCTTCCTACTAGGGAGAGAACCCCATGCAGAGCTGGAACCTCCCCTTCTCTTTCAGAAACCCAGATCTGAGTTAGGTAGAGGCAAGCTGTACATAGCATGGATCCCCCACATCCCACAAGCCAAGCTTCACCCTGAAGCGCCAAACTGTCCAAAACCCAATTGCTCCCCACACCTAGCACTGTCATCCCTGGCCAGACCATCCAGCCCTGCTGCAATCGGGACGGTTTGCAAAACGCCTGTAGCTCCCGCTTGGTCACCATCTGAGGTTAGGACTGCGCTCAGGAGATAAGCCCAGGCCCCACCCGCTGTCCCGAGTGAGACTGCTGGCCTGCTGCAATCGGGACGGTTTGCAAAACCCCTGCTGGCTCCAGCTCTGTCACCATCTGAGGTTAGGGCTGCACCCCAAGATAAAGTCTAGTCCCGCCCACTTGCTCTGCCTTCAAACCTTACGGGCAGCAGGGCCAAGAGACAGAGCTCCAGGGAAGCCTACTCAGGGTCTGGAAGCCTTAACCAGACCCAGTATGAGGACCCCTTCTGCCTGTCCTCTCCCTCCTCTTCTCCCCTTCATCCCCAGCCTCACTTTTGCACCCTGTCCTCATCACCATCCTTGCCCCTCACTCTCCATCTACCTTCCCACCTCCCTTCTCTCTCATCACTCTCATTCATTCATTTGCTCAAACAATACTTACAGCCCTCTGGGCATTTTGCTTGTTTTAGGAGCTATAGGATAAGTAAGGACAGTCTCTGCTCTTGTGGGGTTTATAGATTCACAAAGGGGACAGACAAACATCCCCCCTGCCCCCTGGCCAATAAATAGATGGTTCTAAACTGCAGGCAGTGCTATGGGACAGAAATAAAGTATGATTGTGACAGATGCTTATAAGAGAATCTGATTTAAAAGCGAGGGTCAGGAAAGGCTTTTGGAGGAAGTAACATGTAAGCAGACACCTCAAAGGTGAGTAGGAATCACTGTGGCAAAAACTGAGGGCTCCCAGCAGAGGCAGGAGCTCCCCAAGCAGGACCTTCTAACTCATTGACAGAGGCTGCGGTTGGAAACAGACTAGACTGATGGGGAGAGGTGAGGTCAGAGAAGAGCTGAGGCCAGATCTCACTCTGAGGGGATGCAGAGCATCCCGGGGGAGGAACCACCTTCCAAAGGAAGAAGACATTTCCTCTCTCCTAAGGTGAAAGAGGGCTTCCCTCGTTGCTCAGAGGTTAAAGTGTCTGCCTGGAATTCAGGAGACCCAGGTTTGATCCCTGGGTCAGGAAGATCCCCTGGAGAAGGATGGCAACCCACTCCAGTACTCTTGCCTGGAGAATACCATGGGGAGAGGAGCCTGGTAGGCTACAGTCCATGGGATCACTAAGAGCTGGACACAGACCCAAACAGGTCGTTCCCCTCTCAGCGCTTCTGTTTTCACTAATTGCAAGTGACTTCGTAGGATTCACCCTAGGAAGCTTCAAGAAAGAGGCTTGAAGGTGTAAAATCCCAGTTGCTGACAGTGGAAGCGGGAGCTGAACTCTCTGATCTTGGGAGTGGCCAGTTGAAGTCAATGATGACAATTTTAGGTGATAACAGTCTGTCCTCTGGAGGGACTTCCTTCAGGGAAGCAAGTGTGGACAAGACAGATGTTGGGTTCATCTGGTCAGGGGGCTCACCCAGGGAGGCAGGATGGATGGGACAGACAGGGAAGGGGAGGGATTTTGTTTTGAATCTGGAACCTAAGGCGAATAAGAAGAGGTGAAGAGACAAGAAGGGCCATGGTTCTTCAGTGAGCTTTAGAACACCGGCAGTAAGCCGGCTTGAGCAAACAAACCATAAGGAAAGGAGATCATATCAGAGAGTGGGATGTTTGATTCAGTTATTTCATAGGTACTGCAGTTTCTAGTGATAAAGCCTGGGTCTGACCCTGAGTGGGAGTGGGGAGGGCTTGCTAAGGTGGATGGAGAGGCATGTTAAGATGAGAGGATGCAGGAACTGAGAGGTGACCGCACTGGACAGAGCACCCAGATGGATGAGACTACCTAGGATGACTTCTGTGCTCAACCTCACTTTCTCCGCACAACCCGTGACCCACACCCCGCAACCTATCATTCACCTCCACCCTCCATCAACGTCCCCTTCCCATCTAGTTTCCCACCTCCATGCCCTCTTTCTCACCTCCATCCTCATCCTCTCCAACTCCATCCTGTCTCGACACCTTCATCCTCTCCTTACCCCTTTCTCTCTCTGCACGCTTATCTTTCTCATCCTCTTCCTTTCAGCACTTTATTTCTCCTCCACACTGGGCACCTGAAAAGCTACTGAGGTGGATTAAAGCCTATGCCCAGGAGCCTAAAAACATGGATTCAGATCCCATGGATACCACCTACCCATGTTGCCTCTGTTGTAAAAATGGGGTAATAATAACAGCTATCCTCAAGTCAAAAGGATTACCTGAGTCTAAAGTGCTTGGAACAATGTCTGGGCACAAAGGAAGTGTCAATCACAGGACTGTTGCCCTCATCCTCTCCTTGCCTCATTACACTTTCCTTCCTCCACCTTGGGCTTCCCCAGTGGCTCAACCCAATGGCTCAGCAGGTAAAGAATCCACTTGCAATGCAGGAGACAACAGGAGACATGGGTTTGATTCCTGGGTCAAAGATCCCCTGGAAAAGGAAGTGGCAACCCACTCCAGTATTGTTGCCTGAAAAAAATCCCATGGACAGAGGTGCCTGGCAGGCAATGTCCATGGGGACACAAAGATTCGGACATGACTGAATAACCAAGCACACACACACTCCGTTTTCTCACCTCCATTATCCCTCCGTACCTACTTCATATTTCTTCTGCAATGCAGAGATGAATCGGCCTCAGCCCCTACCCACAGTCTGACAGGGAAACAAGCACAAAAAGAAATGTCAGGAGAATATAATAAGCACTACTTCAAAGATTCGAAGGAAATGCCCTTGGAGAATAGAGGATATGCAAACTAACACTGCCTGGGGAACTAAAGAAAAGTCGCAACAGGCAAATAAACCTCTCAGTGGGATCTTGAAAGATGAGGAAGGATTTGCCAGGCAAAGGCAGGATGAAGTATTCCAGCCAAAGGAACAGGACGTGTTTCCTGTGCTGCTTGTGTTAGAAGGTCTGAAGTTGTGCAAGTTTATGAGAAGTTAGCATGAACCCCTTTCCTGGAGAGGGCACGCCCTATCCCAGTAAGGCCAGGAGGGGGCAGCAAAGCTTTAGGAGCTGTGGCAGCCAGAGCCCAGAAAACCTCCAGAGCTGCAGAGACCTTGAACCCTTCCACAAGCCCTGACCCTGAGGATTTCCCCCAGACTAGGCCAGCCAGGCCAGGAGGGGGGAAAAAACCAAAAACAAGATTTCTGACACTTGGAGAAAAAAAACTAGGTGTGTCTCAGAAGAAGAACTGAAGTCCTCTAAATATGCCCTCTAACGCATGTTGAATGTCTTTGAACATCTTCTATTAGAGTTTACCTTTCCTCTGGGTAGGCCTCTAAGCAGCTTCGATGAAGCCTCACAAAGCTAACAGAGCAGCCTCTCATAGGTGATGTTAGTCAACCTACATGTGTTTAAATGGCAATCACCATGCGCCCTACACAGGTGGAGGAGATGCCTAAGGCTTACAGCTTAGAGTTCACCCTGTACTGACCTGGGAGCTAGTAGAGTGCAGGAGCCTTGTTTGTCCAACTCCAATGAGACAGGCAAGCATCTATGAAACAAAGAATGAAGTAATGCCAATTTTCTGTTTCTGAGGTTTCAAAGTTGTCCACTCAGAATGACAAGAACTTAGGCTGAGATAAAAGAGGGTTAGGAGAGAGTTAGCTCCTCTTTGGAAAGGTCAGTTGAGGCCTCAGGAATTAACACTGCCCCACTCCAGCTCTGCTTCTGGCACCCCAGGGGGGAAGGGTGGGGGCTGCTGCTTGGCCCTTGTGGTTCACATTGGATCTCCTAGCAGGAGGTACAGATTTAGTCAATAACACTCAAATCTTGGAAAAAAATAACTCAAGCTTGGTGGACGGGATTTCAAGAGAGATGGTAAAGAGAAGAAAGCCAGATATAAGTGAGGCAGGGAAGACAGGAACAGAAGGCTAGATCCAGAGCAGGCTATGGAGAGATGTTTATAAGATGTGGCTGCTGCCACTGCTCCTCCTGGGGATTTACTCCTCCTGGGAGCTGCTCCTCCTGGGAGCTGCTCCTCCTGGGGATCTACTCCTCCTGGGTACTGCTCCTCCTGGAGATCTACTCCTCCTGGGAGCTACTCCGCCTGGGGGCTGCTCTTCCTGGGGACTGCTCTTCCTGGGGACTTCTCCTCCTGGGGATCTACTCCTCTTGGGAGCTGCTCCTCCTGGGGAGCTGCTCCTCCTGGGGGGCTACTCCTCCTGGGAGTCTACTTCTCCTAAGGGGCTGCCTCAGACAGGTGTCTACATGATGAGACACAAACATCTGAGTCTTGTTGGGCCTCCTTTCTCCCCACTTCCCCCAAACTTCTGTTCATCCTCCCTTACCCTCCCTGGTCCCCAGGATCCTCAACCCCTTCAAACCCAAACCTGCCATGGTGGAGATCCTGTATCAGAGGGAGCTTGGAATCCTGAAGGAGATGAGGTGAGAGGGGAATCCTGAGCCCTGGCAGCAAGGACAGAGGCTGGAGAGAGAAAGCTGAAGCACACAGGAAGACTGAAGGGACAGAGAAGGCTATGGCAGGGAGACCACACAGAAAAGGAATGGGATGTCTAGGATGTGGAGGTAAAACTGCCCATCTGGCTAAGTCCTTCTAAGGCAAGGACTCCTGCTTCTGAATCCAAACCCTGCACAATACCACCATGCTGTCTGAGAGCCACACACCCCCCAAACTACCACAGTTAAGTTCATGTGATTGAGTGCGTATACAGTGCTGCTTCAGGAACACCCAGAAATGTCTCCAGCTCACCTACAGCTTCATTCCTGTCAGGTGCAGCCTCCTTAAACCAGGATATGAAGGAGAGACTCGCTTGGAGGTGAAGGTGAGAATGATTTCTCGGATTTGGGGAACTGAAGACCTCTAGCCTATCTAGACCTCTCCACCACCACCAGCATCGGAATTACTTAATGCGCTTCCTACCAGGGCAGATTCCTGAGCCCCTCTCCTCTGGCAATTTATTAAATCAGAGACTGGTGGGGAGTGGGGGAAAGACTCCCTGTTCTAACCATCTGCCTACACGACATTCAGTTCATCAGACTAGACAACTGCTCCACCTCTGGCTCCTATCCTGGTACCCGGCTTCCTGTCATCCTCTCCCCAGCCCAGTCGCTAAGCTAGATGAGACATTTCCCTCCCTACCATACCCCTAACGCCCATCTCCATGGTTATGCCTTGTGGTCAGGGCAGGAACCCCACTGCTGACCTATCCAGAAAAGGGGGTCAGGGATGCAAAACACTGATTTCTCCTGTATGTGTGGGTTGCCCACACTTCCAAGCGCCACCAAGAGGGGAGGATCAAATCAAATCCCTTTTCTTGGCTCTGCATCTCAATCTTAGATGTCATGAAAAGGGAACATACAAGCCGTTTTCATTAAATTGTGCTTATTTGGAGGAATTCCCCGGTGGTTCAGTTCAGTGGTTAGACCTCTGGGCTTTCACTGCTGAGGGCCTGGGTTCAATCCCTAATGGGAGAACTAGAATCCTACAAGTTGTATGGTACAGCTCCCCCCCCAAAAAAATCATGGTTATTTGGGGTAACTTGGGGGCATGCTGATGAAGTCTGGATGGGCACTGAAACCCCCCCACACCATCCCTTGGCACCACCTCTGCCAAGTTTCCTAGGCCTCCATTTTCAGGGAAAGCTCTGCATTACCCCAGTCCCCTCCTTTCTGCCCCTACCTGACCTGGCCCATGAATATTCTTCTATCATAGCCCCCACTGACTGCTGCCAGCTGGACTAAGAAGACAGGCCCCTTGCTGATACCACTGTCTACTGCACGCTGCATTTTCCAGCCTCAGCCAGTGTCATGGTCACGGTGACTGCCACATGATGAATAGGAAGAAGCAGACAGGCTGAGGGAGGGGGCGCAGGTCACTCAGCTTCCCATGAAGTGGAAGGACCCCCTCAATATGGAACAGAAGGTGCCTCAAGCTCTAGGAAGAGCTGATTGGGCAGAGGGGTGAGAGTGTGGATCCATCCTGCTGCGGTCCCTTCACATTGCAGTCATGTGTCCTCAGGCCACACTCCATGAACTGCTCCATGCCCTTGGTTTCTCTGGAAGGCTCCTTGAGACATGGAAGGAAGGATTGTCTGAATGAGGGCAAGGTCTCCCCACACATCAGGCAGAAGGAATCACTGATATCTCACCAATCCCTTCCTTCCAACTCCCTCACCCTTCTGAAGTTTCCCTCTCATGTACCATCTCTCCTTTCAGTCTTAGAGAGAACTGTTCTACAAAGCAAGTGACAAGGCGAGATGAGTGGGAACAGCTGCTTTCCACCACAGCCTGGCCAAGCACTTGGAACTGTAGGAGGCTCACTGGGTGCTTCCTTGGAAGAAGTGGTGAGAATAACAGCTTAGGGTCATGGAAGGAAGAGGGAGCAGTCAAGTGCTACCTCCTCTCGTGGGGCCCTTTGTCTTTACACTGGGAGGTCTGACTACTCCTGGACTGTAAATGACTGCTACCTATGACAGTGCCCAATGTCCTAGGCTTGACCCAATCAATTGCTGCCTTCAAAGACTCAGGCTGAGGCTTCGTGGGTGGTCCAGTGGTTAAGAATCCACCTTCCAACGCAAGGGAAACTGGTTTGAATCCTAGGACAGGAAGATCCCACATGGCACAGAGCAACAAAGCCAGTGCTCCACACTACTGAACCAAAGCTCTATAGAGACTGCGAGCCATAGCTACCAAAGCCAGTGTGCCTAGAGCCTGCGCTTCGAAAGAAGTCACCACAATGAGAAGCCTGAGCACAACTAAAGAGTAGCTCCCGCTTGCTGCAGCTAGAGAAAGCTGTGCAGCAACGAAGACCTACTACAGCCAAAAGGTTAGATCAGTAAATTTTTGGAAAAAAAAAAAAAAAAAGACTGGGGCTGGGACCAGGTCAACCACAGCACTGCAGAGGTGCTGTTGTGGGGCTGGGTGAGAAATAAGGGAGAACTGCAGAGGGCATTTATGACTCAAGTCAGCTTGGGGGAAGTGGAGAGGTTGGAAGGGGTTATCTGCTGCTAAAGCGGAGTGGAAACTGTAAGCATGGCTGTCCTTGAGGGATCTGGGGGATTCACTTGTTCTGAGGCCTCTTTGTCTTCCTGTCTCTCAGGGCCTGGCCCGGAATCTGGCCCTGCGACCACCTGTGGGCATGGCGCCTCAGGCATCTCCTGTACTGGCCCCTGTGCACGTGCTGCGGGGCTGAGGGGCCACACAATTGGCCGTCATCCCCGTGTCACTCTATAATCTCCCACACACAGCGGACTGGGCTGCCACTACCTGCACCCGGATAAATGAAGCTGCTCCCCAGACCCTATGCTGGGAGGCCCCTGCAGGTTCAAGCCCTTGGTCAGTGGGGTGGCTGGACTAGAGAAAGNGGCCACACAATTGGCCGTCATCCCCGTGTCACTCTATAATCTCCCACACACAGCGGACTGGGCTGCCACTACCTGCACCCGGATAAATGAAGCTGCTCCCCAGACCCTATGCTGGGAGGCCCCTGCAGGTTCAAGCCCTTGGTCAGTGGGGTGGCTGGACTAGAGAAAGCGGAACGAAACAGAGTTGGCCCAGACAGAAGTCTCCTTCTGAGGCATCTGGACAAACACTATTCTACCCTCTGCCCTGCCCTTCAGAGTGAATAGTGAAAGAAGGGAAATGGATTCCCACCTGGGGCAGAGAATCCCCATGGGGAGATCTACCATCCTTAGAGTCAGTGCTTCCTTGCCAACCTCACTTCACAGCTGCTCCCTGGGGACAAGACCAGGCATCCCTCTCAGATGCCACATGTCAAGGAAGCAGAGCTCACTGACTGCTGCTGTTCACATCTATGCATAGAGAGGGCAGTGTACAAAGTGCAGGTAGAGGGATCATCCTGGGCCCCATGCCTTCCAGGAAAGGCTATTCAGATGAGTGTCAGAAGTGGACTAGCTGTAGTACACTGGCAAAAAAGTTTGGAAGTGCTCTCGTGGTAGTACTATACGTGTTTTTATGTACATCTTTTTTTTTTTATCATTGGAGTATAGTTGTTTTACAATACTATTTTAGTTTCAGGTGTACATAGAGCAACATTGAAAACATGTGTTTCAATATTTTTATAGATTATACTCCATTTAAAGTTACTATACAATTTTGGCTCTATACATTGCGCTGTACAATGTATCACTGTAGCTTACATATTGATGTTCATTCATTTTCTACTAAGTACCCTACTGAGTCCGTGACTCTGACTTAGAATGAACATTCTCCTTAGGAGGGCTTGAGTAGGTAACTGAGGCTATAACTATGCCTCGCTACAGATTTCCTTGCAGATACCTGGCTACTATGATCTTCTGTTGCTCGTGCTGGTTGTGTTAGACTAATGAATGCCAATGCTATTGCTTACAAACTTGTAAGTCTTTCAATCCAAGACCTGTTATTCCAGCTGTCTTTAGGATTAGTCGGGCCTCCAGGAGACTCCCTGGGGAAGGAAGAGTGAGAAACACTGACAAAAGCAGTACTACAAGCTCTAGAGAGCAGAGAAGGCACTGGCAGGTAAGGAGATGCTTCCGGCTAAGGATTTATACAGGGGGCCAAGGAGAATGCTGAAGTCGTTTACATCATAACCCTCCTCTGAAGATCTTCCGTTCATCGCACACCTGTTTCATGAGATATACTCTTTTCAGGGACTATACTTCCATTAAGAGATCCAAGTGTCCAGAAAAAAGAAAAAAAGAGAGATCAGTCCTTTTAGGTGCTATATCCACAGCCCCTTACCGCTAGTCTGGTGTTCACTGCGTGTATGTGGAAATCTCCTGGCTACCAAGGGCCTTCAGTTGGTTTTATGTTGCCTAGGGCTCTGACCTTGAATCTCCAAAAGAAACCTCTAGAAGTACCATTATGAAGGAGCCACCCTTACCATAAAATACAGCAAGTAACAGCAAGTAAGGTAACATTTCAAGAAGTCTTCTTTCAAATTCCAGAATCTAGGTTTGAAACTGTGTTGCTTAAACACTCATTCATTCATTCATACATACATACATANTCCAGCTGTCTTTAGGATTAGTCGGGCCTCCAGGAGACTCCCTGGGGAAGGAAGAGTGAGAAACACTGACAAAAGCAGTACTACAAGCTCTAGAGAGCAGAGAAGGCACTGGCAGGTAAGGAGATGCTTCCGGCTAAGGATTTATACAGGGGGCCAAGGAGAATGCTGAAGTCGTTTACATCATAACCCTCCTCTGAAGATCTTCCGTTCATCGCACACCTGTTTCATGAGATATACTCTTTTCAGGGACTATACTTCCATTAAGAGATCCAAGTGTCCAGAAAAAAGAAAAAAAGAGAGATCAGTCCTTTTAGGTGCTATATCCACAGCCCCTTACCGCTAGTCTGGTGTTCACTGCGTGTATGTGGAAATCTCCTGGCTACCAAGGGCCTTCAGTTGGTTTTATGTTGCCTAGGGCTCTGACCTTGAATCTCCAAAAGAAACCTCTAGAAGTACCATTATGAAGGAGCCACCCTTACCATAAAATACAGCAAGTAACAGCAAGTAAGGTAACATTTCAAGAAGTCTTCTTTCAAATTCCAGAATCTAGGTTTGAAACTGTGTTGCTTAAACACTCATTCATTCATTCATACATACATACATACATACTGTCCTGTGTGCTGCTGTGCTGTCACGTCAGTCATGTCCCACTCTGCAATCCCATGAACTGTAGCCCGCCAGGCTCCTCTGTCCATGGGATTCTCCAGGCAATACAAGAGCAGGTCCCCATGCTCTCCTTCAGGGGAGCATCTCAGTCCAGGAGTCCAACCCCCATCTCCTACATTTTCTGGCAGATTCTTTCCTGTTGAGCCACCAGTGATTATACAAAGTTGAATTTCTGAAAACAAGGATCCCTAACATGGGGCCTATTACTGTGGGACACCTTTCCCCTCAACAATAATGGAGTTTACCCATCTCTAGGACATAGCGCTCCTAGTCCCCCCCTTTTTTCTGCCTGTGCTGCCTAGCTTGTGGGATCTTAGTTCCCTGACCAGGGATCAAATGTGGGTCCTCTGCAGTGGAAACAGAGTCCTCACAGCTGGAGCACCAGGTTGTCATCACCTTAAGCATGACCAATGCACCTTGCCCAAACACCATTGTCTAGCTCTTCCCCTAAGTCACTTCTCTTGCTGCCAAGTTCTCCTTCCAACAATATAAGTTCCTGGCAGTCTTGGATTTTGGTTGATTTGGTCTTTTATTGATTTCCTGTTCAGCTTACCACTTAGGAGATCTAGATATTAAAATAAATGTAGGAAAAAAGAAAATAGCTAAGAGAGGGTCTGAGGGAGTTCTGAGTGAGGGAAAGTCTGAAAGAGTGTCGAGGGAGCAAAAGAAAAGAAACATAAATAGGAGTAACTTCAAAAAATAGAAATCAAAATAAAACAAAGGTAAGACCCTCCACCACCTAGGCATTATTCCAGGCCACATTATCACCTCTAAGTTCCTAGGTTTTTGGTTACTTTGGACCGTAATTTTTTCGTGACCCATCAAGGTCTGTCCGCGGGATTCTGCCCAATGTTGTTTTTCCTGTGGATGCACTGGGAGCCATGGCCTATCAGAAAGTAGCTACTCTTCAGGTGGGACCTCCTGCCCTTTTATCATTCACCAGAGCTCCAGTGCACAACAGGGAGCCCAGTGGAGGGATCACAAGGTGTGATGCTACCTGGAGCATGACAAGGGTTATAGCAGAGATGATTTCTTAAGATACAGTGGATGGAAAGTTGATCTAATGTCTATACTTATGTTCTACTTTTCTCAGAATGCCTTTTTCTGTATATCAACATTTCACTAGCCTTGAAATGAAAAAAAAAAGTAGAGACTTATGGTTCTGAAAATTCGTTCTTTATTTTGCTATAGAAAAATAAATCCTTCAGCCTATAATGTTACTTGTTTTCATATTGTTGTAAAGCAAACTTATACGATAGGAACATCTGCTACCAGTTCAAAAGATGCCACATATACTTTAGAAAGTCACTGCTATTTGGATTCAAACAAACATGAGGGTGAAGGGAACAAACATCTCTGTCTCCTGATTTTTCCATAATTTTACTAAATCATCAAGAGGAAAGCTAGTAGTGGGGATGTTACAAAATTATGCCAGAATTTGGTAATGATAGTGAATGACAGATCTAGCCATGCAAATCCCGCTAGGTCATGACCTTGTACAAATGCTCTACTTGATACCCTAACAAGCCGGGCTGGTAATGGATTTGAGTTATAACGTATAGATTCCTTCCAGTTACAGTTGCAAAGGAAGTCTTTAAATTCTTGAAGTAAGCTGGGAAGCAGGCTGCTGATATGGATTTGCTCAGATGGAAAACACTTCCAGCAGGAGTCCAGCTGATGGGCTGTTGGAATCACCAGGCCTGTACTTGTTAGGTAGTTTCAGTCAGCTGATCGGGACACCATCTCCAGATCTCTAAGTGATACATTTGAAGTCCTCACAGTAAAGCTGTGGCCATGGCTGCATTAGCTCTGCCTATCTTCTTTGACTTTTTTTCCTTTGATTTTTAGTATCATTCTTTACCAGCTGTAGCAGCCACTGCTTGGTAAAACTTTGCCACAAAGTCTGGCTCACTGACCTCCAGCTGCCTGACAAATTCATTGCGTTCCTGCTCAGCCCAACCTCGAAACCACTGATCCCAAAGACGTAACTGGCACTCAAAGATACAAGGTGGTCGGTTTGCTCCAGACACACTAAGCTGCTCCAGACTTTCCAGCAATGGCTGTAATTTTCCTGGTACAGCCTTAGCTACCAGGTCCTGAAGGAAACGTTCACGCTGAGGACCTGACCAGCTGGCAAACCAGTGAAGAATACACTTCATCTCCTGGGAAGTGATGTAAGACATTGGGGGAGGAGAAGAGTTAGAAATATTGTCTGGTGCTGGGGGTAAGGGAGAAGGGATGGAAAGTGGCATTGAAGAGGAAGATGATTCCAGTGGCATCCTGAAACATAAAAGCACTGTTATGTACTCTCTGGATAGAGCAACGAAAACAAAGCTTCCCAACAACACGGAATCTTACCACATTCAACCAGCGGCTATTACTTTTCACCAACTTGGTTTACAGAAAAACAACAGGGTCCTTTGTTTATTATCCAACTACCTTACAGAAAGCACTCAAGAATAACTTCACTTCATATCTGCCAACTTTCCTCTTTTTCAAACCCATTACCCTCCCCAACCACTGCCTCCCTCCATCATTCCTACAAAGAANTTTACAGAAAAACAACAGGGTCCTTTGTTTATTATCCAACTACCTTACAGAAAGCACTCAAGAATAACTTCACTTCATATCTGCCAACTTTCCTCTTTTTCAAACCCATTACCCTCCCCAACCACTGCCTCCCTCCATCATTCCTACAAAGAATCTAAAAACCACCAAAGCATCTCTTGTTCATTCTTTCCCACCTAATTCTATGTTCCAGGTTGAGAAAGGAAAAACCAATGATTAATACTGGTCCAATATAGCTTCCCTAAAATGAAAAAAAGGTATACATTTTTTAATCTACCAAGCAGCTGGTCAGGACCCAGATCAGATGCTAATCATTCCTGAGCTATCAACAGTAGGTTAAAAAAAAAAAGAGAGAGAAAAGAGAAAATCTTATACAGTGAAAGAGCCTTCTCTGCAATGTGCATGTGGCCTCTGAAATAACTTTATAACTGTATTATTTTCTTACATTACCTGTAAAGCATCAGCAAAAACTGAAGAGCAGAGTTATTGAGGGTGCCTTGTCCAAAATGAGATAACAGAGTAAGAAAATCAGGAAAAGCAGCCAATTGTTTTTTAAGGACTGAGAGAACGGTCTAGTTGATTCGCTGGCTTAGGGACCTAGCAAGTGTTATACTGCTGTGACAATTTATGTATGAACACTTTTCCTTCGTGTTTAATAGAATACCTGTTGATGACCGGCCTTAGCATCACTAATGCAACTGGGAGGTCAATCAGCTGGAATAGTTCTCAAATCCCACAGTTTGAGTCTCAATGAAAACAAACTACTTGTTTACGACATATTTACTGTTTGTGTTTCTTCTGCTCTAAGCTGGAGCGTTTCTACTGACAAAGGAATCCAGAAGCAATTAACATCAGTTCACTACCAAAACAGCTCAAGGAGGNTGTGTTTATTTGGTGTAAATGGAGGGAAGGTGAAGATCTCTTGGTTTTTATTTGGGTTAGTTAGGATACGTGACCAGTAGGACGGTTTGGGGGGCTTCCCTGGTGGCTCAGAGGTTAAAGCGTCTGCTTCCAATGCGGGAGACCCGGGTTCGATCCCTGGGTTGGGAAGATTTCCTGGAGAAAGAAATGGTAACCCACTCCAGTATTCTTGCCTGGAGAATCCTATAGACAGATTTGAGTAGATCTAATCCTGGGTAACTGATCAAACGATTCACTGAGGACAAAATCATGGTTTCATGTATTTGAACCTGGTTTGAGTATTTGAAGTGAAGGGCCAGATTTAGAAGGAACACTAGTCAGACGTGCAGAATACAATAGCGATTGTAGTACTGTCAGATTTTATTGCATAGCCAGATTTCCTGAATATGCCTGCATTTTACATCTGTACGTTTGGTAGCAGTAACCATGGCTACCTTTAAGGGTCTTCTGAAGATGAATGAGAACAGTATTAGTAAAGGGCATTTAGGTCCTTGGAAAAGTACAGTTTAAGTGTGTATGGTTAGTCATTGCATTTGATGAAGAGATTGGGGGAGGGGTATTTTTTGCTTTTGTTTTTCCTGGTTTCTGACTTTTGCCCTTCTCTATACCAGGCTCTAATGCTAGAAAATTTACAAAAACACTCAACCCCGCATGCTGCATTCCAGCCAAATTCCCAGGTAAGAAAGAAGGTTCATTACCAGGGGTGGACTCTGAATGCACAGAGACATGGAAGGACATGATGTTGTATGTTTGGTGTTTGGTTTCTCACCAGTATTTTCCTAAGTTCCTTGGGTTGAAAATGTTTTCGTACTGGGACAATTGAATTCTAATAAAGAAGTCAAGAATCAGAAGAGCTCTAAGTTAATTTCTTATTCTTGAAATGGTGTGTGCAGAAAGATGTGGTTCCAGTTGATTAAGTGGAGTGCATTTATTTGACATTGATTTGAGAGTAGTTGATGTCCTTGTAGATATGAAGTAGACAGTCACCACAGCAGTATAGGAAAATACCTCCTGATCCAAGAAAAATTCTTGTGTTGACATAAATTTTCCAAGAAATCAGTCCTTTGGGGATCATCCACCATTATCAGTGTTAATATTAACTATGGAGTCATTCCTAGACATTGTTAATTGTTCTGTTACTTAGGGCAAGAAACTTAACCTTCGGAGACCTTGATTTCCTCAGTTTCCCTGTATGCGAGATGAGAAAAGGTTGAACTAGATCGATAGTTTTATAACTGCTGAGATTTTGTGGAGATGCTTTTGGAGTCTTCCTATAGGAAATTTCTTTCCAAGTGAGCAGCAGTTCACATTCCCCCCCAAATTAGAATAGCACTGAGTTTCTGCATAAGATTTCTTTGAAAGAAACCATTCCCATGTTTTTTTTTAATGTTAAGACTACGTAGTCTCTTAAGATTCTTTTCAGCTTTACCATTTCCTCATTATAGTGTGCCACGCACTTAAAGGAAAAATCCAGGTTTTTGTTAGTGCAACGATGTGCAGCTCCAGTACTAGGTGAAATCCCAAGATACTGTGGAAAAACAAGAGAGCTTTCCTACTCCCTTGTTATTAGCTTATTAAGCTGAAAGTATCATAATCTAACTAGCTTACAGAGGTTTAGTTAAGTATTTTAGCAAACATAAGAAACTACTTGTTAATCAGTTTACCATTCTGTTCCTTTTGCCCATTATATTTTTGTCTTTGAAGTGTGCTTTTATTAGCATAGGACTTTTGCAACAAATACTTATAGTCTCTAATACTTGCAACCCACACTTGATTAGTGTCCAATGACTATCAAGAGACTTATCTCTATTTTAGGTGAAAATAAACTTTTACCATCCTTAGGAAAGAAGACTAATGACATAAAAAGCATTCAGGTGTTTTTCCTTTTCTGGAGTTATACTAGAACTTGCTAAGCAAGAAGGTTCTTGAGAGGAGGACTTGTGAAGAGAAAGCTGAAGGGCTAAAGAGTGACATGGGAGTCTTGGATTTTAAATATTGTCACCAAAGATTTCTTCTCACCCAAAGAAGATGGAGTTAGAACTCTGTCTATATGCTGAGTGGACATCCCTTTTCTTGGTCTCTTGCTTTCCAGGCTTTTTAAGTCTGATATTGAATTTTGGAGATGTTTAAATGTTTCCTGAATAGGTGGAGATTGATCTTTTGTGTCAACTAAAGATGAATTAGAATGAACTAGTGTTTTTTTCCCTTTAGTTTTTTATATTATTAAAAGGAAAAATTAGATATATGGTTTAGATTATCTAAAAATTTAGTTTAAAAGACATAGTTTTATAGGAGTTTCTTTTTAAATTATTTGTGCATCACTGGTTGGTTGGGAACTGAATATTTAAAATAAAAGATTATATGTGCAGTCCCTCTTTTTGCCATCTTCTGTGAATCATAGGGCTATATATTTTGGTCCTCAGCTTAGGAGTAGCTTAGAAAAGGGCCCTCCAGTATTATCTTTCTTGGGTCCAGATATAATCCTTTGCTCCATGGAATTTTCTTCCTAGCCTTTTCCTGGTTTGCTTTTCTAGACTATCTTTTTCCATTTCTTCTGTGCAGATTGGCGAGGAAATGAGCCAGAACAGTTTCATAAAGCAGTATCTGGAAAAGCAGCAGGAGCTGCTTAGGCAGCGTTTGGAACGTGAAGCTCGAGAAGCTGCAGAACTTGAAGGTAAGTCCAGACTGTTGCTTCTCACATGGAGTCTTTCCTTCTTACTCCTGTCACCGAGTAGATGGGCCTATTTCACTAGGCAGTTTCAGGAGTATAAGTCAGGATGAAACTGCCACTTACTTGCTTTGGTAGTTTATGGATCCAAGTGAGTTACTCTTTATGTTTTGTCAGGGAAGAAGACACTTAATTTGACTTAATCTTGTTAGAAGAGGATTCCTGCCAACAGGAAGAGTTATATGTAAATTAAGCTATCCTTTGACAGACTAGAAAAACCAGGGAGTTTTTCTCTATGTACAGTGCTCTCTTTAGTATTTACTCTGTATCCACGACTTTGCCCGACCTCCTTCACTCCTCTACATATTCCCACATGCTGAGCCCTTCACTCCCTCCCTGCCCCGACCCAATCTGTACTTTGCAGAAGCTTCAGCTGAGTCGGAGGATGAGATGATCCATCCCGAGGGAGTGGCTTCCTTGCTGCCTCCTGACTTTCAGAGCAGCCTGGAGAGACCAGAGCTGGAGCTCAGCAGACATTCACCCAGTACGTATCTCCCTCCCCACTGCGCTGTTTTGACAATCTTGTGTAGTTGGTGGGGGGAGGTAGTTAGACCTCCTTTCATGCTAAGCTTCCATTAAAGTCTCAGGGCAGTTCTGTGACAGTGTTATTTGACATCCGTTTTTCATGGAAATTACGTCCTTTTTGAATTCTGCTTTCACCTCAGTGTTGTGTTAACCTCTCAGAGTATTTTATAAGGCGGTCTGATTTTTCTTCTCACCTGTATACCTCTCTGACTTCCTCTACTGTACCTCTGAATTTAGCAGCAGTCACAACTCGTTTTCATCTCTTCACCAGTTGTATATATTCTGTGTCCCACATCCAGTCATACTCCCAAATGGACATCTGCAGTTTATTAATTCATTCAGCAAGTTTTTACTGAGTGTCTATTATATGCTAGGCATGTGCTAGGCACCAGAAATATAGTAAAAAGACAAATCTGCTATAATGAAGCATAAAGTCTAGTGAGCAGATGGGCATTAAATTATTACATAATTAACTAGAGTCATGCTATGTGCTGAGAGGCAATGCAGAGTATTATATGAGCATATTACAAGGAATTCAAACCTAATGTGTGGAATTGGTTCAGGCAGGGTTAATTTTTTCACATTTTAGAAAGCATTTAGCACCCACTTTTGCATAGTATCTCAAACAAAAATCTGTAAATACAGCCTTTGTCTTCTAGAAACTACCTAAGTATACCTTTAGGAGAATGTGTGTATAAGACATGTGGATAGTAGGTAGATAAAGGAANTTTCTTCTCACCTGTATACCTCTCTGACTTCCTCTACTGTACCTCTGAATTTAGCAGCAGTCACAACTCGTTTTCATCTCTTCACCAGTTGTATATATTCTGTGTCCCACATCCAGTCATACTCCCAAATGGACATCTGCAGTTTATTAATTCATTCAGCAAGTTTTTACTGAGTGTCTATTATATGCTAGGCATGTGCTAGGCACCAGAAATATAGTAAAAAGACATATCTGCTATAATGAAGCATAAAGTCTAGTGAGCAGATGGGCATTAAATTATTACATAATTAACTAGAGTCATGCTATGTGCTGAGAGGCAATGCAGAGTATTATATGAGCATATTACAAGGAATTCAAACCTAATGTGTGGAATTGGTTCAGGCAGGGTTAATTTTTTCACATTTTAGAAAGCATTTAGCACCCACTTTTGCATAGTATCTCAAACAAAAATCTGTAAATACAGCCTTTGTCTTCTAGAAACTACCTAAGTATACCTTTAGGAGAATGTGTGTATAAGACATGTGGATAGTAGGTAGATAAAGGAAGCCAGTGTGTAAACTAACAAGTATTTTGAATAATTATTAATGTTAGTGGTCATGGGGACAGTGATCATTCCATATTTTTAATATTTTTAGAATGCATGTTAGTTGTCAGTGTTTCTTCTCAAATAAAAATTAGCCAAAAAATTACGTATTGAGTTCTGCCGTATACATGTCTCCATGCTGGAGTATGTGGTAGGGGTCAGCACCTTGTACAGTCTGCTAGGGAGAGAGAAGACAGTCACACATAAAGCTAACAATAGAAGATGGTATGTGTTAAGTAACATACGAGGAGTACAGACACATACTGTCAGAATTCGAAAGACGAAAAATTCACTGAAGACCAGAAAGATGATAGCTTTATTAAGGAAGTGTAGTATTTGAGCTGACCCTTAGAAATAGGTAGGATTTGAGTTGGCACAGAGAAGACAAGAGTGTATTTTTAGGAAAGAACAGAGGCACAGGGATAGGAATGAAGGTGATATTTAATTTTAAAGGTAATGGAGGAACCATTGAAACTTCTTGATGGGAATATGATCTGATAAACTCTCTTGAAAAAGAGAGCCTCTCTCTGGCCTAAATGTAATCTGAAGTGAAAATGAGGAATGTCCTGAAATAGATGTAGGTTTAAAAAGCAAATAAAGATTTAGAGTGAAGAAGGTGGCTAGTCTATTCAGTGCTTTGAGTCATCAGAAGGACTATGGCTGTGGCTATAATTGATGAGGGGAAAGAGGGGGTAGGTGAAAGGAAAGAGGTGAAAAATTAGAAATGAATGTAGTAAATTGTAGAGTGGTTTGGTGATTTAGTTGCTAAGTCGTGTTTGACTCTTGTGATCTTATGGACTGTAGCTAGCCCGCCAAGCTCCTCCGTCCATGGGATTTTCCAGGCAGGAATACTGGAGTGGGTTAAAATTGTAGGGTACAACTAACAATTGCTCTGTGTCTTCTTCAGTGTACCCTGTCTGTAAACTTTTCTACCTCTGATCTTGGCTGGAATATGAACTTCATTACAGATGTGGCATAAGTGGAGTGGTAGTTTTGGAGTTCTAGCAGTGCTTGGTTAGATCAGTAGTAATGCCTGGAATTTACCCAGAAGTTAGGTTTGTTTCAGGTATACAATGTCAGTCTGCCATAGGCCAGTAAACTATTAGGATTCCAGTTTATTTGTTAGCACTGGATGTTTGGGGTTCCTTGTTTCATAACATTTTGATTAAGGTTCCTAGTAACATTTGTTAATCAACAGTGGCACCTGAGGGTTTTTTTNATGTTAGTTGTCAGTGTTTCTTCTCAAATAAAAATTAGCCAAAAAATTACGTATTGAGTTCTGCCGTATACATGTCTCCATGCTGGAGTATGTGGTAGGGGTCAGCACCTTGTACAGTCTGCTAGGGAGAGAGAAGACAGTCACACATAAAGCTAACAATAGAAGATGGTATGTGTTAAGTAACATACGAGGAGTACAGACACATACTGTCAGAATTCGAAAGACGAAAAATTCACTGAAGACCAGAAAGATGATAGCTTTATTAAGGAAGTGTAGTATTTGAGCTGACCCTTAGAAATAGGTAGGATTTGAGTTGGCACAGAGAAGACAAGAGTGTATTTTTAGGAAAGAACAGAGGCACAGGGATAGGAATGAAGGTGATATTTAATTTTAAAGGTAATGGAGGAACCATTGAAACTTCTTGATGGGAATATGATCTGATAAACTCTCTTGAAAAAGAGAGCCTCTCTCTGGCCTAAATGTAATCTGAAGTGAAAATGAGGAATGTCCTGAAATAGATGTAGGTTTAAAAAGCAAATAAAGATTTAGAGTGAAGAAGGTGGCTAGTCTATTCAGTGCTTTGAGTCATCAGAAGGACTATGGCTGTGGCTATAATTGATGAGGGGAAAGAGGGGGTAGGTGAAAGGAAAGAGGTGAAAAATTAGAAATGAATGTAGTAAATTGTAGAGTGGTTTGGTGATTTAGTTGCTAAGTCATGTTTGACTCTTGTGATCTTATGGACTGTAGCTAGCCCGCCAAGCTCCTCCGTCCATGGGATTTTCCAGGCAGGAATACTGGAGTGGGTTAAAATTGTAGGGTACAACTAACAATTGCTCTGTGTCTTCTTCAGTGTACCCTGTCTGTAAACTTTTCTACCTCTGATCTTGGCTGGAATATGAACTTCATTACAGATGTGGCATAAGTGGAGTGGTAGTTTTGGAGTTCTAGCAGTGCTTGGTTAGATCAGTAGTAATGCCTGGAATTTACCCAGAAGTTAGGTTTGTTTCAGGTATACAATGTCAGTCTGCCATAGGCCAGTAAACTATTAGGATTCCAGTTTATTTGTTAGCTTTGGATGTTTGGGGTTCCTTGTTTCATAACATTTTGATTAAGGTTCCTAGTAACATTTGTTAATCAACAGTGGCACCTGAGGGTTTTTTTTTGGATATTGTTTTTTAAGAATATGAATTCCTGGTCCCTGCCCCAAGAATCTCAAGGAGTGTAAGTCCTGAGACCTTAAACGTTTTTTAAAATTCTGGTAGTTCCGTTGATGAACTCAGTTTATGAATGACTGCCGGAGTCCAACTCCAGCAGCCAGAGATTCAACCTGAAGAGATGAATGGTGTCGGCGATGAGACAGCCTCTCAATTTTCTATGGACTGCCTGTTTATTCCAAGTTTAAGATTCTCTTTTATACTTTTACAGAAAGATTTTACAGAGGTTTGACATTTTCAGTTCTCCCTCTCCCAGATTTATTATCTCCATAAATCACTGTTGCTCTTCAGAGTTCCTGCTTCAGTGATTCTCTGGGAATCAGCCTTATCATTTATCATCTATTACCTACCTTCTCTAATGTGTCCTATAGTTAACTTGTGATTACACTGTAACTCATGCTACATTCCTCAGTTTACTACTTATCTTCCTAAGTCCTGTTGGCCCCTAACATCCTGAGCTCACTATCTCTTAAAAAGGCTTCTAGCTATAGTGTCTCTAAAAATTCCTAACTTCTATAAGCTATAGTAAAATATGCTAACTTTACAACATTCCTTAAATCTTTTACTTCTAACTGTTCTAATTATTTCTAAGCCCTAAATTCAGTAAACTCCTTTGCCATAAACATTCTCCTTGCAAATAGGCTTCAGATATCAATCTCTCCCATGGCCTCAAGCTGCGGCTTATGTGCTCATCCTGGAACACTTTTTTGTAAAAGTCCTTGAACAAATGTCAGTGATTAACTTTATGAATTACTTTCAGAGCAATGCTGCAGAAGGCTTTATGCCTTCTCATGCTCCTCTCAAGAATAAGCACCTTAATATTCCTTTTCAGTCAACTCGGCCGAGGAGAGGAAAAGACAAGTCAGAATTACAAGGCCTAACTCCTTCATCCTGGGAACTGTGCCTGTGGAATGAGGAGAGGGTGCTGGGGACCGTGCCTGCATTTTGTCAGTAATGCCTAATGCGGCTCCCGACATCTCCCCCTTTTTTATTTTTTAGAGGGTAGGTATGAAACTCAGTAGATAGAGCAGAGACATTTCGGGTGAGTATTCTGAAAAGACACGGGGCCATTACACAAATCAGAACTAACAGGCGTAAGCATATAGCCACATTAATCATTATTGTAGAAAAGGATCCACGGGAAGGCTACCCCTCCAGATTTTCAAAGAGGGAATTAGAAAGCCATTGAAAGGAAAAGTCAGACTCCGCCTGCTTCATATTTTGAATATCCTGATGTAACTTAGAAATGTCAATACTAAAATCTGGATGATTCCAGACGCNATTATTGTAGAAAAGGATCCACGGGAAGGCTACCCCTCCAGATTTTCAAAGAGGGAATTAGAAAGCCATTGAAAGGAAAAGTCAGACTCCGCCGGCTTCATATTTTGAATATCCTGATGTAACTTAGAAATGTCAATACTAAAATCTGGATGATTCCAGACGCCTAAAGTATGATTTTTAATGTGTTCCCAAGAGTGCATGGACTCATTCACTTGTAGAGGGGTAACACACATCCGTTTAAATTCAGCATGGCACCTTAAAGACAATTTTTAAATTTGTAATTTCTTGCCCTATAAGCAGGACTGTTTCTTCTAAAGCATTGACCTTATTTTCTATTTTCTTATCTATAATTTCCTGCATAGTAAGAGCTTCGGAGACATTTTTGGACAGCTGATCGACAAACGAGGCCGTATGCACTTCTTTTGACAGGGAAACAGCAGAAACCGTAACTGATGCAATTATGGCAATCAAGGCAGTTATTCCCACAACCAGAGCTGCAATGGATCTCTTAGGTCGAGAAATTAAGCCATTAAGTTCATATAAAACTTTCGATGCATAATCATCAAACCATTGTCCCTCTGATTTTACAGGAACCATCAAATATGGTGGTTGCTTTACAGTCATCACAGCCTTATAATTATTATAATCATTCCCACCAATACAACTTGATATAAAACAATTCACACATATAACATTGTAAACAGTTTTTCCTTTAGAAACTTCCAAATCACTCTGATTTCTGGCCAACAAAAAGGCATGGGGAGAATGTATACAGGCCCGTACAATATATCTTTGTTCATTTAAAGGTCTGTGTAAAATCACATGTGCCATGGCAGCCAATACTTTTCATAACTCAGGCTCTATGGTACCCGTTCCATCAAAGCTCACTAAAGGAGGAACCCATCCATTGGCATGCCACTTTGTAATTACTAAAGGCACAGGGAGAAATGAATTATTCCATGTGGACCTATAAGGCTCTACATAAATCAAGCCCCATCGTTGATTCGAAAGATAGGGGCACTCCCAGTCGGTCAGAAAATGTCTGGTGGCAGCAATGGGAATAGATAACTTTATGGCGAACGTGCATTCTTTCCAACGAGGAAAGCCAGAAATTCTGCTTATGCTTTCCCAGGTCTGTAGTCCTTGTTCATCAGAGTCCGAAGTGGGGAGTGCACAGCTCGGATAGTCCTTTAAATGAGGGGCTGCCTTTTTTAAGGCTTCAAATAGTCTTTCTTGTGCCCCCGGCATCAGCAGCTGTAAAGACCAAAAGTCTCTCTTGCCATCGCTTCTCGGAGAATCAGTGAGCATGCCTTTCAAGGAAGTGCTAACGCATCCATTCAAAACTGGAGCAGCTACTTGTAGAGAGGAAGGTATGGCAAAGCAAATAGGTGGATAAATGGACACGCCTGAAAAATTGAAGGGAGTGCTGACCGCTGTTTTAACATTATTAGGATAGATGGGAGCCCCACCCAAAAGAAGAGTATCATTAACAAAAACACGAATGGGCTCATTCATCCAATCAACAGGCTGGAAAGAAGGTGGATTAGGCAAATAGGCCCAGTGAACTTTTTCTGCGCTGGAGGGTCTCAGCTGACAAGCCAACACAGCAAGCATAGCCACAAACATTACCATAGGAGTGGCCTCATATCCCCCCCTTTCTATTAATTCTTCAGCCTGCTGAGCGAGATGTTATAGCTGGCCCCACGTTGGTACCATGCTGGTGGTGGTGGTGGTTTAAGTACGATGTCGGCGACGAGGTGGGGCAGAATACTGTTGAACTGGATCAGCATGTCTCTCCTGAAGCGCCAGGTGCCTAAAGTGATGTACTAGCAGTGAAGCCTCAGGCGAAGGGTCACTCTCCCTTGGGCGTTTCCTTGGCTCCTTCAGGTTTGGACTCAACGAGCTTCTGGTCTCCCCATCTTTTCTTGGTCCCGGACTCCAGGACTTCAGGGATTTTAGTAACCTCAAGAGATCCAAACAGGAGAAGTAGAATCCTGTGGAAATACACAAGCATACCCTCTCCCACAAGTTAGCAGTATATCTGGCCCTTTCCTGTCTCCTGTAAGGTCTTTTCACTTAACCAGAGGCCGAGTCGTAGCCCCTTCAGGAGTCCAGTGTCTCGTCATTGCAGTCTGTCCCTGTGTGTCCACATTTAAATGATTAATTACAAACAAAGCATGGTGTAAAACATGATGTGGAGAGGAATATTTAAATTTTCCCTGTCTTAATTTAGCTATCTGACTTTTTTAAAGTCTGGTGTGCCCTTTCCACTATGGCTTGGCCTTGGGGATTATAAGGTATTCCTGTTGAATGTACTATAGAAAATTGTTGACAAAATCTCTTAAAAGCAGCAGAAGTATAAGCTGGAGCATTATCTGTTCGGGGAGTCCTATTTGGGAAAAGCATTGAAACAAGTGCTGAATTACATCCCTTGTTGCTTCACTTGATCTAGCAGAGGCTATGAGAAAAGGTATCCACGGTAACATACACAAAGGACAGTTTTCCAAAGGCCGGGATATGAGTTACGTCCATTTTCCAGAGAGCATTAGGCCTAAGGCCTTGGGGATTTACTCCTAATGGTGGAGATGGATTAAATGTCGGACAGTTTGGACATAACTATTTGGCTGCTTCTCTAGGGATATGAAATTCATACCTTAAACCAGCTGCATTTTGATGATGAAGTTTGTGAGAATTTTTGGCCTTGTCAATCTTTTCATGTAAGTTTAAAGCAATTACTTTAGTTAATGCATCTGCCAAAGCATTTCCTTCATGCAAAGGGCTGGGCAAGCCGGAATGGGCTCTAATATGTCCCACAAAATATTTTTTATCTCTGTGTTTAATCTCCTCTAAATGAGATAACAAGAAGATGGTAGTTTTATTTTCCGGAATATTAGCAGTCTCAATATGAGGAAACAACCCTACAGTATATCGGGAGTCAAGTCAAAAGATTGAAGAATGGTCTCTCAAATGTTGAGAAGCCCAAATAACCACCTTTAACTCAGCTCTCTGGGCCGATGTCTCTTCAGTTACCTGAACATGGGATTTTCCATCAATAATTGTGACTGCTTTACCATTAGAGGAACCATCTGTGAAAACTAAAATTGCCCCTTCCAAAGGTTAAATAGAAAATTTCTTCAGAAAAATTACTGGATGTGTTTTCAAAAAATGCAATAGGGGGCTTGAGAGTAAATGAAACAAAATTTGACCCCTGAAATCTATCAGGGCAGCTTGCCAATCATCACTATTTTGTAAAAGAAATTGTAATTGATCTTTATTGAATGGAATCACTATATTTGTTACTTCTCTTCCAAAAAGTTTCACACTTTTTTTTACCTTTTATAGTTAATTGTGTCACCAAGCTGGGATAAGATAAAACTATTTTTCTTGGGGTCACTGGTAGATGGAGCCAATGGGCCTTCTTGCTGCCAGCCTCCTGTAGGTGTATGCTCTGTGGTGAGAATAATTAAATCCCATCCTCTGGTAATATTAATCCTAATTAACTGATCATTTGAAGCTTCATCCACTTAAACAAGAGCTGACTCTGCCTCACTAGTCAACTTTCTCTTAGAATTGGCATTAGGATCACTTTTTAAGCAAACAAAGGCTTTAAATCTGCAGTAGTCAGTTTTAAATGTGGGCGTATCCAATTAATGAAAGTGAAAGTGAAGTCGCTCAGTCGTGTCCGACTCTTTGCGACCCCATGGTGAGACCCCGTGGACTATAGCCTACCAGGCTCCTCCCTCCATGAGATTCTCCAGGCAAGAGTACTGGAATGGGTTGCCATTTCTTTCTCCAGGGTATCTTCCCGACCCAGGGATCAAACCCTGTCTCCTGCATTCCAGGTAGACACTTTTACATCTGAGCCACCAGGGAAGTCCCTATCCAATTAATATCCCCTAATAATTTCTTGAAGTCATTTAAAGTTAGTAAATGATCTCTCTGCAGCTGCAAAGGGGCATGACTCACCATATGGGTATTTAATACCCTCCCTAAAAAAAAAAAAAAGGATTTCTATCTTGAGCTATCTTTAAACCCCAGCTTTTCAAGGCCTCAATCAATTCAGATAAAATTTGTTGTAACAAAGTTCTATCCTTATGAGCTGCCAAAATATCATCCATATAATGTATCAAATATAGATCTTTATACTTTCTTCTAACATTTTGCACCACTTGGTCTACAAATTTCTGACCCAATGTGGGGCTGTTTTTCATTCCCTGAGGCAAAACCTTCCATTGAAACCTATAGGGTTGTTTAGAATTAGCTGAAGGGAGACTGAAGGCAAACCGCTTACAATGTTGGACAGCCAGGGGAATGGTAAAGAAACAATCCTGTGATCTATAACTATCACATACTGAAAAGGCACAGCCACTGGGGAAGGGAGGCCCGGCTGCAGGGCCCCCCTGTCTTCCATAGTTGCACTTATAGCTCTCAAATCTTGTAACAATCTCCATTTTCCTGATTTTTTTCTTAACGAAAATAGTATTCCAGGGACTATTAGAAGGCTCTATATGGCCGGCTGTCAATTGTTCCATAACTAAATCCTCAGCTGCCTGTAACTTTTCAGCTGTTAAAGGCCATTGCTCCACCCATACCAGATCACCAGATTTCCAGGTAATAGGGTCAGTAGCAAGAGCAACAGCCTCTAGGATAAATTTGAATATCCTAGACCTTGTCTGTTCTTGTTGGGAACCACCTCTAATGGCGAAACAATTTTCTGCTGATCTTTACCAAGCCCCTTATCAGGATTATACCTCATTTGCAGCATTTGATTTGTAACCTTTTCATCTGGGCTATATAAAATCATTCCCATCTGAGATAATATATCTCTCCCCCATAAGGAAAAAGGTAGTGAAGGAACCACAGTTCAGTTCAGTTGCTTAGTTGCTTTGCGACCCCATGAATTGCAGCACACCAGGCCTCCCTG